>CM070753.1:8059556-8504556 GCA_036346245.1 Bonia amplexicaulis
CCCTCGCCGAGATCGATTCCGCACGTGGGACTTGAGAATTCCATGAACCTCTCAAATGGGTACATGCTACGAGGAATACGGGCCTGCACATTTTTATCTCCCAGACAACGTGAACAATGAGATGTACCATGATATCGCAAAACGAAGGAGGGAAATACATTTCAAGATGACATAGAGTCACCACCACCTCGTCCTGTAGAGCATCTAGTCCTTCCGGATCGATGACCTTCTGGGCAATTGTGTTAAAGAAATAACATAGCCTCATGATTGTCTCTCGTACTTTGATCGGCAAAATATTTCTAATTGCAATAGGGAGCATCTGTGTCATCGACATGACAATCATGAGACTTCATGCCATTTAACTTCAAATCTTGCATCGAAACAAGTTTCTTCACGTTGTCGGAGTAACCGACGGAACTTTCACACCATGCAAGCACCGCACGATTCGTTCTCTCGGCCTTGGACGATCAGTAACACGCAGGGGAAGGTACGTTCGTCCATTATCTGTTACTGTCGGTGATAACTCAGGCCTGATGTCCATATCAGCCAAGTCAAGCCGTGCGTTGACGCCGTCCTTTGTTTTGTCACGAATGTTCAGTAAGAGACCAATCAAACTGTCACAGACATTCTTTTCTACGTGCATGACGTCGATGCAGTGTCGAACATCTAGGTACTTCCAATAAGGTAAGTCCCAAAATATTGATCTCTTCTTCCAGGTGTTCTTCTCATGAGCCCTCATTTTACGTCACTTTCCGAGGACAACATCTAAATCCTTAACCATATCATAAACCTCGTGTCCCCTTAAATGCCTTGGAGCTGAACCGTCTTCCTTCTCTCCGTCAAATTGTTTCTTCATCTTGCGGTATGGGTGAGCCCTCCGAAGGAACCGGCGGTGACGCATGTAGACCGTTTTGCGTGAGTGTCTCAGCCACACACTCTCGGTATCATCTAAATAGTGGGTACAACCTTTGGCACCTTTTGTACTCTGGCCCGATAGGTTAGCAAGGGCAGGATAATCGTTTATGGTGCAGAACAATAAGGAGCGCAAAGTGAAATTCTCTCGTTTGTATGCATCCCATACATGTACCCTTCGTTCCACAAGCTTTTAGATCTTCTACCAACGGTGCTAGGTACACATCAATATCATTCCACAGTTGCTTTGGCCCTTGGATAAGTATCGACGACAAAATATACTTCGCTTCATACACAACCAAGGAGGAAGGTTATAGATGCAGAGAGTCACGGGCCATGTGCTATGTTGGCTGCTCATGCTACTGAAAGGATTCATTCCACACTGGACATACATGAATGTTTGCATACTCTTTACGGTATAAGATACAGTCGTTCGGACATGCATGTATTCTTTCTACTTCTATTCCCAACGGACAAAGAACCTTCTTGGCTTTATACGTGGTTTTAGGCAGCTCATTTCCCTCTGGAAGCATGTCCGCTAAAAGACCTAGCAGCGCAGTGAAACTCTTGTCGGACCAACCGTTGCCTGCCTTCAATTTCAACAGTTCAAGCACGGCCGACAACCTCGTGTACTTGCAAAGACGTGAACAAAGGTTTCTCCGAGTTCTCCATCAAGCCCGAATTTAACATACTCTCTCGATCATAGTTCTCTTCTACATCGCGAAGCATCCGATCCAGTTATCATCGTGCAACCTATCGGTATCATCATCCGCGGCATGTCATTCACTTCACCGGCGATGTCATCCGTGACATATCATTCACTTCATGGCGATGTCATCCGGTGACATATGATCATTCACTTCGCCATGACCGGTCCAACACGTATAACCCTTTTGAAACCCCTCCGAATCAAGTGCGCTTCAATTTGCCTCGGTTCTTAAACATCTTTAAATTCTCGCATCGGCGCATGGACGATACATATATTCCACCCCTTATTCAACATATCCTCCTCGGCGGCTCTTGTAAAAGGACACGCCATTAATATACTCTTCACTCACACGGCTCGCGGCATACATCCGACTTGGTCCTACGTTACATACATATATAACAACTCAAGATTAAAATTAGATTAACTAATTATTACTAAATATATATACCGCCACATGTATTATCTTCACTCACACGGCTCAATTCATATTATAAACACAACACTCTTATATAACCAATAATTTTGCAAATTAAGCATTTTCAATAACACTCACCAATTACTTAGATCTAAATTGTAATGCAATTAGAGAAAAAATAAATTTCCTTACTAACCATATCTAGAGCTACCAGGAAAAGTATGAATGAATCTTCAAAGCTTAATCTCTGTCTCTTCCCACCAAATTAACTGGCCTGAAATTGCCTAGGCTCGCGTGAGCGAAAGAGTGCGCAGCAGTGGCTATAGATCTGGATCGAAATGAAGACGAGGTGGCCTGAGCAGCGCATTAAATGCTTTGTGGCATTATCACCGATGGGTTTTTATTGCAAACCGTCTGTGATAATTCACAGACGGTTTTATATTAAAACCCGCGCGTGAAAGCTGTTATCTCGACGGTTTTAATAAACAACCGTGCGTGATAACCGACTTTTCACGACGGTTGTTTATTCAAAACCGCTCGCGATAACCGACTTTTCATAGACGGTTGTTTATTCAAAACCGTCTGCGACTTTGACAACACAGACGGTTGTTTATTAAAAACCGTCTGCGATAACCAGCTGTGATAATGAAAAGTCAGAACGTATCTCGTTCGTTATACGAAGCGTCTCTTTGGTATACGAACCGTCTGTGCTGAAGGTTAAATATGCGCGCCAGGGTCTTCTACATACGTACACTCTCATCTGTGTTGTTCTTGTGATCACGTACATCTCCTACGTACTGTTCTTACTAGCTACCAATTAATATGGATTCTAGTAATGTTCTGCTGCTCATCTCCTTCCTCTCATCTATCCATTATGAGTTGTTCGGCCGTAATCTGACACAGATGGCCAATAATCCACGTCTAGAGCAGCTCCTCCGCTCACGCCCGCTCTCCTCCTCGACTCGCCCATCCGTCATTGGACCTCATCATCGCCGCCGACGGAGGTGTTTTCTTGCTACTCAGGAAAGGGAAACCGCGCTTAACCTCGTTCTTCTCTACAATGTGCACAAAGCGGAGGAAGCATTTGTGGCAATGGAGAGATTGATGGATAGCATTGCCGCCCAAGCAGAAATGGCAGATTCTGAGGAATCTTATCATGCTATCCTCTACGAGCTTATGACGTACGCTACTATAACACAACAACACACATTCAGATCTATTACAGGATAACAAGCTAACGAACCCTTCATGACACGACGGTGCCGCTAAAAAAGACACACTTACGACACTTACGGCGGCAAGAGTGTGTTGTCCGGTGACCGCCGTGTCGCGACGGAGGCGCTAGCTCACGGCGGAGGGAGAAGCAAATTTTTGTTACAGGATAACAAGCTAACGAACCCTTCATGGCACGGCGGTAAGGTGAACAAGACACACTTACGATACTTACGGCAAGAGTGTGTTGTCCACCTCCGCCGTCTTGTGACGGAGGCGCTAGCTCACGGCGGAGGGGAGATGCATGCAGGAAAGCTAGCTAGTGGATGAACTCACCCGTGACTAGTACCGGTGGAAATGTAGATGGGGAGTTATTAATAAGGGCCGAGCAGTGGGAGGAATGGTGCCTGTCATTCGATGTGGAGAGAATGGACGGGTGAGATCGAAATCCAGGGTATACACCAATTATTGGTTATCGATCGATTACCACAGACGGTTATTAAAATTAACCGTCTGTGTTGTCCAGTTTATCACAGACGGTTCGTTTTAAGAACCGTCGTGAAATTCCTGACGGTTCTTAAAGCGAACCGTCTCGTTGTCTCGCTTATCACGGGCGGCTCGTTTACGAACCGTCGTGAAATTGATAGACGGTTCTTAAAGCGAACCGTCTGTGTTGTCTAGATTTTCACAGACGGTTTCTATTATAAACCGTCTGTGAAAATATCACAGACGGTTTCCGTATGAACCGTCTGTGATGTAACTGTCCAGTTTAGCCTCTTTTGTAGTAGTGTATCTCTCGTCCAATCGGGTTATCGTATCCCGACATGTGACATTTGATGAGAACTCGTTCCCTTTCGCCAAGTTGAACAGCCAGCTACCTCATGGTGTATTTGATTTTTTGTCTCCTAACACGACTGTGCCGACGTCCGTTGGTCCATCACGGTCCTCTCTCACTGCAGATCCCCTAGGTGGTTCGGCCACCCCTGGCCGTGTGCTCACGGTCCTCTCTCACTGCAGATCCCCTAGGTGGTCTGGCCACCCCTGGCCGTGTGCTGACCCCCAGCCCCATGCGCGGCTCGATCAGCATGACTCCGCTGCTCGACCCCCCGGTCGCGCCCCCGGCTCGGTGCCCTTCTACAGCCCTTCACCTAGGTTCGGCGTGCCTTTGGGCACATCGCCCACCCCCGACTCGGTGCGCGCCTACGGCCCTCCACCTGGGTTCGGCGTGCTTCTACGTGCATCGCCCGTGGCCTCGGTCTCGCAGCCAGGGACTCCAACCTCCGTGCCTCTGGTTGAGGCACCCTCTTCTCCCGCGGTTGTCGTGCCTGCCGCGGTAACACCTGCTGCAACCTCTGCCTCACAGCTTCGGGCCAGTGCCGTGCCAGTTGTGCTCGTCATCAACGAGAACTCAATGGTGACGCGAGGCAAACATGGTTTCCGTCGCCGGTTCAGCGCCTCAACTTAAACGTGAGCGCCCTATCACCGATTCCCAAGACATATCAATCTGCCTTAGCCGATCCGCAGTGGCGCCACGCCATGGAGGAAGAGTACACAGCTTTGCTGGCTAACAATACTTGGGACCTTGTGCCACGACTGTCCCATGGCAACATCGTTACCGGCAAGTGGATTTTTCATCACAAGTTCAAGTCTGATGGCTCTCAAGCATGGTGGGTTCTTCGTGGTTTTACGTAGCAGCCTGGTGTTGATTTTGATGAGACCTTCAGCCCTGTCGTCAAGCCTGTCGCTGTCCGCACTATTCTGTCTTTAGCCTTATCACAGGATTGGCCTGTTCATCAGTTGGATGTGAAGAACGCGTTCTTAAATGGTACCTTAACTGAGACAGTATACTGCTCTTAGCCCACTGGCTTCGTGGATTCCTCGCATCCGGATTATGTCTGTCGTTTGAACAAGTCCCTATATGGCCTCAAACAGGCGCCTCATGCATGGTACAACCGTTTTGCCTCTCACATTTTATCTCTGGGGTTTGTTGAGGCCAAGTCAGATACTTCCCTGTTTATTTACCATCGTGGTGCCGACATGGCCTATTTGCTACTTTATGTGGATGACATTGTGCTGACTGCCTCCTTCGATGCTCTTCTTCGCCAAATAATTTCTGCGCTTCAGCAAGAGTTTTCTATGAAGGATCTAGGCCTTCTCCATCATTTTCTTGGCATCTCAGTGGAACGACACAATGGCGGCATGTTTCTGTCTCAACGCCAATATATGTTGGACATTCTAGACCGTGCGGGCATGACAGATTGCAAGACCTACAGTACACTTGTGGACACTCACTCGAAGCTCTCATCTGCTGGTCCTCCTGTGAGCGATCCTACCCACTACCGCAGTCTTGCTAGCGCTCTTCAGTACCTCACATTCACTCAGCCAGATATTATTTACGCAATTCAGCAAGTCTGCCTTCACATGCATGATCCCCGGGAACCTCACTATACTGCACTGAAACGCATCCTCCAGTACATCCATGGCACTCTAGATCACGGCTTATTTCTCCATCGGTCACATTCGACGGACCTAATTGTTTATTTTGATGCTGATTGGGCAGGTTGCCTGAATACTCGCAAGTCCACTTCTGGCTATGCAGTATTCCTGGGTGAGAATGTTATTTCTTGGTCCAACAAGCGTCAGAACACAGTGTCCCGCTCCAATGCGGAGGCGGAGTATCAGGCTGTGGCCAATGCCATTGCCGAGACCTACTGGTTAAGGCAGTTACTTCAGGAGCTTCATAGTCCACTTCTTCGCGTGACTCTTGTCTACTATGATAACATCAATGCAGTCTACCTCTCCACGGACCCGGTGCAGCATCAGCACACCAAACACGTAGAGATTGATCTACACTTTGTTCGGGAGCGTGTCGTCCTCGGTGACGTTCGTGTTCTTCACGTCCCGACTTCGTCCCAGTACGTCGATATCTTCACCAAGGGGCTTCCGACGTCGGTATTCATTAAGTTCAGGTCCAGTCTAAATATTCGCTCCAGCAATGCTCTGACTATGGGGACGTGTTATACAGAAAATTTCTCAGCTTCCTGCATGCATGACGATTTATTTTCTCAATGTTAATGTGTTATATATATATATATATATATATATATATATATATATATATATATATATATATATATATATATATATATAAAAATCATGAACTCAGATTTTATTCAATCAAAGATAGCGTAACTTTCCTCGCTTACACTTTCTAGTATCGGAAGTCCATTATTTTCAGAAATACAGTATCTGCATTTTTGCATATTTGGCTGTGTATTCGTAACTGTATTCGCATTCATCTGTATTCGTTCTGAATTCGTATTCCATACCATCCAAATTGGTATTCGTATCCGATGGCTTTCGCAGAAAAAAAAATGTGGGATAGGACATTGGATCGCCAATATCTGACTGTATAGGATCCGGTTGCACCCCCCGGAGAACACAAACCAAAGAAGCAAAAAGGAAAAAGAAAAGAAGTAACTAATGAAAAATTAAGCCCAGAACAAAAGGCAAATCTCATATATAAGGCCAAGTAGCCCAATCAACTTGTTGCTACGTCTCTTTGCGGATCTCTAATCTGCTTGATCTTGGGCTGTACTACATACGCCCGTCTAAAACTATTGTTGACCTGGAAACCCAAACCATCATCTGAAAAGGAAAAAAGGCAAAAAAAAAAAAAAACAATGGAAACCAAACCATCATTGCTGTCAGAAGCAAAAACATGTCCCAATAAAAAAGAAGCAAAAAATATTTGGATAGCTTAAGCTGATGCCTAATGATCGCCAGAAGGAAGAAAAGAAGCTCTACTTGATGAATTCATTCCGAAGATACATCAGCTCAGCGAAAAAGTGTTCTGCCTCGGCCAATCGAACCATTCGCATAGTTAGAGCAAACATCCAACTTGACATGGTTCAGAAATACGTAACACTATTGTACAATCAATCAAGAAACTACAACGTAGAGCTTCGTTTGAATGGACCGAAAAATAGGTGGCAAGAAAACTCTCAAACTCATGGCTGCCTGCAAGCCCTCCCTGCTTCCGTCTTCACTCTTCACCAACCCAAGTCCAGAAGAACAAAAGAAAGAGAGCTGAAGAACCATTCGTTGGTGAGGTGAAAAGGTTAATCGTTGTCATTCAGCAGGGTTCACTTGTGGCTCACCGGTAAATGTACAGGGAGTAGAATCGACTTGTTCAAGAATCGTAAAAGTGAAAGTTGCATTGGAAAGATATGGTAGTAGGGAGTTGAGTTGCACGCAAGATTGTGATGAAATGGCATATACGCCAAGAAATTAAGGAGAACGGTTCACGGCACAATTAAGCACACTGTGACAGCCACCTCTCCTTGCCAAATGGTGAGAGTTTGCAGGGGCTCTAGTTTCGATTACAAGCAACAACAAAGCACCAAAGTGGATTCTTAGCATGCTAATAAAAAGCACAAAAACAACAAAGCACCTTTTCGGTGACACCATTATTATACTTTCTTAGCATGCCTTTATTACTCATCACTCTATTTCAAAACCACGTGCGGTTCGAGGATTGAAAGCTATTTGAAAAAAAAAAGTTAGACTCGATCACATTTTGGGTCCAAAATTGGTTTACTTTGAGCCGTATCAGTAATCATGGTCTCAAAACCTGACTCAAGGTGAATTTGAGCTCAGTTCAGATAATGTTGGCCAATCCCAAATTAGCCCCACGACTTATACTATTAAGCGTATTCAAGCAGTATCGAGCTTGGCTTGAGCTCTTAGTGACTTGTTTTAGTATGTCCATTGTTCCCTCTGCCTCAAAACAAGGGCGTAGTTATTGCAATTGATGTTTAATGATGTGAAAGATATTGAGCAGTTGAAATTAGTCATCTAGTAGGGATAAAGATACTGAGCAGTTCACACCTATTTTGAAATGAAGTGTTTGCCAAACCTATAAGCGTACACAAGACTTTAATATTTGCCGACACCAACACCAGAATCAAGGGAAAATACTCCTATCTCAGCATTGTTATCCTTTGCTTCTGAACCCAAGGCACACGACACGTGCAACTAAAGCACGTTTGCCGTCGGCAAAAACAGAGACAAAACCCTACTAGAATTCGATACCAACATGATCTCCGAGACCTGCCAAACAAACTGCTACAAAGTTAGGTCCCTTGGGACAATAGAATTTAGGACCATACCTTCATGTAGGCATGCTGCATCTCTCCTCCCCAACTCCGAGAATGCCACAAGCTGCGTACTTTCAGCTCGTAGGATATGACCTCTCTCAAATATGTAAGACGTTTTTTGTCATTATTTTGAAATAATTAATTAGGATAGTTTTTTCAAAACAGTTTATTAATTTATTAACATTCAGTTCATACACACAAATGCTCATATTAGAAGTAAAACCTATCCGCTACAACCATAAACTATAACATAAACTATAAGATGCCGTCGAAAAGAACACAATCAAAGTCCTCAATCTAGCAGATTATTAATATATAAATTTCTCTTTCTGACCATCTTATGTTCAAAGCAGCTAGCCAAGGCACATGCATGCATGGCTTAAAAATTCTCAGAGCAGACAAAGATAGAGCAAGATAGCATGACAAGAGTCCATAATCTTCGCCACACCAATGAGAAGGTACCACTAGTTCCCATATTCTGAATAGTGATTGATCAGAGTGTAATTGCTGTCAATATCATGTGTGAACGTGCGTGCATACAGCACAGCTCTCCAGGGAACACAACAGCATTTCTCCATGTCCGGTGTACCATGGTTGGGGGGGCACTATTCATGATTGATTGTGCTAATTCTCTGCGTAGAGCGTTGCTATGTGTATGAGTGCTGTTCTTATAAATCATACGATGGGATTGGTATGCTCATACGCATACAAATGTCCACATATTTCCTTTGTTATTTTTTTGTCTCGCTTACAAGCTCACCTACTCATTTTGGCTTATTTTGACTTATACTTGTAGCTTCTCAATTTCATCATTTTTTTTTGCTCTTTAGCTATTTTTTTTTCACTTTTTGTCTTTTCTTTTTTTTCTCTTATTCCTTTGCATTATCCAAGATGATATATCCTTTATCTATTTTAAAGTTTTTTAATTCTAATTATGCCAAAAAAACTTACAGCAGCTATAGTATAAAATAGTCCTAGAACAGTGAAAAAAACAAAAGCTATAAATTTTAACTCATGCAAGAACGATGTGCGTGATAGTTTTTTCTAAAAAAAATAGAATTTATAATTTTATGTATGGTACCAACTGCATTAATTTCCTTCCATTTGGCATGTGTGCTCCAAGTGTAGCAGTCCCCTCAGATATATGCCTTTTTGTTTTGAACAATATTTTATCAACTCATAACCCCAATTTCGGAAATCCCGGCTCTACCACTGTGTGTACGGGTGATGTTCTTATAAATCATACGATGGGATTGATATGCTCATATGCACATAAATGTCCACATATTTCCTTTCTTATTTTTTTTTGTCTCGCTTACAAGCTCAAGTCATTCAAGAATGTGATCAGTTTTTTTCAAAAAAAAAATTGAATTGATAAGTATATGTATTGTACCAACGGCATTCGTTTCCGACTTTTTAGCATATTTAGCACTATTTGCCACTGTATTTATAAAAATAGCTATATGTTTAGCGTATTGACAAAATAACGTTTTTGCCATCCGGTGGCCAGACGGCAACGCCGGTGGACTGACATGTAGCCGCTGCTTCCGTCCCGTGGTTGGATGGCAGGCAGCCTGCCATCCCACCACCAGACGGCAGGCCCTACCGTCTCGTGGCAAAGCGGCAGGTGATTAAGCAGGTAAAACCCTAATTTATTTTTTTACTTACTATTTGTTTAAATTTTTAAATATAGTAAATGAGCTCAAAAAATATGAAATTTTATGTACAGCATCTTGACACAACGTACTTAGCTGTGTAATTGTTTGGTAATTTTATCCATTGTGAATGTTGCTCAAAAATTTGTACAATTTTGATATTTGTAGGAGTTGGTACATATAGCAAATGAGCTCCAAAAATTACGAAATTTTGTGAGAAATCTTCTGACATAGTCATATTAATTTTGTAATTTTCTAAGAATTTTATGTACTTCAAATTTATCATGCTAACTCATATTAATTTAATCATGAAATAAACAATGCCCAGGCATCTTTTGCAATGTCTAACCTCTATCTTTTGCACATATGTTAGCTCGTTACTGCCAACTTTTCTTTCCTATTATGTCCTTTACACAATTGTCACTCTATCCGCGTCATTCCCCCTCACATGCTCCCTCGTCCGCCCTAATATCGTTATGTATGTACTGTTCCCCCTCGCCCACTCTCTCGTCTGGACATTTGTCAACGTTACCATACTGTCCCCCTTGCCTGAAGTGCTGCTCATCGACAAAGACTCCTTAATTTGCAAGGTGAGCGCACCGGGTTCCCTTTTCATTGGCCATAAGTACAAATCTCTCGTAGTTCATCGTCGCTCATCTCAGTCACTCATCGCAAAAACTCATTCTCGCGATCGTTGCTCAAAATTAAGAGTGCGTAGCTCATTATTTTGAGAAGCCAGTGCATAGCTCATTAAGAACGGGACAGGAGGACGCAGCAGTGCTGATTGCTTCTCTTGAAAGGTAGGTAATTTTTTATCGCATACTTTCGACGTTATTCCCATAGTCGTGGTTAATTAGTATTATTTAGTTAGTTGTAATTAATGTAATTTATGTTTTGATGTAAGTTGGTCGTAATAGTTTAGATGTAGTTTTTACTATTTTTGTGTACGCACGGTACCCATAATTTGTTATTATATGATAGTATGTAATTGAACAGTCGTAATTACTATAATGGCAATTAGTTATGGTGTAGGATCAAGGATACCGACTAGAGGGGGTGAATAGGCGGTTTTTAAATTTTCTTTTCAACTAGGCTAAATTTCTCTATTTCTAAGAACAAGAATGAAAGACAATTTTAAGCCTACACAATACTAGTCAAGCAAATAGCAATACTAGTAATAACAAGGACTAAACAAAGCACTAAGCATGAAAACTTAGAACTATTTAGAAAGCAATAGAGAGATGTGCACACTTGATGTTTTTACCGTGGTATCGAAACTTGCGGTTCCCACTAGTCCACGTTGAGGTTAGCTCGAGCGAATCGAACCGGCTCCACGAATTGAGCCAAGCACCTCGATCACTAGAGGTAGCTCTTCCCGCGCCCGGTAGGCGAGCTCCAACCTTCACACGAAAGCCGGGTCTTCTCACAAGCTTCTTTGAGAAGATCACCGAACAAGCTTCTCCCAATCGTCCAAGTGCCGGCAAGCACCAAGAGTAACAAACCACGAGCTTCGCTTGATTGCAAACTAGTGCCAAGGATCAAACTAATGAATGCTATGCACTTTTTGCTCAAACACCTCAAATGAATGCTCAAGAGTGAAAGTAGGTGTAGAGTGAATGCACAATGCTCAAGAATGATCAATAGAGTCTCTAGCATCTGTCTATGAGCAGTGGTAGGGTATTTATACCTTCCACCTACCAAAACTAGCCGTTTGGAACAAATTCCGAAAAATCGTGGCGAGCGGAACTATCACGGCCCGAGGCCGATAAGTACCGCTCCCTATCCGACGATCGAACGGCTATGTCAGAGCTTCTGCAGTGACCGTTGGTCCGTCGGCGCGGTACTACCGACGTTATAAAGTCCGGTACTACCGTTCACCGGTAGTACCGCAAAGTCGGCGCGGTACTACCGCATGAGCCGAGCTCCAAAAGTCACTCTCTGGAAAAAAGGCTCCGATTCCCATCCGGAACTACCTGTGGCCGGTAGTACCGCTCTGACAGCGGAACTACCGCTCTCCTAAAAACTCAGGGGGCATCCGGAGGGTGCTCTCTGGAGAAAAGGGTCCGATCCACCTCCGGAACTACGCGTGGCGGTAGTACCGCTCGACAATGAACTACCGCTTCTTGATTTTGGAAATGAGTCCGGAGGGTGCTCTCGGAAAATGGGTCCGCTTGAGGTTGAACTTCCGATCGCCGGTAGTTCCGATTTTTCCATGCAGTACTACCGCTCGACGGTAGTACCGACGTTGAAAACTTCGGAACTACCGCACGTCCAGACATAGCACAGTTTTGCCTTTTAAAACAGATTTTTCAAGAGTGCATGATTCTAGTTGATCCATGGACACTTAAGAATTGCTATCAAGCTACTTGCCATGATCCCTCTTCATGGTACGATTATCTACCCTATAATCCGGTCTTCCACCATTCTCCTAAGACCGGTAAAATTGAAAAAGGGGATCCTATTCTGCATATACCTCTATCTTGAACCATGTTTGATCTTCATCCTTATCCTTTGGCTTGCATTTGTCAACTATAACCTGGACTTAACCTTTAAACACTCATTAAACGGTTAGTCCCATATTCATATAAATTCATTAATTACCAAAATCATTTTAGGGGCCTAGATGCTTTCAATCTCCCCTTTTGGTAATTGATGACAACACATTTTATATGGAAATGTAATGTTTGAATATACCACTTATTTTGACAATTAGTTGTATATTCTTTTGTGACTTTTTGAAATGTAGTACCGCTCGCCTGACCGATTCTAGGGTTAAGCAATGGGTTTGAGATTTTGGTATTTTCTTGGATTGAATCCATGGAATGGGTGTGTAAACACCTCTAGATACCAAAATACCACATTTACCCTAGTTTAAACCGCAAGAAATCATCCTCATTTTGAAAAACCCTAAAAATCAATCTAGGGTTCAAAGAGACAATAAAAGATGGGGATGATCCAAATACCTTGAGGAATGGAGGAGGTGAGTCCTTGGGAAGACGCAAGGCTCAAAATCCGAGGAAAACCGAGCAGATTTGAAGATCCAAGTTCGGTTTTTGTGGAGTTTTGAGAGAGAGAGAGAGGAGAGAGGCGGCTGAAGGGAGCGGAATAACCGTCTGCTGGGGAGAGAGAGGAAGCCGCAAAGAACTAGGGTTTGAAATCCCCAATTTTTAAGTCATATCCGGTAGTTCACTGTGTGTGCAGTAGTTCCGCTCAGCAGTAGTACCGCTTGAGACTGCAGTAGTACCGATTTTTCCGGGACTTGCGAATTTTGAGAAGAAAGGTATAGTATGCAAATGATCCCTAGTTTTGCACTCAACTAACATCTTTAAGGATCATTATGCATTAAATGTATTAAAATAATAATTTTAAATAATTTTGCATTTAATCAAATTTTAAAGACTTTTCACAAGAACCTTTTTCACAACATTGTCCAAGCCACTCCAAAGAAGTATGCATTTAAGTGAGCCATAAAATCATGCAATGTTGGAATAGTCTAAGACATTTAACTCACTCCTAAGTTTGCAAAATGGCTTTCATCTAAAGGCTTGGTGAAAATCTCCGCTAATTGGTTTTCGGTCCGGATGTGGCTAATGCAAATATCTCCCTTCCCAACATGATCTCTCAAGAAATGGTGGCGGATATCTATATGCTTGGTTCTTGAGTGTTGGACTGCATTATTTGAGATTTTGACGGCACTATCATTATCACACAATAAAGGCACTTTATCAAAATTGATTCCATAGTCCATCAAGGTTTGCCTCATCCACAATAATTGAGCACAACAACTTCCCGCGGAAACATATTCGGCCGGCGGTTGAAAGTGCTACGGAGTTTTGTTTCTTTGAAGACCAAGAAACTAAGGATCTTCCTAAAAATTGACAACATCCCGATGTGCTTTTTCTATCCACTTTGCAACCCGCATAATCGAATCGAATATCCAATTAATTCAAATTTAGCACCTTTAGGATACCAAAGCCCTATGTTATAGGAATGTTTCAAATATCTCAAAATCCTTTTTACGGCCTTTAAATGACATTCTTTTGGAGAAGCTTGAAACCTAGCACACATGCAAACACTAAACATGATATCGGGCCTAGATGCGGTAAGATAGAGTAAACTACCAATCATAGATCTATAAAGTTTAGTATCACCGATTTACCTCCTTCGTCGAGGTCTAGTTGCCCATTTGTTGCCATTGGTGTTTTGATAGGTTTCGCATCTTCCATCCCAAACTTCTTGAATAAGTCTTTCACATACTTTGTTTGGCTTATGAAAGTCCCATCTTTGAATTGCTTGATTTGTAATCCAAGGAAAAGCTTAGTTCACCAATCATTGACATCTCAAATTCCTAGACATCATATCACCAAACTCTTTGCAAAAGTCTTGATTAGTAGAACCAAATATAATATCATCAACATATATTTGACAAACGAAGAAATCACCATTGATGATTTTTGTGAATAGAGTGGTATCTACTTTACCAATTTTAAATCCTTTTGAAACAAGAAAATCTCAAGGCGCTCATACCATGCTCTAGGAGCTTGTTTTAAACCATATAGCGCCTTAGAGAGCTTGTATACATGATTAGGATATTTCAAGTCTTGAACCCGGAGGTTGTTCAACATAAACAAGTTCGAGATAGTTCCATTTAAGAAGGCACTTTTAACATCCATTTGAAATAACTTAATATCAAAGCTAGATGCAAAAGCTAACAAGATTCTAATTGACTCAAGTCTAGCTACGGGTGCAAAGGTTTCATCATAATCTAAACCCTCAACTTGAGTGTAGCCTTGAGCAACTAACCTTGCTTTATTTCTTACCACAAGTTCGTTCTCATCTTGCTTGTTTCGAAAGACCCATTTTATACCAATCACATTTTGCTCCTTGGGCCTTTCCACCAATGTCCATACATCATTTTTGGAGAAGTTGTTTAGCTCTTCATGCATGGCATTTATCCAATCCGGATCATCTAGAGCTTCTTCTACAAACTTTGGCTCAAGAGAAGACACAAACGAATAATGTTCACAAAATGAAGCTACTCTAGAGCGAGTTTGAACACCCTTACTCACATCACCCAATATTTGGTCTATTGGATGATCTTTTGCAATCGCATTATGGATCTTGAAGGGTTGTTGTTGATCTTTTGCTTCATCATCTATTACTTGTACATCGTTTGAAGTTGAAGAAGTAGGTGGTTCAACTTGTCTTGATGAGATGGGTGATGTAGTATCTTACTTTGGCTTGATGTCGCAAATTTGCATGTTTTCCATGGCTTTGCGTAATCCTTCTTCTCCTACATCATCCAAATTATCTTGCTCTTCTTGAGAGCCATTAGTTTCATCAAATTGCACATCACAAGATTCTTCAACCAAACCCGAATTTTTATTGAAAACTCTTTAAGCTTTGCTATTTGAAGAATATCCTAATAAAAATCCTTCATCACATCGACTTTGAAATTTAGAGAGCCGAACACCCTTTCTAAAGATGTAGCATTTGCACCCAAATACTCTAAAGTAGGAAATGTTCGGTTTTCTCCCAATGAGAAGTTCATAGGAGGTCTTTTTCAAAAGACGATGCAAATAAAGGCGATTTATGGCATGACAAGCGGTGTTAATAGCTTCGCCCAAAATCTATCTAAGTATTATATTCATCAAGCATTGTCCTAGCCATTTCAATCAATGTTCGATTTTCCTTTCTACAACTCCATTTTGTTCCGGAGTGTAGGTTGTGGAAAGTTCATGCTTTATTCAAGTTCATCACAAAAATCTTCAATTTTAGTGTTTTTGAACTCGGAACCGTTATCACTCCTAATTTTCTTTATTTTAAAATCAAATTCATTTTGGGCTCTTTTTGAGAAACTTTTGAAAATTCCGGAGGTTTCGCCTTTGTCATTTAAGAAGAACACCCATGTATATCTAGAGTGGTCATCTACAATGACTAAACAATAACTATTGCCTCCGATACTCTTATAGGTTGTTGGCCCAAACAAATCCATATGTAAGAGTTCCAATGGCCTAGATGTTGACATGATACTTTTGGAAGGATGAGAGTTTGCAACTTGTTTCCCGGCTTGGCAAGCACTACAAAGTCTATTTTTCTCAAACTTCACATCTTTCAAGCCAACAACTAAGTCATGTTTGAAAAGCTTTTAAGTTGAATCATACCCACATGACCTAACCTTCTATGCCATAACCAACCCAAAGATGTTTTGCAATTAAACAAGTTTTAAGCAAGACTCATTTGAAGTGAAATCCACTAGATAAAGATTTCCAAATCTAAAACCTTTGAAAACAATTTCCTTTTCATTTTCTTTTGAAATAATGACATTTTCTTTAGAGAAAGAACAAGTTAAGCCTAAATCACATAATTGAGCAACGGATAGCAAATTAAAATTTAGGGTTTCTACTAAAGATACATTAGAAATAGAAAGGTCATTGGAGATAGCAATTTTACCCAAACCAAGTACCTTTCCTTTGCTATTGTCTCCAAAGGTGATTTTCTCATTGCTCCCGCTCTCAAAGGTGGTGAATATTTTCCGATCTCCGGTCATGTGTTGAGTGCATCCACTATCCAACACACAATGCCTTCCACCGGTCTTGTAGTTCACCTACAAAAGAGAATCAAGTTCTTTTAGGTACCCAAATTTGTTTGGGTCCTTGGAGGTTAGTAACCAAGGTTTTGGGCACCCAAATGGATTTCCTTTTAGCACCCAAAATCGAGGTGCCAATGAAATGAGCAAGAATATTTCCATTTTCAGTTTTTCTAAGCATATAACATGAGTCATATAAATCAATGGATTGAATCTTACCCTTAGAACAATTTTGAGACTTATGTCCCAAATCCCGGCATTTTGTACAATACTTACCATTTTCTTTTACAAACCTTGGGGCTTGTATACGGTTTCTTACCTTTCTTGGGAATGTACCCAAGTCCTTCTTTGTTGAATGAACATCTTTGATCACTTAATAGTTTATCAAGTGTAGCCTTTCCTTTGTATGCTCTTTCCAAGCTTTTGTTCAATTTTAACACTTGTTCCTTTAAATCTTTGTTTTCATAAATAAGTAAATCATCATGGACAAAAGATATGACATTTCTAGAATCAATATTAGAAGAGCATGGCAAGGTAAGGAGTTCATCACATGATGTAGATATACTAGATTTAGCTACTTTTACACTAGGCATTTCATTTATAATATCGCAAGTAATTCCAATGCTAGTGCAAGATTTTTCATGGATGAGCAAATCATGAGCTTCCTTTAGCTCCTTATAAGATTCTTGTAGAGTTGTATGTTCCTCTTCAAGATCTTAAATTTTGATTCTCTTTTCCAAGAAATTCATTTAGTTCAACAAGCATATCCATAAGATCATCATATGAAGGCTCATCATCATCAAGTAATTTTACCTTATCTCCTTTTGCCATGAGGCAAGTTGGAGTGGAGAATAGTGATGGAGCTTCCTTGATTGCAATTCGACAAGTCCCTTCTTCTTGGAGGACTCATCTTCACTTGATTCGAGTCGAATACTCTTCTTCGGAATCCCATTCTCCAATGTGGGCTTCATTCTTGCCATCTTTGTGAAGCTTCTTGAAAAGCTTCTTCTTGCCGTTGTAACTCTTCTTGTTTGATGACTTCTCTTTGTCATCTTTCTTGTTGGGGCAATTTGAGGCAATGTGCCCTTTCTCATCACATTCATAGCAACGGATGTTGCTATATCGCTTGTTGGAGTAGGAGTGCCCCTTCTTTGCCTTGTCATAATTTGCGCTCCGGTTTGAACGCCTTCTCATGAACTTGTTCATTCTTCTTACTAGAAGAGCAAGTTCTTCTTCGGAGTTTTCCTCATCATCTTCGGATTCTTCACTTACCACCGCTTTGGCCTTAAAAGCGGTGATCTTTTTGGCTTTTGATGAGGATTGCTCCAAGAGCTCCTCCTTATCCTTCTTGTATAGCTCATTTGTGATGAGGTTGCCCAATAGTTGTGTTGGGGTCATTCTTGCTAACTCCGGTGAGTTGAGGAAGAGTGTCACCAACATTTCGATTTTTCCCAAGCAAAGCCCTAAGCATCTTTCTCACAATGTCAAGATCGGAAGGTTAGTACCAAGGCCTTTGAGCTCATTCACAATATTGTTGAGTCGTGTGTACATCTCATTGATGTCCTCATGAGGCAACATTGTGAATGTCTCATATTTAATCCTAAGCCGATGCAATTTTGCTTCTTTAACCGTGGATGTCCCTTCATGGATTTCGGAAGGGTTGTCCAAATAGCGTGAGCCGTCTCAAGATTACTCACCCTATTGAACTCATCCGCTTAAAGCTCCAAAATAGCATTCATTGCTTGGGCATCTAAATGAGCATTTCGCCCGTCTTGATCCGTTGGATTCAATGGATCAAGCGCCATGACGTAACCCTCATTTACAATTTTTCAAACGCTTGGACTCATGGCCTTTAAATAAATTGACATTCTAATTTTCCAATAAGCATAATTTGATCCATCAAAGAAAGGTGCCTTGCCTATAGCAAATCCCTCGCTAGCCATCATTTTCTCTCTAGACGGTTAAGTCTAAAATGAGAGACCAAGCTCGATACCACTTGTAGGATCAAGGATACCGACTAGAGGGGGTGAATAGGCGGTTTTAAATTTTCTTTTCAACTAGGCTAAATTTCTCTATTTCTAAGAACAAGAATGAAAGACAATTTTAAGCCTACACAATACTAGTCAAGCAAATAGCAATACTAGTAATAACAAGGACTAAACAAAGCACTAAGCATGAAAACTTAGAACTATTTAGAAAGCAATAGAGATGTGCACACTTGATGTTTTTACCGTGGTATCGAAACTTGCGGTTCCCACTAGTCCACGTTGAGGTTAGCTCGAGCGAATCGAACCGGCTCCACGAATTGAGCCAAGCACCTCGATCACTAGAGGTAGCTCTTCCCGCTCCGGTAGGCGAGCTCCAACCTTCACACGAAAGCCGGGTCTTCTCACAAGCTTCTTTGAGAAGATCACCGAACAAGCTTCTCCCAATCGTCCGGTGTGGCAAGCACCAAGAGTAACAAACCACGAGCTTCGCTTGATTGCAAACTAGTGCCAAGGATCAAACTAATGAATGCTATGCACTTTTTGCTCAAACACCTCAAATGAATGCTCAAGAGTGAAAGTAGGTGTGGAGTGAATGCCCAATGCTCAAGAATGATCAATAGAGTCTCTAGCATCTGTCTATGAGCAGTGGTACGGGTATTTATACCTTCCACCTACCAAAACTAGCCGTTTGGAACAAATTCCAGAAAAATCAGGGCGAGCGGAACTCACGGCCCGAGGCCAGGAGTACCGCTCCCTATCCGACGATCCGAACGGCTATGTCGAGCTTGCGGTGACCGTTGGTCCGTCGGCCGCGGTACTACCGAGCGTTATAAAGTCCGGTACTACCGTTCACCGGTAGTACCGAAAGTCGGCGCGGTACTACCGCATGAGCCGAGCTCAAAAGTCACTCGGAAAAAGGCTCCGATTCCCATCCGGAACTACACGTGGCGGTAGTACCGCTCGGCAGTGAACTACCGCTCTCCTAAAAACTCAGGGGGCATCCGGAGGGTGCTCTCTGGAGAAAAGGGTCCGATCCACCTCCGGAACTACCTGTGGCCGGTAGTACCGCTCGACAATGAACTACCGCTTCTTGATTTTGGAAATGAGTCCGGAGGGTGCTCTCGGAAAATGGGTCCGCTTGAGGTTCGAACTTCCGATCGCCGGTAGTTCCGATTTTCCAGCGGTACTACCGCTCGACGGTAGTACCGACGTTGAAAAACTGCGGAACTACCGCACGTCCGCACGAGCACGTTTGCCTTTTAAAACAGATTTTTCAAGAGTGCATGATCCTATTTGATCCATGGACACTTAAGAATTGCTATCAAGCTACTTGCCATGATCCCTCTTCATGGTACGATTATCTACCCTATAATCCGGTCTTCCACCATTCTCCTAAGACCGGTAAAATTGAAAAAGGGGATCCTATTCTGCATATACCTCTATCTTGAACCATGTTTGATCTTCATCCTTATCCTTTGGCTTGCATTTGTCAACTATAACCTGGACTTAACCTTTAAACACTCATTAAACGGTTAGTCCCATATTCATATAAATTCATTAATTACCAAAATCATTTTTAGGGGCCTAGATGCTTTCATAGGGTTAACTAATGAGTTAGTGGTAAGTAATTAATTGCTACGAATGAAAGTAATAAATTATTAATTTCTACGAATGACGGTAATAAATTACTTGTAATTTTTTCGGATGGGTAATCAAATTGTCGGTAATTAATGAATTATTCGTATGTAGTTACATACATCTAATCACTAACTTGTAATATTTTACTGTCATTATCAATCTTGGCAATAATATTTCGTTTATCCCATTTGTTGCAAGGTACTCTCTAAATTAGGAGTGCATACCTAATTATTTTGATAAACCAGTACATAGCTCATTGAGGACGGGTAGGAGGACGCGCTAGTGCTAATTGCTTATCCCGAAATACATGTAATTTTTTATCACATGCTTTCGACGTTATTCTCATAGTCCTAGTCAATTAGTGTTATTTAGTTAGTCATAATTAATGTAGTTTGTATTATGAAGTAAGTTGGTCGTAGTAATGTAGACATAGTTTGTATTTTTTGTGTATATACGGTACCCATAATTTGTTATTGTATGGTAGTGTGTAATTAAGCTGTTGTAATTACTGTAGTAACAATTAGTTAGGGTTAAGTAATGAGTTAGTGGTAGGTAATTAAGTGGTAAGGACGACAGTAATGAATCACTCATAACTTTTTCGTATGGGTAATCAAATTATCGGTAATTAATGAATTATTCATATGTAATTACACACATGTAATCACTAACTTATATTATTTTATTGTCATTGTTAATCTTCGCACTAAAATTTGGTCTATCTCATTTGTTGGAAGGTATGGCGTTACCAGAGCTTCTGGAACAGTTCTATGATGAGAACCACCAGTGCCACTCATGAATGATGGGTGACACGGCTGGCCCTCCGTCCTTGAAGCTACAGGGAGGGAGGGATCATTAGGAGCTGGACGAGCGCTATGTCCCAATCCTGCGGGACACGGGCTTATTGCCCTTTGTGAGGCTGGTCTCCATTAGACATCAATTCACCATCGACGGCAACTTGCTTGTGACACTGGTGGATTGGTGAAGGTCTAAGGCACACACATTCCACTTTCGGTGGGGTGAGATGATGATCACTCTGCAGGACGTCTCGTTCTTGACTGGTCTCCCTCTCCAGGGTGACACACTTGTTCCAGCCCCTGCACCGACAGACTGGAAGGAGAGGTTGACGGACCAGTTCGGCCTGCCTATCCTGGAGGGTGCTCGTGGCGTCCCCCATGCTTGCTTAAAGAATTTCATTGTGTGCCCATCGGATGCACCACTCGAGGTCGTTAGGACGCACCTCGTCGCGTACCTTCTTCATCTCTTTGGTTGAAGCATGTTTTCAGGCACACATAACGATATTTGCAACACCGAGTTCATCCGTCTCGCCAAGTCTTTGGTTGACGCAGAGTTTGGAGTGATGTCTCAGTACAACTGGGGACCAGCCGTCCTATATGCCACATATCGGGGGTTGTGTGACGCTTTCCAACGCGGCATGCTAATAACCCCAACCTATGCATGTGCTACGTGCTCCTATAGTTGTGGAGTTGGGAGCACTTCCCTATCAGGTGTCTGACCATCATGACGCCAATGCACCCGTTCGACGAGTTCACCGACCTGATAGACGGGCCTACTATGGACTTCTGGTGGACTGCACATCCAGAAGGTATGAGATTCGCACTGTACATCCGAATTATTTATAGTGACTAACACTATTTCATCTTGCAACCTCCAATTCAACGTGAGGGTGATGTCGAGTCCACCGATGATGATACGAGCCTCCCGGATGCTTCTAGATAGCGGTACATAGCGTCAGGGTTTGTAGCGTACACATGGTAGAGCTCAGCGTTCACACCAAACGTAGGCTTTAGAGACTTCGGTGGACAGAACTCCTCTGGCTTCGCTACCACATCGTACGGTTAAGGCGAGAGCTCCTTCGCACCACGAGGGGGATTTTTAGAGTCTTTTGTTCACAACATTATTGCTGGCGGCTCGCAGTTCGGCATGTCTCAGCTGGAGGACATTGACCCATACCGGACCTAGCCTTCTATACCTAAGCCTACTGGACCACCACCAGCCACTGAGTAAATGGAATGGTCTCCACACCTCCTCTGAACCGAGACGCAACCTCTGGACCGGCTGACGTACCCCACGAGACATGCTCGTGCTCAACAAAAGACAAGGCCATGTACGGGGAGGCAGACGTAGCGAGAAAATAGCAGTGACTCAAATGAGTGAGTCATATCGCATCCCATGCGATGCGTTTTTGTACTATTACATGTAATTCTATAAATATTTATAATGTATGAACTGCAAAAGATGCCTGAGCATAATTAATTTTATGATTAAATTAACATGGTAAATTCAGGGTACATAAAATTTCCAAAAAATACATAATTACTGTGACTATATCGCAAAAGCTTCCCACAAAATTTTATAATTTTTGAAGCTCGTTTCATATATGTAACAACTCCTATAAATATCAAAATCGTACGAATTTTTTTATCAATATTCATAGCAGATAAAATTACCAAAACATTACACAGCTAAGTACGTTGTGTCAGGAAGCTGCGCATAAAATTCGTAATTTTTTTAGCTCATTTGCTATATTTAAAAATTCAAAAAATTATTAAACAAAAAAATAAATTAGGATAGATAATTACGTCAGCTAATCAGCAGGTTTAATCACCTACCACTTTGCCATGAGACGACAGGCCCTTACCGTCTGGTGGTGGGACGACAGACCGCATGCCATCCGGCCACAGGACGGTAGTGGCTAAGTGTCAGTCCACGGGCGTTGCCGCTCGGCCACTGAACAATTAAAACATCATTTTTATTAATACACTAGACACACAACTATTTTTATAAATACAGTGATAAACAGTACTAAATATACTAAAAAGTCTTATTTCCTTCTATTTGGTATGTGGACTCCAAGCGTAGCAGTCCCCTCGGATATCTACGTTCCATGTGTCGCTCCCTTTTCAATTCCAATGTCAAATCGTCATATAGAATGATTGCCACCGTACAATGTTGCTTTGTTTTAGAACACGGGAAACTTGCCGTAATTTATTAAGAAAAGAAACATCTACTCACTTGGTGTGGGTTTTTTTTACAAACGGGAATCCTACGTTTTGTTGTAAAAAATTTGGCACCTTCAAATTACTACGGAGAAAAACCTTATCTCACTTGCGCTGAGGTACGACTCTCCAACTTAGCACTTCACATTAATATTGTTGAAACGAAGTTGGATCACAATCTCCTTAGAACATGTATACGATGGAAAAAACCGGTACAGATTGACATGGGGACCTACAATGGAGCCAATAACACGCGTGCAACATGGCCACAGGGGAATACACCCCTGGCGGATCGACCTGCTTTGGCCGCAACATGCAGTATTGCACAGTATAGGTCTCGCTTTCCAAATTGCAATTTGGCAAACCAAGCGTAGAAATCTACTGCAGGCTTGCCTTGTATGGGGGGGAACATGGTGTCCACTGTGGATCAGTGGATGTAAAGAGAACAAATGCAATGGATCTTGCAGCGGTTAATTTACTGTGATCTTTTCACTATGCTCAACCCAATTTCTGAAAAGGAGATATATAACTCTCTTAGAACTGTATTGGTTTCTGTTTAGGAAAATCAAAAGTCAACAAAAATATTTAGTTCTCTGAATCGGTTTTTCTGCTCCTCTTGTTCTTATCTCACTTCGGGATAAAATATGAGGTCATGGGCGCATCACATGTCCCACTTCTCTCACTTCCAGCTCGCTCACGCATATCTCCCTCACTTTCCTCACTGCTCATCTTCTCCTTTTAAAAATAATTTCTTTCAGTCACTACTATTTATTTTCAGCCATTATCTATAGCCAAACGCCATCAATCTCAGCCAATATAAACATACGATTAGTTTCGCCTGATACGATAATTTTGTACACGTGCCTTTAGACCGGCGTGCACTATCCCTTGGATAGTAGAGAGGCCCGTTTCTGTAAATTTAACCTCCTCATTATGCTCAATAGGTACATTACCAAGCTAGGTGCCAAGCTCTCGTAGTTTGGCAGGATGCTAGCTACCGCACGAAGATTGCATTATTGCTAATCATGCTTAATTAGTTTAAATCACGAAATAGGTCAATTAAATAGTGCTAATCATGATTAATTAACACTAGTTAATTACCTATCGAGCAGTTGCTGCTTGGTAACTCGCTTGTCGAGCCACCTGAGCTACAGTAGCTCGCCGGGACTTGCTGAGCTACTGTATCATCTACTGCGGCTAACAAGCTCAAGAAAGATGTTAGATTTGTAAAAATAGACATTCGGATGCCAAATATAAAAAAATAGTTACAATACTATATGTGTGAACAATTCTTTAATTTCTAAGTGTTTTGAAACTAAGTATTAAATTATAAATATTTCCGTGTGAAACATTATTTTATCCTGACAAAGCCGCACCAACTAACTTTTAATAATCTAACACCATAAATGTTGATAGCAAGCATATAGATGGACCGTAGCCTATACATCACGGTGGTGCGGAGCGTCGACAACAAGAGTCAACACCTCCTTCTTCTGGCTTATAATTTATGATTTTTTAAATAAATAAGATCATTACCATTTTGAAATAACTTACTGAATAAGTTTTTTAAACAATTTAAATTTATTTATATAAATCTCATGTTATACCAAAAGTCAGCTATTAGCCACGGTAGAAAATAACCTACCCAACCGCGGCTGATGGCAACTCTAGTGACACAAAGCGATCCAGCGGTGGTAGTATTGTCAAGAGGATGGCAGAGGGGCATGGGACAGAGCTAGCAGTAGCAAGTGGCAGGCCATTTCTTTTTTTGTTTCTATATGGTTTTTAGCTTTAATTAAAGTTAAAATAAATAGAATGATTTTTCAAACTTAGTTTTCTAAACAGCTTCTCTAATTAAAAATTATATACGTTGTCCACCATTACCTAAAAACACAGCTAAAAATTATCACTATAGCTAAACGCTGCCCAAAAAGTAGGCCCCAAAACAAATTCCAAGAGGAAGCTTGTCTTGGATGTGTACGTACGGTAGTCATACCCACCTAACTAAAATAAACATGAGCAGTTATAATTGGTACCTCACGACCAGTAGAGTTCAGCTCAGTAAAATGGCTCTCTCGTTGAACCATTGTTCTAATTTAGTGTGTTGTTATCATGTTTCTGGTGAGTAAATTACAGTTTGCAGGTCTCAAATCACGGGTCGTGTGCAACAGGCGCGAGGCTTTTCCTCGTGCTAGAGTACCGGCTCCGCTTGCTGCACCCATAGTATCCCACTACTAGCATATATTTGGGTCGCAATATCCAGCAGAGGTACTAGCTTTAATTCTTTACTGTATTTTGCAGTTTTTTTAGGTATATATAAATTTGAATTGCTGGAGACCGTCCCAAGTTTTATTAAGTTTGTCTCATGTTAGTTTTAACCTTACAGCACTCCCTCTATTTTTCGTCATGACTTCGTTGCTCCTGCACAAGCCAGTGATTAACTCCTTATTTTTCTTGGAACAATCCATCGGAGGCATGTAGACCCCCATTTCCACCGCCCTCAGCCCATGCCGCCCTTTTTCTCCCCACAAAGTCATGAAAGGTATGTTCTTTTCGATTGTGATTGATGACTCTTAATCTAACGTGAGTATTTGTGCAAACGAACCAAATGCTGATAAGCTCATAAGTCACTTCAAAAATATTATTTCGATAAGTCACTTCAAAACGGCGGTGGAGAAACCATCTTATTTATTTATTCGGATGAAGTTATAAGCCGAAAAGAATAGGATCAATGGCTCACCTTAAAAGAATTGGTAAAAAACGCAAAATACCCCTAATATACGTACCCACAACCAAAAAATGTTCCAAGCACAAATCAGGAATCATCACTGACGCATAGGTTTAGATGAAAACGGCAGTGTCCACAATTTCATTTTGTGGTCCTGTTTTAAATGGCTTCAGTTTCTAGATTTCAGCCAAACGTATCGGTTTCTTATTTTAGCTTCTTTATTTTTATTTTTTTCTTTTTTACTTTATTTCTCTGTATTGTTTGTGACAATATAATAATGTTTAAATGTTTTTATATTTTTCTGACTACAACAAATAAATCGTCGATATAATACATTTGAAGCCTTTGGGCCTGTTCGGCTGGGCACAAGTCTGATAACTTTTGACTTTTGCTACAGTACCTAACTTTCAAACAGAGTATTTTCTCAAGACGGGGTCTACAAGTTAAACGTAGTACACGTTAAAAACCTAATATCTGTACCAGCCAAAATCGTAAGTGAGTATCGGTCTCTCTAAAATCTGTATCGTAAACAGCTAAAATTTAAAAATTTTAGCCAAAAAACATAAGCCGTATCCAAAAAAGAATAACCCCTGGGAAACTGGAGCTTTCGAACCGATGGGAGCAGGGCGTAGAGATGGACTGCTTTGTACGTGTAGCAGTCCGAATACAATAAACACGCACGCGCAGTCTTCAGTCTTCCCCCCTACCCTCCTCTCCTCCGCTATATATCTCCACTAATTAACACGGTGGCCTAAACAGCGGCATGTGTTAGCTAGGGAAAGCAAGTCTTCCCCTTCCATACCCATCTTCTCTTCTCCTTTTTGCTCTCTCTCACTCACTAGTCACTACTGCTAAACCTCACCATGGCAATCTTGCTCTCCACCCTCTCCTCCTGTCTCTTTCTGCTCCTGATCTCCTCCTCCTGCGCGTCTGCCTGTGAGAGGTGTGTGCGTCAGGGCAAGGCTGCATACTCACCCTCACTCGCTCACATCCCTGCTGGTAAGCACTCAAGCCCTGTTACCGGTCAAGAATCAAGAATTGATTGATCCATTTGCTAAAGCTGCAAGAGAAGATGTGAATTTTGTTTCTTTTTGGAAAGATTTTGAGTGAGTGGTATGATTCTTGGATGATTGATTAGGCGGCGGAGTTTGTGGGTATGGGGCCATGGCCATGGAGATCAATGGGGGATTCCTTGCTGCTGGGGGTCCAAGGCAACACAGAGGAGGGCTTGGCTGTGGAAGATGCTTTCAGGTACAAAGCCAAGAGACCAAATTAGTTCCAATTAGCTGTTTTTATTCTAAATTTTACTCCTGTTTTTTGGCCGTGTATTTCTTCTTCTCTTGGCAAAATGTTCTTTCTTGGTTGTTCTCTCGCATGGGTAGTGCTTCAAGAACACGAGGTTTCGAGGAATGGTTGCAAATTCTGTCTTAAATTTTGGAATTGGTTGGCGGGCTTTCTTTTTTTCTTAGTTTTGGAGGTATTTTCTTGTTATGTAATTAGTTGCCTCTAAACCAAGTAAGCAATCAGGTAATTATGACAGCAGCTAGAATTTGTCCTTTTGGATATCAGTTAACTGGATGAAGCTTAAGGTCATATGTTTTAAACTACTGTGGGTTTTTTTAATGAAATGATACTGTAGATGGAAAATAAAAATAGGAAAAAAATAAAAAACATTATTATATCTCTACAAATAATACAAAGAAAAATCATATTAAGAAACCAACACATTCAAAACAGTTTTTGATTTCTCAAAGTCAGAAACCATAACTTTTTAGAATAAAGCTTAATTAAGATTAGAAACTTTCTGTTAACTCATGTACCAAATGTAGTTCTAAAAAACTTATGTAGTATATGCCAAATGTATATGCCCTCTGTTGTTTTGTACTTTGATTGTTTCTTAAACTTTTCTCGGTTTCTAAGAAGACTAGTTGGGCTCCTCATTTGGGATTTTTGGTGGTGTATGGTTTATTTTTCACTGTTTAGTATTGTAGTTGATTTATTTTGTAATGTAGTTATTAGTGATTTTTTGGTATAATTAAATTTAAAAATTTAAAAATAAAAAATTATTAACTCATTACAAACAATACAAAAGAATACGGGAAAAAAGATTAGGTAGAAAAGCCAAAAAAATCTAAAAAATCAGGAGAAGACGAAATTAAAAAACTAGAAGCTAAAATCTCGACGGAGAAATCGAAATGAGCGGAGCCTAAATTAAATTGAACTTGTGAATATGCCATTAATCTCATCTGTTCTTTATTTTCTTTCGGTTTTATTTATGCTTGTTTTTGTGGTTTTGATAACACAGATGAGATGCAGAGATACAAAGCTGTGCAGCAGTGGGGGCGTCCGGGTCGTGCTCACCGACTTCCACAGGAGTAACCGTACGGACTTCCTTCTGAGTGGGCCCGCCTATGTGGGCCTGGCCAAGCCCAGGATGGCCCACCAGTTGAAGAGGATGGATGCTCTGTCCATAGAGTACAAAAGGTCCTAATAAGAAGGCTATTTGAAAGCGATTTATCATAATAGTGTTTTTAAATCGATTTATCGGCTTATCGATTTTTGGTTTGTTTGTACAAGCGCTTGCGCTACGGCCAAAAACTATAAACCACGGCCGTAAGCCATAAACCGTAACCGAAAAGAGCACACCTATGTTTATAAGAGTGAGTTGGGAAAGAATAGGCAACTCAGAGGAGAAACTTGTAATAGATACTTATATTTCTTCTTTACAATATGCTAGTTTATCAAAATGTTTTTTCATATCTTAGGTAGTACATTGTTTGCATGTAGTTTTATTGTAAACTACATATGGTAATTAAGTGGCTACATTTGAGTGCATGGGCCGAGAATTGCAATTCAACAGTACAAACTTGTCTAGTGTAATATCTAGGAAATTATTTTCACAAACTTTTTAAAGATCGCTTATTTTTCTTAAACTGTGGAGGATGATTTCCATAGGTTGGAGTTACTCAAAAATCTGGAAGGAAGTTTAAAGAGGATAATATGAGCAACCAACTATATACTTTTCAAATTTGTAGAATTCAAAATGGAATTTTAATTTGCATGTGCTATGTTTTGAATTTTTTAGAGATTTTAGTGTTTCTAATTTAGTATTTGAATGATTTAAATTTGAGTTTAACCTTTTGCGTTAAATTTAATGTGTGCTTCATATTCACTTAAACTTGGATAGAAAGTCATAGTTATAAATTTTACTGTCACAAAATTTAAGCCTGTACTCCACTTCCATAGTAAAACTTGAACTTGAATTCCATATTTAAATATTATCGTTCAAAATAGAAAAGTTCCAAAGCCAACAAATATTTATGTTTATTGATGTTTACAGCCATTGTCCATTGGATATTACTTGGTCCAGATGCCAAAACAATATATTTTAGGATAGAATGTAGTAGAAGTGAGACAGATTTTTCAACTGCTTTACAGGCAAAGACACAATCTTGTTTTCATAGATGCATACTAAATAATGGCTCCCATTACAGTACTCTGAATTTGTTTGCAGAATTCCCTGTGACTACAAGGACAGGAACCTGTCCATATTAGTGGAAGAGCAGAGCAAGAAGCCAAGCAATTTGGTCATCAAGTTCCTTTACCAAGGTGGCCAAACTGATATCTTAGCGGTGGATGTTGCTCTGGTAAAAGGGAGACTCGATCAAAACAGAATCAGAAGAGAGAAAAAAAAGCAATTAACAAACGCTTAAAACCAAGTTGTCTAATCAAGAACATTGTGGACCTGGTCCATGCAGGTGGGGTCATCAGACTGGCGGTTCATGAACTGGGTCTACGGGCCGGTGTGGAGCACTGACCGGGCCCCCGCCGGCCCGCTCCAGTTCCGGGCTGTGGTGACCGGTGGGTTTGACGGCAAGTGGGTCTGGGCCGAGAAAGAGGTCCTCCCGGTCGACTGGCAACCGGGCCAGGTCTACGACACTGGAGCCCGGATCGCTGACGTGGCGAGGGAAAGCTGCCTGGACTGTGCCACGCTGGACTGGAAGTGAAATTGGGTTTACAATAGGCTACTTTTCTTGTTATACCTGACGCACATGGCACTGCAATGACCTGGAGATGCAGATGCACACACCAGTCATCACCGGGTGAAAGGACAGTGCTGTAGTAGGAGAAAGAGGGCTCCCTTCAGCTGTCAAGAAAAAGCTGGGTGTATGTGGGGGATAGCTGATATCTAGCTGTGATCTTTGCTGGTCCTGCAATTTGTTTTTCTTCCTATATGCATGTGTTCACTGAATCATGCATGCATGTAAAGATTGAGATGGCTGAGAGAGGGTGCAAAAAATGTTGCTAGCTAGCTACCTCTGTACCAATTAGTAGAATAATTAACTAATGAACATTGAGCTGTGTTTTTTACTCGGCTTGATTTTTCAAAGTTGACGTGCCCACCTACGCTTTAAATGACTTTAGCTTTTGATTTACTTTGGCTATTAACTTATTTAAGTTAGAAACCATTTAAAATACGTCGGCTTCTAATTTCGATTTATTTTATTTTTTTTAATTTTTTAGGTTTTTTGCCTTTTCTTTTACGCTTATTTCTTTGTATTGTTCGTGATGATATAATATTTTTTCTTCATTTTTCTATTTTTTCGTTATTTTTTTTGAAAAAAGCTAATAACTGTTACAGTGTAATTTCAACCATAAACTAAAAGGCACAACCAGAAGCATAAGTTGTAAGGTAGTTGAAGGTGGTGATCGGTTCTACTGAAAAGTCAAGGCTTATGGTGAAAACATGTGGTGGTGAAAAAACATCAGAATGAGAGAGGCTTATTTGACATAATTAAATTTAAAAATTAAAAATATAAAAATATGCTAGCCCATCACAGACAACGCAAACGAATACGAGAAAAAAAGAACCGACAAAAAAGCTCAAAAAAAGGTCAAAAATTCAGAAAAAGACGAAATTATGAATAGTGCAAAAATAAGCTTAAGCCAATAAGCTTAAGCTATATTGAGCAGGACCTAAGATAACTACTACTCATCCGTGTGGTAGATAAGTCATCATTCTTAGAGATCTCGCAACATAAATCATCATTCTTAGAAAACATCATCCCATGATATAAGGTTGTGTTTGATTTGGTAGATAAGGGTGGATGGGATGAGACGATTTAGGATTGGATGGGATATGATGAGATGATCTAAGTTACTTATATGGTTTAGAGATGGAATAGTACGAGTTATTATTTGGTTGGTAGGATGATGGTGGATGAAATGATCTAATTTTGTCTTTGGTTTAAGAGACAAAGCCCCTGGTAAAATTACCTTGCACATGGCAACACAGATTGATTTCATAAGAGCTAACCTTTCAGGTTCCAGTATTTCCTAGCCGGTGACATGGACCTATATTTGCATCAAGTTCATTTTTATATATTAGGAAGATTGTAATGGAGATATGCAATATATCCTGTTTGGAATTAATTCTCTTGAATGCCATAGCACATCGATAACACATCCTATCTGGAATAGGATTGGCAATTTCTCCTGCGGGGCGGGGCCGCAAAGAATTTGCCCACCGGGGACGGGGCGATCTCTCCCCGCAGGAGAATAGGGACGGACCTCGGTAGGCTAGCGGGGCGGGGATGGGGATCGTCTTCCCCATGCGGGGCCCATGGAGACCTGGTAAAAAATTTAAAAATATTTTTAAATGGTAGATTATAGTTTTTAATATGAGAGGTTGTATTCTTTTCTTATGTATTTGGATCAAAATTTGAATCTATATGTTAGAATATAATTTTGAAGCTATATTTAGAAAACATGCCTAAATAATTATAAATTAATAAATAAAGTCATATTGTTATTTTTATAAATAATTTACCATTTTTAATCCCTGTGGGGATCCCGTAGAGGTCAGGTCCCCGCAGGACCAGGGACCGAAAACCCGGGTATGGCTAATGGGGCCAGGGCGGGGCTGCGGGGTCCTCCCTTGGGACCTTCGGCCCCTTTGCCACCTCTAGTCTGGAACTAATTGTTAGTGGAACCTATGTTGATATAGTAGCCTTGCAAAAGCACTAGTACAATTTAACTAAGCCATGGTCTCCACTCTCCTGCATCAACTTAACATCCGTTATGATGATGCCTTTCTCCAGCAAGGCTTTGCTAGGAATTTGTTGCACTGCCCTATTACTAGTTGCAATTCATCCTTGTTTTGTTCTAGTCAATTATTTGTCAATCAATCTGAGGTGTGCCGCATTTTTGTTGTCAACCCAGTTGAGAGATTTTCCAGTTGCAAATTTCGTGTATCAATGAACTGGAATCTAGAAGTTGATTTCTCAAACGTTGCTCAAACTCCAATTGTCCTACAACGATTTAATGAATATATGTCCTTAAACTCCACAAATTTAGTAATTTTAGCCTAAGCACCATGCTCAATCCAAATAACTGGTACTTGTGGTTCAACACTCGCAAGCATAAGATGCAAGCAAGTTTCATAAGTATTATGACAGTTCGATGTTTCGATTGGTACCAAAAGGGTTCATACAAGTACTAATGTACCTAGCAAAAGGTATTATACAAGTATTAATGTACCTAGCAAAAGGTGTTACACGTACTAAAAGGGATGTGGTTGCTAATGTACCTAGCAACCCAAATCAATTTGTTAGCGACAGCTAGCTTGTTGAATGTCCTAGCAATTGCAATATTCTCACACAAATAGGCATAGTAGTGAGTAAGATGTGCCTCTTCAAATGTAGGTAGACTAGCCAAATTATCCCAAAGATCTTCAGGAACATCGGTGTTGACAGTACCAGCCTTCTCTATAGCTCTAACAAGCCTATCAAGAGCAATTTATATTATTGTTGGCAGCTCCAATCATCAGTAGTTGGGGCTATCTTGGCCCTCTTTGATAGAGGTATGATAACCGAGGAGTCACCACGATTTGTTGATCGTGCACCATCTTTATTTGGCACAACATTGTCATTTTTGGGGTTGTCCTCGTCAACTTCTGAGAGACCATGTAGAGGTCATCCCGTTGTGTATGATGAGTAATTGACAGCGTTTTACGAAAGACGAGTTTGAGTCGGTTGGTTCGGACCTTGACGTTACGGGATGTAACGGGCTCGGTCGGACTTGGTCAAACTTAGTCGTATGGGTTTAGGATGCATGTCCTTTGTTTCGACAGGTTTGGACTTTATTTTACGCTTTCATGTATCGAACGGTGCTATTTGATGTGTTTCTTGTCTGTGTGACTACAGGACGTCGAGGCGGAGTCGTGGCGAGACACGAGTGGACTGGACTAGGCGCAGGTGGCGCTGAGGCCAGAACGGTCGTGATGTGTCGAAGACGACGTGGACTCGAGGTGGTTGCGAGGCGTGCGAGGCAATGAGCGCGGAAGCTTCGGAAGGTGGTGGGGGGCGAAACGGAATTTCGCAAGGCTGCACAAGCGGGAGCGGACGCCGTTGGATTTAGCGGGCGTAACGGGGCGGAGACCCGTTAGCCAAGGCTATAAATAGAGGAGAGGGGCTGCATACCCCCTCATGTCTTCTAGAGAGAATTGGGGTTTCACTTGAGTCAAAAGAGCCTTTGGCAAGTGGTTGTGCTTTAGGCTTTAGTTGTTAGGAGTTGGTAGAAGGGAGCAGGAAGTGTCTCCTACGATGGTGCTCTCTCTGTGACTCTGTTCTTGGTCCTCCTCCCTGTTCTTGAAGTTCTTGAGAGATGGAGAGGGAGAGGATGGTTTGAGTCTCATGTAATCCATCCTTTAAGTGTACATGTGTATGGGGACATCTCTTTGATCCTCTACATCAATATGAGATGGCTTTAGTTGAATGAATTGAGTCTCCAGCTCTCTGTTCTTATTTTGCTTCGATGCTTCATTGGTGTGAATATTGAGATTTTGCGTTTTTGCTCGATTCTTGTTGGGGAGTAGCAAAATGGGTTGCTCTATGATGGAATTACATTTCTAGACCCTTTGATTGTCTTCTCCAAAGAGCAAATCTTGTTCAATTTCAGTTTTTCATTTTTTGCCTTCTCTGTTCTTGTTCTTCAGGTTCTAGGGTTTTGTTGAAATTCGTATTTCCCTTCATCAGATGGCATGAGATTTGATACTTAGACTCTTGTAGCCATTGCTAATATATCCACAAAATCTCATATCCAAAAGATCAAAGAATGAGGAGAAATTTGAGTTTTGGTGAGTTCTCTGTAAGTTTTCAAGTTTATGCTCAAAACTGAATTACTACGGTTCTTGTTGATTTCTTTTGATCCCTTTGAGGTCCTCCTGCTATTCACTTTGAAGTCACATCCTTTTGGCATGAAGAGAACAGCATTCTACCAATCTTTGTCTCAGTTTTCAGATCAGCTAGCAGTCATTTCTGCATTTTCCCTTCGGCCGGCAGTGTGACCTTTTGTGTTCTGTTCTCTTTTTCGGTCACAACTGACTCTCTGTTTTCAGTACCTTGGCATTTCAGTTTGGACTGCAGTTAGTGAATATCTGTCTGCTCTTTCTCTGGCAATTCCTTGGTCTGCATCTTGCTGCTACAATCGACCGAACAAACTGCAATTCAGTCGAACAGACTATTTACGGTTCTGTGCAGTTGTCGGTTTAAGCCAATATACTGCATCAAAACTTTACTGCACACTCATTGTTTTGTCAAAATCTCAGCCGAACTGCTCTAGATATTGGTCAAGTTTTTAAGTTTGTAACCTTCTTTTATTTGGTCTGAAAGAAACAACATTTGCTCGGCAATTTCCCAGCTGTTTTGTGCTGCTGTATTCACTGTACCGAGTGTTGTATTTCTGCTGTTTTCAGCAGATTTTCGTTCTGCAGTTTTGTCCCTGTTTGCAGTCTATGAAATCAGTTCTTTGATGCCGATCAGATTACATTTTGGGTGCCAGTTGAACTTGACCTTCAATATGTTTTCAGACTTCAGCCCAGCTCAGTCATTTGCAGGTTTCAGTTTTCGGTTTTCATCTCTTCTCTGACCGACTGCACAGGGAAAGTATTTCTTCTCAGTTTTCTGTTTTCTTTTGCTGTTTTTCTTCTCTGACTCCTATTTTCAGCAATCAATTTGATGTCAGTTTTCTGCACCTAGACCAATTGCAGTGTTCAGTCTTTAACCTTCAATATTCTTCTTTCCTGTTTTAGGCTTGCAGTCTTTGATCCTTGAGCAGTGTTTTCTGCAGTTCATTACTCTGTTCTCTCTGCAGAAAGGGCTGTACTCGGTTTTCTTTTTGCTACTCTGTTTATTTTCATGCCGACTGCTATCTAATTCTTTCTTCTAGTAAGCAAACATCTTTTGTCTTCATAGCTGCTGTAGCTATCGGAGGAGAAGACTTGTGAGAATACCTTGGGGGTCGATTATCAAAGAGGCACCATTCACCCCCCCTCTGTTGCCATATCCGGTCCTACAACTTCAATGGGATCTGTAGCTACAGGTTCACTTACTGAATTTGTATACCTTTCCGTAGCCAAACCGTTGCCAAAGATTTTAGCCATTTCACAGTAGTGCTCAATAGGAGTGATTAAGAATCAGCATCACCTTGTGTATCTAGCAAGCAATACACAATATTTTGGACACAATATACACAATAAGGTCACACGAATAAATACATACTATATGCAGCAACAATACCTTAATATGTCCCGTGTAATGGTCATGATGGAGCACAATATAATAGTTCTCATTATCCCAAGGTGCACCACTTAGGTTCTTAAGCTTGATTATCTTTGCCCATTTCCTCTTTCACATTCTAGTGTGCTCTTCAATCTGATCTCTACTAAGGTTAACCTTGAAATGCCCATTCAAAGTCCTAGCACAAGTATTAAGGTGAACTTTCTTGAACCAGCTACATGTTTTAGTGCCACCAACCACTAAGTTAGCCAGGGAAGTAAGCACTAAGCTAGACATTGATTGTGTCTACACAAAATGGCCATGTCCTTCATGGTTTTCCCCTAAGTTATCCCCAAGATGCTCACCATCCATTTCCCTACCATAGGATGGAAAGAGATTACATAAAAAACAGTACAATATAGAAATCCCTACCATATGATGGAGAAGATGTAACAAAAAAACTAGAACATGGAAAACATGATAGTTTTCATGTATTCGATGATACATGCATGAATGGAGAATAAGCAAACTACCACAGATCCATCATGATGAAGCATCGATCCAACAAACATTCAAGTAATTTTATAGGATTTTGGTTCCATACCTTCAGTTTGGAGAGGAAGGGACGCATGGAGGGAGGGGGAGAGACCATCGGTCAGGCTCAGCTTGCGGTCACCGTCCCCGGGCTCAACTCCTGCCCGCTGTTCCCGAGCTGTTGCCACATATTCGCCTTTAGCCTTCCGCTGCCAGATGCAGCGCTCGAGAGATGGCATAGGGGTGAATGAATTTGGATCTACCTGGGAGTGGGAGAGATGGGGTGGCCTGGGAAGGTGAGTGGAATGACTGGATAAGGTCACATGATGGTGCGTGAGTTTAGCCAAAGCGGGTGGATGAGCTCGTTTGACCTTTTTTGCAGCACTGGCTCATCCAGCATCTCCACCAAATATTCTCTGTATGTGGATGAGTTCATACAGGATGATTTGGTCCCATCCCATGAACCAAATATATGGACAACTCCTAAAGTTGGATGGGATTTTTTTACTATATACCCCTACTTTAATGCTAAAAAATAAGTGAGTAGTTGTAGTATGATATTTAATAGGGTATGCATAGTATAATAATATTAATTTTTAATATAATTTCTTCTTAATCTATGTGTATGGTAAGTTTTGGACTTATTTTATCAGAGTGGAGCAAGTATGTTTTTGTTGAAACAAATGTTTCACTTGTAATGCTAGGGTTGCTAAGTTTTATATGTTTTCCCCTCGTGTTTACCATCCCTCTCTCTCAAATACATGGCCCATCCCTCTCTCTAACACAATACCTCATTAATTTATTTTTCACTTGGAACCATTTTCTAGACTAGCACCAGTTCTAGGCGTCTAGCAAATATTCCGATGCACCTCCCACTCCAAGTGCTGGACTTGGTTCCAAGGAGCCAAGTCAACTCTTGGTGCCTCCCCTCCCATGGCACATTGTGAACAGCCCACAAATTGTTGGCTAGTTGGATCCAACAAGCGCTATATCCCTACTTGTGGATTCGAACTTTGGACCTTTTTTTATATTGAAACATTTGTGCGCAGTTCCTTACAACTTCAAGTTCATCTCTCGCTGTGCTCGCCACTTGTACACCTAAAAGGTTCATATTTGGGAAAAAAATTAGTGTAGGACCGAGTATTGCAAGTTACATGGGCGAATGACTCTCAAAATCATCCCCCAAGTATCAACACAACACTGTGGAAACACAAACCCTCAAGCACTCAAAGCCAAGAGCCAATAACACCGGTCTGACCGTTGGCAAATTTACGGTTTGACTATTTTCCAGATCAACTACATTGGTTTCACCACCTGGTAGTTGGACCACTCAAGGCTCTTGTCTAACCACTTAGCGGTTGGACTGCCCGAGGCGCCGGTCCAACCGCTCGTTGAGGAATAGTGCAATCAGCACTACATAAGATCCAAGAAAAGACCAACTCTTAAACCAATGATCCAAATGCAGTGAAACTTGGCACAAACACTCTCAAGAATGTCAGAAACATATTTCAATTATGGATCATAATGATCGATGCTAAAGTTATGACCTTTATCCAAAACAAAGAGAGGTGCACCAAAATCAGGAAAAAGAAGTAAACATTGATCTACTCTTGCTCTAAGATCTTGATGATCTAGATGACCTTGGATGAGTTCTCACATGTCATAGCAAGCTATATCACAATACGAATCCAACCCAGGTTACTCACAAGAGCAAAATCCTAAAATCACCTCTTTCTTAAGGAAAATGGAGCAAATGCAAGAACTCTCCCTAGAAGGTCTGTGGATGGATGGGATTTGTCTCTAAGAGATATCTACACCTTTTATATATCCTTGACACTAAGAAAGATCAAGAAGAGAGAAATTCAAATAAGAAAGCCAAGTAATCAAGAGCTAGGGGTGGTAAAAAACTCGTTAGTGGGGCTCGTTAGTTTGGTTCAAAATTGTTTCAATTATACTTATTAATTGGTTAAATATTGAAATAGTTAATTTCAAATGAATTTGAATTTTGCTCTAGCTTGGCTCAGCTCGGCTCATTAGCTCATTTCTTAAAATACTTCCAAATTATATATTACTAAATCAAACAGTGTCAATTTATGGAAAAGCTCGATAAGACGAGCACTCGGCTCGATATCCACCCCTATCAAGAGCATAAAGAAGGATCCATATCACAACTCACTTGGACAAACTTTGTGTGTTCATTTCACTTGGAGATGAATGTTTTATAGCCACTTTCTCATGATGGCAGAGCTCTAACCCTAAAACAAACACATCCAAAGCTCTGAACACAAGGAAATCCTAACCCTAATCTCTCAAGTCATATATCTCTCTCAACACAAGGGCTTATATAGTGGAGGATCCTCACCTCTTACATAACCCTAACTGGTACGTCACAAATTAGTGAACCCTAATCTGTGCATGAGTGGCCCGATCTTTCACAATACAAGAAATCCTAACCGACCGATCAACAGTAGCAGCAGTAGTAGCTGAGCAACTCTTGTACTAGTTTCTAGTCTCCTCACACAATAGTAATAGTTGAAGTACATGCAACAACAGTTCGTCTAGGTTGTCCTCACGCCAAACAACAGCAAGAATAGCAACTTATTTGCAGCAGCGGTAGCACACCTTCAATATCAATAGCAGCGGCCACAGTTTATCGGTAGCAGCGGTAGCAGCTCCAAACGGCACTTCAATTCCACACCAAAACAGGAGACGCCATAGCAAGTAACAACAACAACAATAGCGATCTCTCCCAACAACAACAATGGAAATTATCAAGTTGATGGCCTAATTGCAGCAGCGCTAAACACCTAGAAAAGCTCTTCCACTCATGAGTGCAGTAGCTCACAAACCAGAGACAAAGATCACACATGATCGACGCACAAAGATTTATTCTTGAGATCAATTCCCACACAGCACAAGGTGAAACCCTAGATGGGAATTCATAGGAACACAAATACGATCTTGGCTACCATCTAGGCAATTTTCTTGTTTATTTCTCATGCAAAGATAACCTCCTCTACATGGCAGAAGCCCTGGCTATTTATATAGCCACACACACACACTTGCCTTGAACCCAACCTCAACTTCTGATGGACTCGTAACATACTTGGACTCAACTCCAACCGACTAGAAAACAAACGGACTCTACTGACTAGGAAGCAACTCTTGTACGCTACAGCCGTATGCACGTACATATATACATACATACATGACTCATGCATGCAGAAACTAATAGCCCATGCACATACACATTTGCATGCATCATGTGTGTACATAATGAATGACTAGAAAAGACAGATTCAAACATTTATTTGGATTGTGATCTGACCTATCCGAATAGAAATAGATTTGTATGGTGCTTTCCTTGTTTCTCCTAGCTTGTGGTTTTTTGTAACATCCCAAATTTTGGAAGTTCAAAAATATGAAAATTTTTAAAAACTTTTCTTGCGTTTTGTTGGCATTCAGATTTAATTTGAATACTTATTTGAGATATCTTGAGTTTTGTATCATGCAAATAGATGTAATGGGAAATAATATCCAAGTGATAATAATAATGGTGTTAATAAAAGGTATGGGAATAATATGAAACAATGAATTATGAATCCTAAACCAATTTTAACTTACACTCAATTCCAAAATGGAATTGAGATTTTAGTCTAAAACCGAGAATCAAGCAACTGCATCTAAGTAATTGAATTGAAAGTTTAATTTTTATTTTAATACCCTGTGAAATTAGAGATAAGTAAACTTAAATATATAAATATATATATATATATAAAGAAAATAATAATAAATACAAATTTTAAAGTAATGCTTAAGCCTCAATTTCCCCTTTTCTTTTCTATTTCTTTTTCCTCTCATTTCCATGCGGGTCCCACTCCTTTTCTTTCTCTCTCTTTTTTTCTTCTCCTTTTCTTTCTTCCCTCCCGATTCTCCTCAGCGCCTGCGCCTTTCTTCTTTTTTCCCCTTCTCCTCCTCCCTTCTGTGGCCGCAAGCCGTCCGCGTCTCCCTCTTTCTTCTCTCCCATGCGCCGAACCCCCGTGGCGAGCGTGCCCTGCCTCCCTGCCATGCGCCGCGTCGTCAGAGCCCACATACTTAAAAATGATCAAATCAGCCTTTCATCCTTTTTTCATGACTTTTTCTCCTTCCTTCATCCTTGATGGGTTTATTGTCAAAAGGGGGAGAATAGTGGTAGAAAAAGCCACTTTGGGAGCTTTGAGGAAAACTTGTTCTTTCTTTTGCTCCTTCTGACGACATGGTCATGAGTTTCATTTCTTTCTTTGGACCATGTTGGACTCTTCAAACTCAACTTCATGCTTTTTCTGGGTTTGTCAATATACTCATCAAGGGGGAGATTGAGAGACCATGTGGAGGTCATCCCGTTGTGTATGATGAGTAATTGACAGCGTTTTAGGAAAGTCGAGTTTGAGTCGGTTGGTTCGGACCTTGACGTTGCGTGTGTAACGGGCTCGGTCGGACTTTGGTCAAACTTAGTCGTATGGGTTAGGATGTATATTCTTTTGATGCGACAGGTTTGATTTTGTTTATGCTATTTACACGTTCATGTATCGGCGGTGCTATGTGACGTGTTTTCTTGTCTCGTGTCCGCGGGGCGGAGGCGAGTCGTGGTGAGACACGGTGGACCGGACTAGGCGCATGTGGCGCTGAGGTCAGAACGGTCGGGATGTGTCGAAGACGACGTGGACTCGAGGTGGTTGCGAGGCGTGCGAGGCAAGGGCGTGGAAGCTTCCGGAAGGTGCGGGAGGGCGAAACGGGAATTTCGCAAGGTGCACAAGCGGAGACGGCTCCGTTAGGGTTTAGCCGCGAACGGGTTGGAGACCCGTTAGCCAAGGGCTATAAATAGAGGTGAGGGGCTGCATACCCCTTTGAGGTTCACAAGTGTTTTTAGTGCTCATTCATCACTTGGTGTGTGTTCCTCCCAAGAAGCATGTGAGGCTCTTGGTGTTTTGAGGATTGAGAGGGAGGTGATGGCTTGAGTTCTTGTTTCACGATGGGGTGTGTATATGTTCTGTGAATGAAAGATGAATGCAAGAAAACTGATGTAATCTTTCTTCTCTCAGCTCTTATCTATCAGAAGCTTGGTTTACTGATTTGAGTTGATTTCTTTTCTTTCTATGTGATGCTTTCCTGTGTCTGTTTGAGCTCTCTTTTAGCTGTCATGTGATTCTATAGTTTCTGAGTTGATTTCTTGGTCTCAGTTCTTGTTTTGCTCTATACGGAATTCAGGCTAAAACTCACCTAGTCAATCCACTTCAAAGAACAAAGGCTAGAGTCAGAAGACCCCTTTTTGGTTCTCCCTAAACCTGCGATTCTTTTCCTCTGTCTGGTGATATTCTAGGGTTACTATTTGTGTAAACAGAGGAAGGTTGATTATCTTGATTTCTTGGCTAGAAATTGCTATCAACTTGTTCTTTCTTTATCTGAGACTTTTTCTGGCTAAGACTAAAAGATTCTTGTTCACAAGTTTTGAAGAACTCAAGCAATTGGAATATATCTTCTCTGCTATGTTCTTTTCAGCAGTATCACGTTTTCAGTTCAAAGTTTCAATAGCTGGTTCTTGTTTTGTCCCTTTTTCCCTGCCGAACAGCTCTGTTAATTTGTTTCTTCACTACATGAGGACAGTTGGCTATTTATTTTGATGTCCTGCCCAATTGATCGAAAAGAGCAGCAAGCCACTTGATTTCTCTGTTACATCGGCTGTTTTCGAGTATTTCTTGTGCTAACCGATTTTGATCACCGCTTCGGTTCTTTTGATCCGCTGACTCTTGTTCCTTCTCACCTCGTTTTCCTTTTTCCGGCTCTGTTGGTTTCCTTTTCTTTGGGAGCACTTTCTTTTCGGTCTGCAGACAAGTTCTGCCTCTGTACTTGCAGTCTTTGGTTCTAAGCTCAGTTCTAATCTCTGTTCGGCTGCTAGTGAATTTTTCCTCTCGGCTGTGCTTCAGTCTTCAAGCGTTAGTGGCTTTTCTTTTTATTCTTTCACTGATCTTCGATCATTTTGCATGTAGATCAAACGGTATTATTTTCAGCTGAAATTTTCTGTTCACACTCGATTTATGCTGAATTTTTAGTATAGTATGCGCCCGGTTTTAGCGAATTAATTTTCCAAATTCTGGGCGATTCAAAGAGAGCGACATTCACCCCCTCGTCGCCATTTCGATCCTACAATTGGTATCGAGAGGTTAGCTCTTCTTCATAGATCTTAACCGGTCTCAAAGAGCCATGGCAACAGATAAGTATTCCACCAAGCCGCCCATCTTTGATGGCCTGGATTACCCCTTCGGAAGAGCCGAATGGAAACATACATCCGTGCTCGTGGGTATGCCATCTCGCGGAAGGTGAAAATCCAATTTGTTGTTCCTACCGATGAGAACATCAATGCCGGAAATATGGCTGATGTTGAGGCAAATGCAAAGGCAAGGAACATCATCATTCAGGGATTGAGCAGAAGCGAATTTGATCGCATCTCTCACCTGTCGTCCGCTCACGACATCTGGGTGACCCTCGATGCATACCATGAGGGCACCACCCAGATCAAGACGGTTCGACAGGACCAGTTCAAGCGCGAATACAACAAATTCGAGATGCTTGCTGGCGAGTCCCTTGACGAGTGCTTTTCTCGCTTTCACAAGATTTTGAGCAACCTCCGAGCCGTCGGTCTCACATACTCCGACTCGGATAACGTTCGACAAATGCTTTCTGCACTCGATCTTCGGGGTTGGGAGATGAAGGTGACTACCATCAAGGATACCACGGACCTCTCGACTCTGACTCTTGATGCGCTTTACTCGCGCCTCAAGACTCACGAGATTGACATAGTCTCGTCGGTCAAGTCACAATCGATGGCATTAGTCACCGATCCCGCTTCTGGATCTTCTTCTGGCGAGCCGATATATGGATTCTCCTTGCGCTCTCGTGACATAACCGATGATCGGTTAGAGCGACTTATGGACGAACGACTAGCCCTCCTAGCGTAGATTTTCTCATGCCTACAAGAGGAGGAGGGATGGTAAAAGAGGAGGTCATGTGATTTGCTTCGAGTGTGGTGGCCCCAACCACATTCGGGCAAACTGTCCCAAGCTGGAGAAGGGCAAGAACGACTACGGCGGTTCGGGCAAGAACGACTACACCGACAAGAACCGCAACAAGAAGACTCCAGCTCAGACGCAAGGCAAGAAGAAGTTCCGCAACTTTGGGAAGGCCAAGAAGCTCTTCCACCGCGTCCTCACCGCCTTCGACGACCTCGACCTCAGCGAGGTGGAGGGATGGAGCGACGACGACGGGACGGGGGACCAAGAGCCCAAGGATGGCGGCAACGACTTCTCCGGCATGTGCTTCATGGCCCTTGAGGGCGAGATCATCGACTGCGAGCTCTACTCCGACTCCGACGAGGTTCGCCGGGCAGGGAAGGGAAAGGTTTGGCTCGTAGACTCCGGGTGTTCACGACACATGACCGAAGATTCCCGTTGGTTTTCTTCCCTTGCCCGTGCTCCAGGTGATGAGACGATCACCTTCGGAGATGCTTCATCTGGGCGTGTCATCGCCAAAGGTGCGGTCTTGGCGTTAATGATTCTTTCATTTTGAAGGATGTTGCCTTGGTTAGTAAGCTGCAGTACAATTTACTTTCGGTTTCCCAGCTTACCGATGACGGTTTTGAGGTATGCTTTAAGAAAAACGCTTGCAAAATTCTTGATTCTTTGGTAGTCCGGTTTATGGATTTCTCGATATGGGAGGATCTTCGTGCTGATTTTGTTGAGTCTTCTGGTGATCCTCTTCGGTGTTTGGTTGCTTCTGAGTCCCGTGATTTTTCTTTCTGGCATAGGAGACTTGGTCATATTGGCTTTGATCATTTGATCCGAGTTAGCGGTCATGATCTCATTCGTGGTCTGCCGAAACTCAAGATGGTCAAAGATCTTGTTTGCGCTCCATGCCGGCACGGCAAGATGGTTGCCGCTTCTCACCCTCCGGTCACAGTGACTATGACAGATGCACCGGGACAGCTGCTCCATATGGACACGGTTGGACCAGCTCGAGTGCAGTCAGCAGGAGGGAAGTGGTATGTTCTTGTCGTAGTCGATGACTTCTCGAGGTATTCTTGGGTGTTTTTCTTGGCCTCGAAGGATGAGACGTTTACACATTTTCGAGGTCTTTTCAGTAGGCTTTCTGTTGAGCTTCCAGGTGCCTTACGAGCGATCCGCAGTGACAATGGCACGGAGTTCAAGAATTCCTACTTTGAGAGTTTCTGTGGTGAGACAGGTGTAGAGCACCAGTTCTCTTCTCCATACGTCCCTCAGCAGAATGGCGTTGTAGAGAGGAAGAACCGTACCTTGGTCGAGATGGCGGGCGATGCTTGATGAGTACTCTACATCGCGGAAGTTTTGGGTGAAGCTATAGCCACCGCGTGCCATGTTTGAACGAGTTTTCTTGGGCACATTTGCACCGCACTTCTTATGAGTTGAGATACTGAAAGCCCAGTGTTTCCATTTTCGTGTGTTTGGTTGCAAGTGTTTTATTCTTAAGTCCGGAACCTAGATAAGTTCGAGTCACGATCTTGTGATGGACTCTTTCTAGGCTACTCGACTTCTTGGCGGGCCTATAGGGTGCAGGCTGCGAGTCTAGCAAAATGGTAGAAACCTGTGAGGTGACTTTCGATGAGGCCAGTCCGGGGACTAGGCCCGATATCTCAGGTTTACTAGAGCAGTCCGAGATCATCTTTGTGGATGATGAGGATGATGGAGATGAGGGTTGTCTACGATCCGGTCCCTCATCCACCTCTTGAGGTGCCTTCTTCCACCGCACCTCGAGGTGATCAGCCCTTACCTTCTGCTTCTTCTGGAGCTAGTGGCTCTGTTCCTACCCCGTTAGGTAACGAGGTAGAGGCCACTTCTTCATCTCATCCAGACCTCCCGGACATATTCAAAATCTCACCCTTCCGGCGGATGATTGGAGACCTATTTGAGCGAGTCACACGCTCCAAGTCTGGCATGTCACTTTTCTGTCTCCACTCTGCCTTCGTAGCTTCCTTTGAGCCCAAAGACGTTTGTCATACTTTATCTGACGAGTCTTGGGTCAATGCCATGCATGAGGAGCTAGAGAGTTTCGAGAGAAACAAGGTCTGGACGCTTGTTGAGCCTCCTCGAGATCACAATATCATTGGAACCAAATGGGTGTTCAAGAACAAGCAAAGTGAGGATGGGGTAGTCATTCGAAACAAGGCTAGACTGGTTGCTCAGGGGTACTCCCAGGTTGAGGGTCTAGACTTCGAGGAGACCTTTGCCCCTGTAGCTCGTCTTGAGGCCATTAGAATTCTACTTGCCTTTGCAGCTTCTAAGGGTTTCAAGCTTTACAAGATGGATGTCAAGAGCGCCTTTCTTAATGGCTTTATTGAGGAAGAAGTCTATGTCAGACAGCCTCCAGGTTTCGAGAACCCCAAATACCCTAATCATGTCTACAAGCTTTCCAAAGCGTTGTATGGACTTAAGCAGGCACCTAGAGCTTGGTATGAGAGGCTTAAGTCCTATCTATTGAGACATGATTTCGAGATGGGTAAAGTTGACAAGACCTGTTCATTCGCCGGCATAATGACCTTCCGTCGCCAAATTTATGTCGATGACATTATCTTTGGCGGCTCTTCCCATGCTCTAGTTTCACAGTTCTCGGATGTCATGAGCACCGAGTTTGAGATGAGCATGACGGGTGAGTTGACTTTCTTCCTCGGCTTCCAAATCAAGCAGACTCGGGAGGGTACCTTCTAGCATCAAGGCAAGTACACCCGTGACCTCCTGAGACGTTTCGACATGAGTGATGGAAAGCCGGTGTCAACTCCGAGTTTTTTTCTACGGCCACACTTGACCCAGATGAGGACGGCGAGCCAGTTGATCAAAAAGAGTTCAGAAGTATGATTGGCTCTCTCTTGTACCTCACCGCCTCGAGACCGGACATACACTTTTTCGTGTGTCTATGTGCTCGGTTTCGACTTCTCTCGCGTGTCTCACCGCCAAAGCGGTGAAGCGCATCTTCGTACCTTCGAGCTTCAATTGACTATGGTATCGGTACTCTTCCTCCTCCTGCTCATCCCTTAGAGCCTTTTCGGATGCAGACTTTGTCGGCTGTAGGATAGATAGGAAGAGCACTTCGGGCACCTGCCAGTTCATTGGCACTTCTCTCGTCTTCTGGTCTTCGAGGAAGAAGTCCGGTGTTGCACAGTCCACCGCAGAGGCCGAGTATGTTGCTGCAGCCGATTCTTTGTAGCAGTGCTGGATGGTCTCGACTGCGGGACTTTGGGTTGCTATCGATCGTGTTCGCTCTTTTGCGATAACACGTCTGCGATTAGCATTGCTAAGAACCCGTGCAGCACTCTCGGACCAAGCACATCGATATCGATATCACTTTCTTCGAGACCATGTAGAGAAGGGTGACATCGTGCTCCAGTTTGTGGAGAGTGACCACCAGTTGGCTGATATCTTCACCAAGCCATTAGATAGCTCTCGGTTTCGACTTTATGGGAGAGCTTGGGGTGGTTTGTCCTTATGGACTATTGTGAGGGGGAGCTTTGGACTTTATTGCTTTATCATATTATTTATGCTTCTGTCTCCTTACTATTGCATCGCATCTACGGTGCATTGGGTTTTAGTCCTTCTAGCATAGGTTAGAGTGTATCTCTTCTTTGAGTTGCTTAGACTTCTTGCTCTTATCTTATGCTTCGGGATAGTGTTTCTTATTTCACTAGGTTGAGCTCACTCACTTCTTTTCGGTTCTAGCGAGGGTTGGGCCACCCTCGGGTAGACAGGGTACGTGTTTGCTCTCTAGTGTGTGTTTTTCTCGACAACTGTTGTTCTGGAGTCATATGGGGTAGATGAGAGTCAGTTTGAGCCATAGATTTCTCTATATCTTATCTATGCTTTAAGGACTACCTGTTTTCTTGATATATTTGCCAACTTCTCGTTTTTATTGCTTTGGTTGGGGGAGTTCATTTGGGAACTTCTAGATTTTAATGATGACATAACTCAACTTAAACTAAAAGTTGTATCTCAAGTTCAGGGGGAGCTGGATTTTCTTCATTTGACTTGTAACATAACTTAATGGAGCCTTGATTATTATCATTTCATGACATGTTTTCATTATATTATATCTTGCCATGATTTATGCTCCATTGCTAATTTGATCATGACTTTATATGTGTAGTCAAGTCTTTGGTATGATAGGTTAATTAAAATGCTAAATTTTGACCTAATTCATGTCTTGTTCATATTTGAGACTAGTTAGCTTTGTGTTATCTTTTTATGGTTCTTGCCATGTCAAATAGGCTGAGTTGAGTCTTGAATCTTAGTTGAGCAATAAATTGAGCTATCTGGTTTCTTGATGACACATATGTTAGTACAATCTATTAAAAGCAAAAGATCTCTTTTGTGCGAAAAACCGATCTCACCAATTCCTTCTCATGAGACTGCTTGCCATTGCACAAGGCATGAACTCAGGGGAGTTTTGGATGACCAAGATCATTTCCTTAAGCTTCTCGCTTGGAATGATCGCATAAGGCTTGAGGTCTAGCACATGGTTGAATAAAAAGATGGTTGAAAACAACCATGTGATCTCAAAAGAAAAATGTCAAATGTGCTCAATTGCTAAAAATGTTCAATGTACTCCAACAATTGTATCATTCTTGAACAAATAGCACTCTAGTTTGCTCAACACTAGCTTCTTGATTCCATTTAGCTTATTGACATGGCTTGCATCATTTGTGGATATCATTAGCTAGACTAAAATCATATTTGACTTGACTTGCTAAGTACTTCAATTAAAATTCAGATTATACCTTATGTTGCTTAGCTTCTCTTTACATACTTAGTCATGATCTTTATAGCATATTTGTATGTTATGGCTTGATGTAATGCATGATGGTCATTTTGGATAATTCTCATGGCTCCACATACTTAAAAATGATCAAATCAGCCTTTCATCCTTTTTTCATGACTTTTTCTCCTTTCTTCATCCTTGATGGGTTTATTGTCAAAAGGGGGAGAATAGTGGTAGAAAAAGCCACTTTGGGAGCTTTGAGGAAAACTTGTTCTTTCTTTTGCTCCTTCTGACGACATGGTCATGAGTTTCATTTCTTTCTTTGGACCATGTTGGACTCTTCAAACTCAACTTCATGCTTTTTCTGGGTTTGTCAATATACTCATCAAGGGGGAGATTGAGAGACCATGTGGAGGTCATCCCGTTGTGTATGATGAGTAATTGACAGCGTTTTAGGAAAGTCGAGTTTGAGTCGGTTGGTTCGGACCTTGACGTTGCGTGTGTAATGGGCTCGGTTGGACTTTGGTCAAACTTAGTCGTATGGGTTAGGATGTATATTCTTTTGATGCGACAGGTTTGATTTTGTTTATGCTATTTACACGTTCATGTATCGAGCGGTGCTATGTGACGTGTTTTCTTGTCTGTGTGTCCGCAGGACAGCGAGGCGGAGTCGTGGTGAGACACGGTGGACCGGACTAGGCGCATGTGGCGCTGAGGTCAGAACGGTCGGGATGTGTCGAAGACGACGTGGACTCGAGGTGGTTGCGAGGCGTGCGAGGCAAGGGCGGAAGCTTCCGGAAGGTGCGGGGGGGCGAAACGGGAATTTCGCAAGGCTGCACAAGCGGAGGCGGCTCCGTTAGGGTTTAGCCGGCGAACGGGTTGGAGACCCGTTAGCCAAGGGCTATAAATAGAGGTGAGGGGCTGCATACCCCTTTGAGGATCACAAGTGTTTTTAGTGCTCATTCATCACTTGGTGTGTGTTCCTCCCAAGAAGCATGTGAGGCTCTTGGTGTTTTGAGGATTGAGAGGGAGGTGATGGCTTGAGTTCTTGTTTCACGTATGGGGCTGTGTATATGTTCTGTGAATGAAAGATGAATGCAAGAAAACTGATGTAATCTTTCTTCTCTCAGCTCTTATCTATCAGAAGCTTGGTTTACTGATTTGAGTTGATTTCTTTTCTTTCTATGTGATGCTTTCCTGTGTCTGTTTGAGCTCTCTTTTAGTCGTCATGTGATTCTATAGTTTCGAGTTGATTTCTTGGTCTCGGTTCTTGTTTTGCTCTATACGAATTCGGGCTAAAACTCACCTAGTCAATCCACTTCAAAGAACAAAGGCTAGAGTCAAGACCCCTTTTTGGTTCTCCCTAAACCTGCGATTCTTTTCCTCTGTCTGGTGATATTCTAGGGTTACTATTTGTGTAAACAGAGGAAGGTTGATTATCTTGATTTCTTGGCTAGAAATTGCTATCAACTTGTTCTTTCTTTATCTGAGACTTTTTCTGGCTAAGACTAAAAGATTCTTGTTCACAAGTTTTGAAGAACTCAAGCAATTGGAATATATCTTCTCTGCTATGTTCTTTTCAGCAGTATCACGTTTTCAGTTCAAAGTTTCAATAGTGGTTCTTGTTTTGTCCCTTTTTCCTGCCGAACACTCATTAATTTGTTTCTTCACTACATGAGGACAGTTGGCTATTTATTTTGATGTCTGCCCAATTGATCGAAAAGAGCGACAAGCCACTTGATTTCTCTGTTACTTGGTACATTTCGAGTATTCTTGTGCTAACCGATTTTGATCACCGCTTCGGTTCTTTTTGATCTGCTGACTGCTGTTCCTTCTCAGCCTTGTTTTTCCTTTTTTCTGGGCTCTGTTGGTTTTCCTTTTCTTTGGGGAGCACTTTCTTTTTCGGTCTGCAGACAAGTTCTGCCTCTGTACTTGCAGTCTTTGGTTCTAAGCTCAGTTCTAATCTCTGTTCGGCTGCTAGTGAATTTTTCCTCTCGGCTGTGTTTCAGTCTTCAAGCGTTAGTGGCTTTTCTTTTTATTCTTTCACTGATCTTCGATCATTTTGCATGTAGATCAAACGGTATTATTTTCAGCTGAAATTTTTACTGATCACACTCGATTTATGCTGAATTTTTAGTATAGCATGCGTTCAGCTTTTAGCGAATTAATTTTCCAAATTCTGGGCGATTCAAAGAGAGCGACATTCACCCCCTCTGTCGCCATTTCGATCCTACAGAGCTCAACCTCAACACCCTGAAGCGACGCCAGCCACCACCTCCTGCTCACCTCCCCTCCGGCGAGCCCTCCACGGAAGCCATCTAGCGCCGCCGCCCGTGCTCGCTGCCGGCCCGCCACAGCACCTCTTGGCCGGAACCTCCACCTCCAGGGGCTTCCTCCCCTCCACGGGTATCCATTTTGGCCGTCGCCACCGACTCCCCGGCCGCTCCCGCCGACGCGCCGACATCCGTCGTGCCGCCCAAGCTCCCTGTTTGCCCCAAGCCATGACTGCTTCTTCTAGTATGTCTCTCCCATCAAAACACAAGTGGGCCGCCGCCCAGTTGGTCGCCAGCGCCTGTTGCGTAGCGCCCTCCCCTGAGGTCCCAAGTTCGACTTCCGTAAGCCGCCCCTCCTTTTTCTTATTTTTATCTTCATTTTCTTTAATCCAATTCAAGTAAGAAAAATCAGGAAAAATACATGATAACTTAGAGAAGCTAACAAAATTTAATTAGAAGGTAAATGAGATTATTTAAGGATTAAATTTTGATTAGATTAGTTCATATATGATAAATTAATTTGGTTTGAATAATTACCCAAGGACCTAATTATTAATTAAAGGCATTACTAAAGAAAATGTGGCTTTGGATAAATGTCCAAATTTAATAAAGATACCCTTAATTATAGTTAGAATATATGCATTAACATTTAACATGCTATCATTAAATAAATCTTGGTAACAGATTTAATTCAATAGCAATATTAAAATATGACCCTATATGTTAAACCTTGCCTAGGTAAATAAATTTAAATTTAAAAGTAAAGCTAAGCCTAATAATAACTAAAGTATAGACAAAATGATAATGGTGCCAGTGATTAAATCTTAACGTTAGATTGAGTAAATATTAATGTTGACCATGAATGAATGTAGCAAGCTAGGATCCGAACAAATGGATATTAATTCATAACAAGTTATGTCTAGTAATAACCAAGTGTACATAAAATATCGCACCACAAAATGATGTCAACCCGGATTCTAAAATTAATCGGTAAGCTAAAAACTGTATACATCACATATAGTATATGCCCTGAAAATTTACGCTCGACAAAATAATACCCAAATCATAGGTCCAACCCAACACATGGAATTTCCTTGATAAATACAAAAAAATAATAATAAAAGAGATTACTAATAAAAAGAACAAAGTCATCGTATTCTACCACCAACCTTGCCTTAAATCATCCATTAACCCATAATAAAGCTAAATTGAGTTTATTTGGATTTATGTGGGTCTTTTGAGTTATTTGCCTTTATTTATATTCAGTCATTTAGCATGTAACTAGAAAGTGCAGTCCTGGAGAAGCGAGGAATCGAGCGAGATCAGGAACAAAGCGAAGATAAAGACCCGAAGCTCAGCAACTTGAATGAGACAGCTTTGAGTGAGCTCAAGACCCCGGTAAACCGTGCCAGGCGAGTCAATACTTTGATCATGTTGAACCTACATTTTTTGCAAATTACTTTTGTTTAAATTATCGAATTGCATGCTATTATTTTATATACAAATAAATGTTAATTTAAGATGCTAGTTACATGCCCATTGCTTGCCTTGATTAATATTACACCTCCCTTGGAACATTGGGATATGTGAACCTTGTCGCCCTAGCAAAATTGTAATAGTAACCATTTCGACAATAAGTCCGTAATTATATGCCATGCTTAGTATTACTTAGATACTCATGGGCGTGAGAACGCCCAAGCATCACTTTCAGTCATGAGAAAATTTGGTTGAGCAGTCATGGTGGTAATGACTGGTATATGTTCGACATGGTTATTTTATGCTCCCAAAGACCTCAACTTGCTTGAATATCTGGGCGGATGGTTCGAGGGTGTGTGAGTGGTGCGGTGAAAGCACAATGTGGTTAGTTGAAGAACCGACCAGATACCCCTAAGGACTGAATCTTGTCATGACCTCCGACGTAAAACAGTGCAACCACAAGTCTGTAAAGTATAACTTGACTAAGTAAATTTATCAAAATTCCCAGACTCATCTCACTGGTAGTGGAGTGAAGTGGATACGCAAGGGCAAGGGGAGGCCTAAAGGGACACCAAGGGGAGGGTGAGGTTTCCCAGCTGTTCTAAGCGTTGCGGGAAGTGAAGCCCGGCTGCGTTAGTAACTGGGGGAAACATCCCGTGCATAGATGGGACCCACCGCAAGTGGGCAGTTTCCCATAAGGTGAGATGACAAAAGGAACTAGATAATTTGAAAAGTTACTGTGATGGTCTGCTCAACCACATGACTAAGGAATCTTGTGGGGCAACGAGTTGATTATCTCTTGTGGTGAAAGTGTACAAATACTGCAGAGTCAAAACTATTCGAATAGCCGTGCCCACAGTCATGGGCGGACATGGGAACTTAACCAGATATAGTTCTATTTCAAAAACCTTGTGGGTGGGAATGGAAAAGTGGAGGGCAGTGCAAGGCCCTGGTTTGTGTTGTCCTGGGTGTCGTCCCAGTGATAAGTTAAGCGGCTATAATGCTGAAAGATTAAACCTATGGTGCAGATGCCATGTAACGGTGGATGGAATCTGAATCGCTACTGTTATTGCATTCCCATACACATTATATTTTGTGCAAACTGCTAAGTCTCAGGGAATTTCTATGTATTGTATTTCAAAAGCAAAACAATGATAATACTTCTCATAAAACAAAATGTCAGGAGGAATGAATAGAGTCGTAAGAACAGAAGATGGTTGTTTGTGGTAAACGCATAAAGATGGTGGATTCATGCCGATCATAAAAAGGGAACGATAGAAAGGGTTTTAGGAGAAATAGGTTGGTAGAGCTTAAATGGATTGATAAGACAAATAGATCATTTAAATGGTTTTTGGAGAATTAGGAAGTGCAAGAGAAATTACGGGATTACGATACGGACAAAAAGTATGAATTCTTGGAAGAGGCTGGGAATAATGTGATGGATAGGATTTGATCAAAATACTAGAAGGATGAATTGAATTTTTGAGTATATCGGAGGAATAATAATAATTACCGGAGTATAATATGGATCAATGATTTTGGGGAATTAGAAGAGTGTAAAGGTAATTGTTGGATTTAATGGGATTAGTAGGATTTGACCTAGATGGATGATTTGAATTTGAGGAAATTTGGAGATATGATAATTGGAGTATAAACTTGATTAATGATATTCTCGGTGGAGAAATATTGATAAATTAGTTAGAGACAATTAGTGACAAATAAGGTTGATTATGGAAAACGCATATTATGGTTTTGGATGATTAGCAGAAAGGATTGAATGATTAGAAAGTACTGGTACGAATGATTTCGGTGGATTAAAAAGTAATCAGGTTAGAGAATCATTAGAATTCAGAGGTGAGGAGCTGGTGGATAGCGATTACAAGATTGGATTATTAAGAAATTTGGAATACAAAAAGTATTGGTGGATTCAAAATAAATATATAGAAAGTATATGATCAGTGGGTTAACTAAATGATGTCACTCGCTGTTGGGAGGCTTAGACAGCAATCAATTAGGAAAGGATCAGTTCGGTGGAGCAAGTAAAGGAAGTGTGTCTTTGGTGGAGTAAGTCAATTATGGCAAACGCCGTGTGGAGTTCTAGGTAGTAGCAATAACGCTATGATTCAATAACGATAATGCTACCCAAAAGCAAATTTCTGGCAAATAAAACAGCCCGAGCCTTTCCTTTGATAAGCCTTGCATATTATTTATTTGCATTCTGTGTATTGGCTCACGGAGCACGGTGGTTAGTGTGCTCACACTCGCTCTCATTACAAATCCAGAATCAGGATTTAGTCCACTACGCCTCAGCAACACTATTGCTCACAATGACAAAGAAGATGAAGATAACAAGGGCTAGGTCGCGAACCTCCAGTTGGCTGCCTGTGGGCAGGTCCTGAAGGTCCCACCTGAGTGCTTCGTTCTTCCGCCGCACTTATCGATTTCGCCTAATCGGCCCCAGAGTAAGTTTACTATTTTATTTATGCTTCCGTATGGTATGTATTTGATATTCATTTTCGAATCGTGAGCACTATCTCTCGATCCGGGAATAGTGCATTAAATCACAGAGGATTCCAGATAGTAAAATCTGGGGCCCTACACTTTTTCCCTGGATCAAACTTTGTAGATGACATGCAAGGTCCTCCTGTTCACGTGAACGCAGCAGCAAACCATCATGCACTGCACCATCTTCTCCATGCACAACAACCACCTTTCCTTCTTGCCTTTTGTAGTAGAAAACATTATATTTTTGGTACGCCATCAGACACGGTACACAATTACTCTCTTCACCATCACTTGCCATGCCATCCTTCCTCACCTCTCTCTCGGCACTAACAAGTATTTCTCCAACTAGGAAAGAATTAACACCTCTTGAAGTGTTTACGGTTTTTAGGCCCATATCACTAACACCTCTTGGCAAGATGTGGAATGGTGCTAAGACAAAAAAAAGAGCAAGTTTTCATCAAAAGCTCCAACCTCACCGAAAACTCCTCAAATATCGCAATCTTACTCATGGTCCAAATAAAAGATTAATTGCTCTTTATGACCAATTTCATAGCAAGTGAAGACACCATAAGAACAAGCAATAACAAATACAATACCACATGAAAACAAAGGATAAATTATGACTCAAATGCATTTTTCTCATATAAAATCTCATTTTGCTCTGATGCAACCTCACAAAGCTCATTCTCCTCCTTTTTTAACTTTTCTAAGCATTCTCCCCTTTTAAAGTTCATTCTCATCATTTTCACCCCAATTAGACTAATACTAAATTTTGGCTTACTCATTCTCCCTCTTTTGGCAAAATAGACATCAAGGGTCAAGGAAGAAATGCAAGCTCACAAATACTCATTCTCCCCTTAAAATGATGCATGATACCAATAGAAAACATCAAGGGGACAGAGAAAGAGCATATATGCATGAATGAAACTGCATAACCTGAAAGTGCTTTGAATATTATACAAAGTGAGGTTCAAGATAACAAATACCACTTAAAACAATAAAATGCAAACAAAGATATCTAGATCATGAAATTGGACATATAACCAATCTAGGCAATATAGCACCATTTAAAGCATTCAATTTGATTTCAAGTTAAGCAAGGCTTCAAAATGACAAGTACATCCAAGATATCCAGTGTGAGCTAAGCCATGTCAAGAAGGCTAAATGAGACCAAGAAGCTCAAATTGAATCAATAAAACTGATAGAAGTTCAATTTTAACCAAGTATGCTCAAGCACTAATTGAAAGCCCATTTTAAAATTTTTAAAGATCATTTAGGCCTTATCTTAGCAAAGTAAGTCTTGGACTGGGAGCCATCCACAACTGCCTCTTAAGCTTCAACCCACGATAACAAGGCAATGAGCAATATCAAGTTAGAATTACATCACAAATGAGTAATATTCAAAGCTCATATCTAGATGCATATCTTACAATGCAATGCCATGAATGTATGATGCAAAAATAAAGCACAAAAAATAAAATTTCCTCTATCTATAAGAACCACTTGCAAAAAGAAAAGCTAGAGCTAGAAACAAGAAAAAGAAAGACACTTGTAAGATGGAAAAATCTCTACACAACATAGTTCTAGCTTAAGGAAAAATACACTACTAAGGAGCAAATCAACCACACTAGGTATCCCTACTATTAGATGCTAGTGAGAGAAGAAGCAAGTATAAGCTAAACAGGGTAAGAGTTTCTAGAGAACTTAGTAGAGAAGAGGAGTGCCTCAGAAAGACACAAGACAAAAAGTGTAACTCACACACCCTGAACTAACCTAAAACCCTGACACTCCCAAATGCTCGGCACTAGATGCACACATGCCATGGGATGGACAGTGTGTGTTCTTAGAAGCTTGACGACACACTTGGTGCTCATGTTTGACATGGTGGAAACAAAACTGAAGTGTGTGTCCATCTTTTTTACAAAAGGTACAATGTCACTTCTTCTTAGAAGATGTAGTACCATGAGGGGAAGAAGCACCATTATCATTAGAAATAGTTTGGACAACGCAAGAAGAACTAAAAGAGTCACAAGACATGGCACTCGTATCATTGCGCACTTTCTTCAAAGACTCAACTCCTTGTCTTAAAGAAATGCAAAATGTGCTAGATGACAATGAAGCATTCTTAGTAAGCTTGCAATTTAAAGTATTAATTTCAATTTTTAAACTAGCACAGTTCTTGCAAAAAGCTAAATCATCCATAAATAATTTTTCATTATATAAGCACATGCTACAAGAACTAGCTCTAATCTCAATAATTTCAGTTATACCATTCTTTAATTGCTTGAGATGAGTGAAAAGGCTCAATTTTAACTTTTCATTTTTAGTTTCAGATTTTCCTAATTGTTCCTCCGCTCCGAGGTGCCGGTCCGACAGCTCACTGAGGAACAGTGCAATCAGAACTGCATAAGATTCAAGAAAAGATCCAACTCTCAAACCACTGATCCAAATACAGTGAAACTTAGCACAAATACTCTCAAGAATTTTAGGAACTTATTCCACTCATGGATCATGAAGATCGGTGCCAAAGTTTCGACCTTTATCTAAAACAAAAGAGATGTGCACCACAATCAAGCAAAAGAGGGAAAACTCAATCTGCACTTACTCATGAGTTTTTGATGATTTAGATAATCTTGGATGGCTTCACACATATCATAGCAAGGTAGGTCATAATATGAGTCCAACCCAAGTCACTTACAAAAGCAAAATCCTCAAATCATCTCTCTCTTAAGATAACGGAGCAAATCCAAGAACTCTCCCTAGAAGGTCTTTGAATGGATGAGATCTAATCTCAAAGAGACATCTACACCTCTTACACATCCTTGATACTAGGAAAGATCAAGAAGAGAGAAATCAAAATAAGAAAGCCAAGTAAATCAAGAGCATAAAAAAGAATCCATGTCACAACTTACTTGGGCAAACTTTTGGTGTTCATTTTACTTGGAGATAAATGTTTTACAGTCACTCCCTTAGGATGGCATAGTTCTAACCCTAGAGTAGACACATACAAGGCTCTTAACATAAGGAAACCCTAACCCTAATATCTCATGTCATATCTCTCTCAACACAAGGGCTTATATAGTGGAGGCTCCTTACCTCTTACTTAACCTTAACAACCAGTCACTCCTTAGTAGATCACACTACTTACATATGAGAAAACTAGATAACCCACACATAAATGGATTTTAACACTCACACACTTACACACTTTTCAAAGCACGACTTCACAAGGCTTTACAAGCTGATAAGACACTTCAACCACAAAGAAGTGATCTAAACCACTTAGGCCAGTGCTGAGGTTTTGCAAACTGTCACTACACCCAATATAGGATAATTTTCCAAATTGCCACCTACCAATATTCGTGAAGACGCGATGCCTAACGCCTCATCACCAAGTTTGTATGCCTACGTAGATGCCGTCACGACCTGAAATGCCTAAGTCCTATAGCACAACACATCACACCGTAGTCCGTGATGCCTAATTACTTATCATCAACATCGTACGTCTGCTCTAAAAACCATCACCACTTAAAACGCACAAATCCAATTGGTACATCACATGCATACATTGCCTCCTCATGATCTTTATCTTTCTCCCGTGCTTCTCGGCTAAGATGATGCTCTACCCGAGCTTACACAACATGCCACGGCCACTAAGACTTGGTCTTGCCACTAGCCGCAATCAATCATCAAGCACATGCACACCAAAGACAAAAGTAATTGACCCAAGCATAATTGACATGCACTTGAATCTCAATTAGCAAAACTTATGGATGGGCCTATATCATGACTAACGCCACCAATATCAATATTCAACTCAACTTAGCACAGGGGTCATTTTGATCGCGGCACCCATGCCAGCCAGACCGCATAGAGCAAGTCGATTAGATCACCATTGAAAAATCTAGTCCCTCTATTATGTGTTAATGGAATCATTATGTGCTAATAGAATGTTTTGAATAATTAATGACAACCAGATGTATAGCTTTGCTAACAATTAACTTAAAGTCAAACACACCCATTCAAATGAATCAATTGCCTTCAAAGCTTATCCTAGAGTATACAATTATTGTGTAGATGATGTATACTCGTAAATCAATTTATTATCTCATTATTTATTGACATTGCCATCAATTACGAAAAAGGGGGAGATTGAAGAATCTAGTCCCTCCATTATGAGTTAATGGCGAGTTTTGGTAATTAATGACAATCAATTTGTAGGACTAATATTTTCCATGAGTTGATGAAATATGTTAGGTCCCATGATTTAATAGCCCAATTTTGACTCCCAAACAAGCATGCATGGATTTCTATGAATTTCAAACAAATTGGTGCATTTTTAAATTATCTTGGGTGATGAGGAATTTTTCATAAAAATTTTGTCTGTAAATTTCTTTGGAAATTCAAACTCAATTCAAACCGAAAAGAGAAGTTTAAATCCAAATTAATTCCCTCTAAGGCCATTGGGCTGAATTTCCCCACGCCCCAGTCCACATGTCATCTTCCCCCATGTCATGGCCCAGGCCAACTGGGCCACGTGCGCAAGCCAACTGTCCCTCCCCTCTCATGTAGTTCATCGCCAAGTGGACCCGGGCTCGCCTATCGGCGCACTATGGTTCTTCTTCCTCCCTCTTTTCTTCCTCGCGTTAGCACCTGACCTTATCCCCTTTGCTTGTTGTTGCATGCCACGAAGCAATGACGGAATTCCGCCTCAAGCTAAGAGCACCGTGAGTTCAACCCATCACCGTGAGTTCATCCCATCAACCATCGAAGTCTGTCTCTCCCTCTCTCTTGCCCTATCTCAACTCGGTGCCTTCCCCTCACCACCACCCACGATGCACCATGTCCAACCACCATGTAGAGTGTCACTCACCACCACCCCATAGTGCCAATACATCCCCTAGCACCGCACCATTACCCGAAGCTAAATATAGCCTTTAATTAGAGTTTCAAGCTTGCCCGCGTTGTTGACATGCTCGTCGTTGCACCATCGCCGCCCTCACCACCAAGCCACCCCCTCACGCCATCTCTGGCTTTGATGTCACCATCAGTAGAACCATAGCAACCACCATAACCCATTTTGCCCCTCACACTAGCTCGCCATTGCCATCACCGCTGGCGACGAGCTTGGCCATGGCCAAGCAGAGGTAGAAGAAGAAGGAAGCCACTAATCGATGGGCCCCAAGTGATAGAGATGTTAGTGTAATCAGTACATTAGTTAAACTTAATGACATCTGTAATATTAGTATGACATGTGGGCGCTAGAAAATTAGAATCTCTAATTAACCTAGGATTTAACCCATGACCAACTGACATGTGGGCCAACATCCCTTAACATGTCACATGGACCCATTCTATGGACCTTGGTCACTGACCAGGAGGCCCCACCTCTCGGTGAATGACCGCATGGATTTAGTCCACATGAGCGTTGACCCCACCTGTCGGCCTCACACGTGTGTCCCGAATTAAAATAAATAGAAAATGTAAATAAAACCCTTGAACCCCACTTGTGAGCCACAGAAGTTTTTCTTAGTAAAATAATTCCAAAGTAAAACAAAAATCCAAATGAACCCCACCTGTCAAAATTTTAGGAATTTCCTTTCGGTTTAAACTTTGAAAAGTCGTAACTTCTTTATTTTAAATTCAAATCCAGTGATTTTTATTTCTAATTTAATCTAAATTCAAAAAATTTCCAACAGTACAAAATAATAATTTTTAAGTTTATTTGAATTTTGCTTGTATGTTTGATTGAATATGAAGGATTTCGTGTGTATAGACTTCAACACTTTGGAAGCCCCCATCATAGACGAACATGATCCCACCTTAGTCACATTTGATCAAGGTAAGTTTTTATAATTGATCATATTGAACCTAGTTTTCAAATGCAATATTTTGCTTTCAAACTTACATGCATGCCTATTATAGTAATTGCTAAAATACTATGTTAATGGTTGAATACATAGTTATACCATTCACTTGATACTAGTATTACCCTCCTTGATTATTGATTTTTCCTTGACATTTCACTCTAGGATATTTACAATTAATAATAACTCCACCATTGATTGAACTTTAGTAGGCTATGGTTGTGTTTAGAAATGTTGTACTAGTAAAATAAAATACAACACAAATATTACCAACTGAACTTAAAATCGTGATAATAATGATAACATGGGTTATCACTGGAAGCAGAAAAATATTTTCTAAAAGTGGTGAAGACTTAGGCGAGTGGTTGATTAGAGACCAGTGTAGAGATTGCACATATTGGATTGACCGTCCGGGAATTGCACGTGTCATTTTTGTATGGACCGTGCATGGGTTGCACATATCATTTTTGGATGGACCATGTAGGGATTGCACATGTCCTTTCTTCAAGAGCAATGCAAGGATTAAATAGCTTGGGTTTGTGGTTGGTCTCGCCTAAGTCGTTTAAGGATCGAATTTTTGTGCTCATCTTTTCTACACACAAATTGGATTGCATATGTCCTTTCTTCAATAGCTAGGATTTATGTGATTGATGGGAGTGGCCCGGGATGGGTATTGCCCTTGTCAATTTATCGAGAAGGGTCATAGAGTCCCTAACAACAAGGTCCCTCATTGAAAATATAGCATGTGGATGGGAACATTCCGGGGGTAAGGCGTAACCTGGGAAAGGAGCAGTCACTGTCGCTTATGTTGAGGACTCTACCCAGGAGTGGGAGTAAGTATCATAGCTAAGCATTGTAAAAGAATTATTAAAATTTTCTCAATCACATGCCTATGGAAGCGTGTAGTGGCCGACATTATGAGTTAATCTTATTTTGTGGGTAAGCTATACAACCTCCATAAAGTGTTAAAATTCTTTTCGAATAGTCGTACCCTCGAACATGGGCAAAGGTGTAGAAACGTTACACTTGGGTAGTTTTCATAAATAAACTAAACTATAATGGTAGTGATGATCAACTTATAATGAAAGTGAAAGCGAGGGATTTCACTCTTACTTTAATAGAAGTGAATGTGGAGGGATTTCGCTCTCACATTAATGAACATGAAAGCGGAGTGATTCCGTTCTCATGATAAAATGTGACTCAAAAATGGATATTGGTTTTAAATGGCAAAATGGCTAAGTTATAGGTTTGAAATCTAACTAAACAAGTATATTTGGCAAATTGGCTTTCTGTGAAAAGAGACATAAGACCTTTGCTTAGATAAGTCTTGCATACATACATACATACACACACACACATGTGTATGTGTGTGTGTGTGGTTTTAGATGATGGGAGTGATGATTCGGTGTATGCGTTTACCCATGCCTCTGGCTTAGACATGTAAGATGAAGGTCAGGACTTGGTTTAGCCCTAGTTGATTGCCTGTGGTAGGATATGGGGCCCCTTTTGGTTTATGTACTATTTCACTACTTTACTCTGAACAATGCAATTTGGTCAGTTGGCTGTTATGTTAAAATTTAGTCATAAGACCTATTTATGATTGCCTATATAATATAAAGTACCATTTTATTTATGCGCATGAATGGATATGATATCTACTGGTGTTATTGTGTGACCTAGCTACTGATCTAGGGACTAACTTGGAATACACATGAGATTCAAATTATCAAATCCAGGTCCCCACACATGATGATGACGACTTAGGAAGGCGTCATGAGTTGATCATTATCAAGTCAAGGTTCAGGATAAAGGATGGTATCATGTGTTGATGGTCATCAAGTCGAGATCCCAAAATAGTGGATGGCTTCATATGTTGAAGGCCATTAAGTCAAGAGGATGCACTATGTGTTGATGCACATCAAGACAAGAATCTAGACTTGAAGTGAAGATGTTCATCATCAAGCTTCAAGAGAATGTGCAAGAAAAAGGTATAACTATCATAGTCTAAGGATGTGTTCCTAGGTTTTTACCGATCTCGGTGTTTGGTTGGGAGATCAGATTGTTAGTGTAGATTGTTGTACTATTAAGAATAGTATTATCTAGTAGCTTGAGTCTTATCATATGTTGATAGCTCAATCCCATTTACTCTAGCTCTATGAGGCATAATGCTATTATTTGCGAATGTGTTCTGCAAATAGTTGTAGCTCCTACATCTCTTCTTATAGCATATGACTATACTTTGTAAATATATTTTGCAAATGGTTGAAGTCCACATACCTACTCTTTGTGGCATAATCTAAATTTGCAAATATGTTTTGTAAATTCTTGAAGTTCATGCATTTTCCCTTAGCATGATCAAAGATTGCTTGTTGCTATTTTCTTGGACTTAGACATGTGTTGGCTCTTTGAAGTTGTGCTTATTGCCTTGGTCTAATGTTTTTATATCAAGAAAATAATTGGGTTGAGTAGCGCTCTGAATAAACTTTCGATAGAGTTAAAGATCACTCAATTTTGGCATCAGAGTAAAAAAGTTATGACCTTTTTTTCTGAGTCTCATCTATGTTAAAATTCAGGGTCAATACTACCACACTTTTACCTATGGTATGACCACCTAGGCTAATACTATCGCCAATTAGTTGGCAGTACTACCGTCCGGTCCGACCGAGGTTTTTGGTATGATCGGGCTTTGTGTGGCAGTTGTTCTTTTCCAGAGATCATGTTTTTGAGCTATTCATATAACTTTAGGCCGGTATAACTGCACTTTGTGTGGCTGAAACCATCTAGGCCCCTAAAAATTGCTTTGGTAATTAATGATAATATATGCATATGGGGCAAACATGTTTATCGTTTGAAATGTTTAGTTCTAGAGAAGCATGTGACAACGTGGAGATGCATGCTAATGACTAATATGAAGATCAATATGGCCCAAAGCAAAGGTATAAATATCCTAGGATCTTTTGTCTTTTACCGGTCTTTTGAGAAAAGGTTGGAAGACTGGATTTTAGGTTAGACGTCGTACTATTAAGAGGGATCATGGCTACTAGTTTGAAAGTAAATTCTTGTGCAATTTAGATCAACTAAGGATCATGCATGCATTTGAGTTAAAATTACTAAAGCCAGCTGTGCATTGATAGGGAAAATAATAGTGCTGGCGTGTACTTGACGGTAATACCACATAGTGCTATAACCGCATTCTAAAAATGGTACTACCGCACTCCGATCGGACTGGAGACTAGTTGGCGGTATGTAAATTCCAGAGAGACACTTTTTATAGCATTTTTGCCCATCTAGAAATGGTAGTACTGTATGATAAAATCTAAACTACAGCACCCCGGTAGTACCAAGTTTGCATGGCGGTACGTTATTTCCAGAAAGGGTCATATTTTGCTCTCCAAAAAATGATAGTACTGCTCTGTGAAAATGGTACTACCGAAGATCGGAACTACCAGACTTGTATCATGCCGCCCAGTAACAGCTAGTTCAGAAGTATTAAATACACCTACTATAGCCATTATAGGACGTGCAGCGGTATGAGCCGATGAACGGCGTACTACCGCGTTTGTATTTTTTTGGGGTTTCGACACCAAACATCAAATTTGGAAGGTAGAGGGTATAAATACCTCTCCACCAGCCCAATGGACAACTTACTTTATTGAATATCCTTGAGCTAGTAGTACACTTTCAATACCTCATTTACTCCATTTTCATCCTTTGAGGTAGTTGAGACATTCAAGTGCATACATTTAATTAGTTGATTCTTGACACTTGATTTCCTTCAAGAGAAGCCGTGGTTGATTACTCTAGGTGTTTACCGGCACCTAGACGGCTTGGAGGAGGCTTGCGCGGTGATCTCTTCAAGAAGGTGTGAAGAAGCTCGGTGCCAATTGTGAGTGACTCGGTGTTCGCCATCTTCAGATTGGAGGAAGAACAACCACTAGTGGACTTGAGAAGTGTTGCTTAATTCATAGAGCTGATCCAATTCACTGGGCTTTCCTCAATGTGGATTAGTGAAGATCAGTAAGTCTTCGATACCATGTTAAAAACATCGCGTGTCTCCATTTCAGTTATTTCTTTGTCTCTACTATTTCGCATTTATATTTCTAGCAAATTGAGTTAGCCATATCTTGTTGAGATAGAAATATATCTGTCGAGATTTAGATTGTGGTGCCTTAGTAATACTAGAATTGTATAGGTCTTGATTTGTGGTAGATATCTTGCTTAGCTCTTAAATTATCGAAATTAGCTTTTAGAGAGCAAGAATTTTTAGAATCTCCTATTCACCTCCTCTAGTCAGTTATACTTGATCCTATAGTGGCGGTACTATTGCACCTTTTGTGGCAGCTAGTTCTGAGCATTTAATGCTAAAGTTTTCAGTTGTTGGCACTGTAGCATGGTACTATTACCATATAAATTGCAGTACTACCACTCCTAATTTATGCTAATTTTGTCTCAAACGGCTAGCTTTTGTGGTAGGGTTATAAATACCCTTTGGCTGGTTGTGAGACAATCCTTTGACTCTCCATTTCATTCTCTTAAACTAGTATGAGTTTCTCCTTTTAATTGTGCATGTGTTACACCTTATGAGCAAGGAAAGATCTCTAGTTGCATATGTTGTATCTAGATGTGGATTGAGTATTCACTTGAGCTTGCGCATGCGTTGCACTTAGTGAAAAGTCAAGCAAGGGACTTGGATTGTTACTCTTGTAGGTTGCTGACTCCTACACGACGTGGAGGTGTCGTGGTCCGGTAATCTTATCAAGAAACTTGTGAGAAAGCCCGGCGTACTATGAAGGTTGGAGCTTACCTACTTGGAGGGGGAAAGAGCTACCACTAGTGGAATTGAGGTGCTTGGTTTAATTCGTGAAACCGATCTAATTTATTTGGATCTACCTCAGCATGCACTTAGGGGTAATCGGAAAGTTTTTGAACACCACGGTAAAACATTATGTGTCAATGGTGGTTTGTTCTCTTGTGCTTAATCAACATTCAAGTAATTTACATTCATAGGATTAAATTGATTGCTTGTTACGTCATGATTGCAAACCTTGGCATAGACATAAGTTGTTGGTGCATTTAGGTGAAACTAGATGCTTTAGGCCTTTATTGTGCACAATCGATTTGATATATGCTTCTACATTATAAACTTAGTTTTAGCCAAAAGAAATTTGAAAACCGTCTATTCACCCCCTCTAGTCAGCATCCTTGAACTTACAGCTATGACAAGGCCAGTCAGAACGCATCTCAAACCTCTTGCAACTCAACGATGACCTCTATGAAAAATAGTTACCGTTAACAAAGAGCTGGTACTACCACTCTCTAGTCAAACTGCCACCACGGCCGACTAGACCACAACCCAAGCACCGGTTAGACCGCCATTAATCGCCGGTCACACCACGCTAGTCAAACCACCAAGGCACAGTCAGTCTGACCGCAACCGCATATCGGTCAGACCGCCACCCTAGGTAGGTATGATTGGTCCTACCAAAACAGCACAGGTCAAATGCAAATTCATAAAATTAAACTCAAATAGTAAAAACAAAATTAAACTCAAATAGTAAAAACAAGGCACAAGAAATAGCAAATACTCATTATTTTCATGGGGCTACCACCATATGGTATTGCAATTAGAATTCTAAGTTGACATGGTCTCTAGGGGTGCGAAATGGTAAAGGATAATCCGTTTTATCCGATATTCGTATCCGAGAAAATGTGAATATGGAAACAAAATATGTATTAAAAAATATTCGTATTCGTATTTAACAATATTCGTATCCGTATTTGAGAATGTTCGTATTCGCATTCGTATTCGTATTCGAGACTATTCGATTTGTATTCGATCTATTTCCTATGCCGGCCAAGATTTGCATTCAATCATGATACATAAATTTGTTCTACAGAGATTCGTTACAGAAGTTGTGAGGATATTCGTATTCAATCAAATTAAATACATATTTGATTCGAATTTATATTCTTTATGGCATTCAATTCGTATTCGTGTTAAAAAATATTTGAATTCATATTCGTATTCGTTTTAAAAATATGGATTTGTATCCGTATTTGAGATTATTCGATTGTATCCGATCCGTTTGCATCCCTAATAGTCTCAAACTCCCAAGTGTTTAATGGTGGTGGTGGAGTTGTTTCATTGGAAAAAGCGGGAAGAGGATAATTAAAATCTAAAGTGTTTAGTTCGCCATATTCTTTTGAGCTGTGGCCGATAGTTTTTATCTGTATTTTTTGAGAATGCTATGGATGGCAAAGTCGTTGATGTAGATTGTGTATATGATTTTAGATTCAGAAGGTTATTTGAAAAATCTGTTTAAAAAATTTATCTTATTTATTTTAATTTTTAGATTCTCTAAAATTCAAAGGGAAGAGGGGGCCATTAATTCTACATGGGCGTCCGGGAAGATTCCATGCGGGGGGCTAGCTTTCTCCGGGCCTCACGGGCAACATGACGAAATACGCTTCTCGACAACATGCCTAGTTTGTCGTCCTGCAAACCGACATCCATCCTGACATGAAAGAGGCAACCTGATCGCAACTTGCGTCTCTGAAACATCAATTCGTTTCACGACGTGAGCCACCGGGTAGATCTTGGACAAAACTCAAGTGGAGGGGTAGATCATGCTCAAGCCTCTGAGCCCTTAAGCGAACGAGACCAAAAGGGCAAAAGAACAGAGCCGTCGTCCAACTGGTAAAGCATAGGATATTTTCTTGAAACTACTTGCTGGTCTCCTGGGATCTTTTTTTTTCCCGAAAATTAACGTAGCGATTGCTAATATGACGCTTCTAGTAAAAATATATATTTTTAACATACTCTGTCCTAAGGTAAATGTTCTAACAAACCAATTAATTCCACAAGGAGCTGGCCATCCTAAGAGAATAGGGTCTCATTCTAAATAACGATGGTTTCTGATTTTTAGAAGGCAAAAGCTGTTTGGAATAGTTGACTTTTTTCCTTTTTTTTCTCCCCTTTTCTCTTTGCTTCTCTCTTTGTATTATCCGTGAAGATATAACTCTTCCTCCAACGTGGAAAATAATGGATCCCTTCTTTTGGGCTTATGGCATATAGTTTTTGGATTATCTATAGTAATTAGCTTTTAAATGATATATCTTTTTAAGACGGGATTTACAAATTGATTGTAGTAGATATTGTATTGACTCTATCTACATCGACTAAAATAGCATACAAGTGTCTTTCTTCGTATTTTTCTTTCATAAATAGTTAGAATTTAATAATTTTAGCCAAAGATGATAAGTAGCTTGCCAAAAGAACTCTACTATAGAATAGGTTCATTTTCATGTAAGTAATACTGATAGGTTAGCGGCTAGCTAGCCATACAGTGTGACTGACAACTCACACTGCTCTTGCATGTGTTGGCCCGGACCGAAAGAAGGAACTTTGAAGACGTCAAAGAACGTACGTACATGCTTGAACAATGACAGGCACCATAACTTCCATGATCCATGTCTCAATCAACCATAAGCAACAAAATCATTAACTTTTCCAGTCTCCACACGCCAAGGAAACTAGGGCCCTGACAAAAGATACTGCATGCCGACCAAAGCCAAAGCACGTAGAAATCAAAATTCATTTTGGAAATTTCGATCGAACGAAGAAAGGGATTTCCATTGTTTTTACCCCCAAATTTAGGAGATATATATATATATATATATATATATATATATATATATATATATGTATATGAAGAGAGAGAGACACAGTGACAGAGCTAGAAAAGTTTAGGAGCTAGACATGGCCGAGCCGTCAGCCGCGAGCGTAAGTATAGCCAATAAACACGAACAAATCTATATACGCATAACACAAACAAAGTTGATAACCATAACAGTTTTAAAATTCAACACATATTTGAATATTCATAGATGAAAAGAAAAAAAAGATACGATAACGAGTACCTTAGTACGATGTGCCAACAAAAGTCCAATCACACATCTAGAAGAGATTCTGTAAATAAAGATATGTAGATTAGTGTATCGTATAACATTGTAATTTATTCATATTGGAGAGAATGGAACATATCACAAATATGTTAATCACGCTTATAAGATAAATTCATTTTTCGAGTCTTTATGGCTTAACCTACAAGGAACATTAGTTCTTTTAGTTTATCTTGTAGCTGCCAAAGCTCTACTTATAAGTTGAGGAGCGTGTTCCAAATTGAAGCAAAGAGCACAAAAAGAGACAACAAATGTTTTGTTCAATGGAAATTTGTCAATCAAGAGGGGGATCGGCTCAGGTGCAGGGCCCTGCACATAGCTATGTGCAGAGGCTGTTAGATCGCGACATGTGTCCAAAAGAAATCTAAAAAATAAAAAAATACTTAAAAATTTGTAAATATTTTTTAAAAGTATATTCGGATACTTAAAAAGTATTTTTGTAAGTACTTAAAAAATACTTTTTAATACAAATATTTTTTCTAAGTACTTACAAAAATACTTTTTACAATTTTTTTGATTTTTTTGGATTTTTAAAGCATGTTGGATTTTGTTTGGATACATGTCGCGATCTGACGGCCCCTGCACTGAGCCGATCCCATCAAGAGGATATGCCTCCAGTCCAACAATGGCATTATTGTCCTATTATCTTGCTAATTTATCTACCTTATACATTAGTTATTTCAAATTTGCTGAATTTATAAACTAGCAACCTTATTGTTGTAACTAAGAACTTACTAGATTTTATCATGATCAAAATAAAATCAACAAAACTCATGTAACAAGCACATGCTATAGACGAATTCCAGCAACCTCAAGGTGCAGCATTAAATGAACTCCCTATTTCATCCAGATTGAACTCCTTATATAATTATGATTGTGGATCTTTACTGTGGTTGTGGAGCTTGCGATTGTACTAAATTTGTGTTTTCATAAGTTTCATCAGTTTTAGGATTTTTTGTACCAACTAAGAACCTTCTCATTTATGAAAATTGACAATTCACAGTTCGCAATTTCAGTCCGCGCAAGTCACTACATTTTTATGAAAAAAATGAGGGGAAAATGAGAGATGCGGATACCCCCACAAAATTCATAGAATAACCTGACGACTTGCCGCCTTCCATGGATGTGGCGGGCGGCGGCCAAGGCAGCGGTAGCCAACAAATGATCAGACAAGCGCTGTGCTAGCTGCCTACTATATCTGACTTTCTCCAAAGGCCAAACCATGTGTCGCCACAGTTATAGTAGTTGGATCATGTCATCGCCCATGTAAGATATCATGGCTTTTTTATACTAGCTTATAAAAATTGTTCTTCTACTATAAATATTTTTTTATAGTAGGTAACTTTTAAATAGAATATCTTTTTAAAATATATTCTACTAATCGATTATAGTATATAATGTAGTGACTTTATTTATATTATCTAAAATCGTACACGGGTGTCTCTCTTTATAATCTTCTCTATAAGTTATTACTATTTATAAGCTAAAGTCAAAAGTCACTGTTGTAGTAGTTGGATCATGTCATTGCCCATGTGAGATATCTATTACTAGATTCGATCACCGTGTACAATTAGTAGAATGGGATCAATTAGGTGATGGGTTTGGTCATGATATACAGTTTGCCAATTGAGAACAGCAGTATGTGGGTCCAGGACAAGAAGCTAGCACCGCTAATGGGTTTGTTTTTTTTGGCTGAGTCTTATGATTTTTTGCTGCGACTTATGGCTTTTGAGCTGTTCGTGTGAGATATTACAGAGTAACAGAAATTCGTGTACAGTTTTTACCGATATAAATAAAATTGGTATAGTATGTACTATAATTAATTAGTAGATTTCATCTTAAAATGATATCCTATTTAAAATTAGTTATTATAGAAAAATCAAAAGTAAAAGTCATAAGTTAAAAAAGAACAGGATCAGTCCATGCATGCGCACGCATATACATACGTACATGTATATAGACGCACACGCGTGAAGGTATTGGTTGCAAGATTCTCGTTGAACACAAGGGCGAAGAGACAATGGAAGCAACAGAATGCAAGATTAGACCGAAGATTCTTCTCTGCAACTAGGTTTTTGTCGACAGCGATGCGTGTGACGCACTTGGCGTGATTACAACCATGGTAGGGCTCCATTATTCCAAGAACACAAAACTTTGTTTTGGGACATGGTGCGTGCATGGATGCTGCGACTGATGGCACATGGATTGTTTGTTAAAACTTAAGCTTTTTCCCGAGCGCTGATTAATCCAACCAGCACGGCACCCATGTTGCCTGCCTAAAAGGCAAGGATTCGATTGGAGCTCATTTGGGTTTGAGTTTCTGACTTCTGAATTATTTTTTATTATCATAAATTTCATCTTTTTCTTAATTTTGATTTTTTAAGCTTTTTTACCGATTCTTTTTTCGTATTCATTTGCGTTATCCGTGATGAGCTAACATATTTTTCTATTTTTTCAATTTAATTACACCAAATAAATCACCTTCAGCTACAATATAATTTTAGCAAGCTACAATACAATTTCAGTCATAAGTCACTATTTTTCTTTTCTTTTCGCAGATGCATCTAAGTGTTATTCCATAAAGTTAAGGTCGCACTCACACATAAATTTGTAGAATCGTAGAATGAACAACTCGAGCTCCATCTACTGAACAAAAACATCACACTAGCTAGAATGCGTCCAGCTGGGTAGTTTACCAAATAATAGGGGTGAGTTTCTTTGGGATGTGATTTTTAGTTTTTGGCTTTTGGTTTTTGATTTCTGATTATTCGTAAGAGAGAGTACGATAAGAGAGACAATCGTATACGCTTTTAACTTATATAACTGAAGTCGGTATAGTGTTTACTATAATTAATTTATAAACCATAACTTAAAAAGATATATTACTTAAAAATTAGATAATGTAGCAACGGAAAAGCCGAAAGCACCAAGCCCATCCGAAAGCTTAATTGTGTCCCGTGTGCCTACGTTGTTAAGCTATTTTGGGCCGACATATAGCTGTTTTGGGCTGAAGGAACAGACAATATGCTCAATTTTGGTCCGGCCCAAACGATAATATTTTTGGCGATCGAAGATCTGTACGCACGTTCCCTCGCAAGAAATGGTGCCATGGAGTTGTTCGTCAGAATTAAGCTCACATGTATAATCTCGCCTACGTACCTTCAGGGCTTAGCCCATGTCATGAGAGGCTAGATGGATTTGAGATCTAACTTAAGGGAATAGTTTCTGGCAATGTGGATAAAAAGTCTAGTTCATTATCGAAAGTAGGACTTCATAATAACATATTGTTCATCTAAGGTTCCTAAAAGTTGAATACCTATAAGCTGAAGTCTCTTTTCATAGAGAGAGATAGGATACGGCTTCGGCTTTTGAGAAGCTAGAATAAACGTATTGGTTTTTTAATTTTGATCTTTTGTTTTTTCTTTATTTTTTCTTTGCATTGTTTGACGATATATAACGACGTTTTTTTAATTAAATTACTCAGAAATATTTAACTGTCATTATAATGCAATTTCAATAAAAAAAACCAACAATCGGAAGCCAGAAGCCATTAAATAAGCCGGATTAAACGGGGTCTCGTTTTTGGGGCTTCGGCTTCAACTTAAAGCTTGAAGAAGTCGAGTACCCCCCAGCCCCGGCTTCCGCGATGACTTCTAGAAGAAGCCTAAGCCCACCCACAACAAAAGAAGCCGAAAACGCCTGGGTGACAATTTTAGGCGTCCTTGCTCTCCTCTTGCCCTACCCTAGAGCCCCCTTGAGTCGCCATTCTCGCACCGCGAAGGTACCATTATAATCTGCTGTCTGCCAGGAAGCACTGCTGCCACCTACACCGTACAGACGAGGCTTAAATTTGGAAGGTGGGATAGTGCAGAGGTGGAGGAAATCACGATTCCAAAGGAGGGATGACATGATGTTTTGGGGTCGACGGCGATCTCACGAAATTGAAGGCGGAGGCCTGATTTCTCAACTTTGAAGGCGGTGGCGATGGCACGATTTCGGCCACACATGACAGTGATTGAGCGAGGAGTGAGCGAGCGAGAAGCCATGCATGTCATGAGCTGGGAGAACCCTGAACGGTTCCTCGTTCGGGTTTTGTATATACTCTCTCCGTTCTCAAATAGATACCGTTATACGAAAGGTGTGCTACAAAATTTAAAACTTCGACCACTAATATACGTTTAGATTGGTCAGGTGAAAGTGACATTGGTAGATTTATTATCAAAAGTGCTTCCATGTCATTATATCCTTATTAGTTTTTATTAACATGCAGCTAGAAATCTGACAAAGTAGTGGTCAAATGTGATTATCGGAGAACGTGTTGATGTTCGGAACGACAAGCAAACAAACGACAGAGGGAGTATTACACACAAGGCACAAGAAACGCTAATTATAGATTTTGCTTTGAAGACGACGAAACATTGTAGCGAAGTCTCGAGTCAACTACTAGCTAGCAGTACATACAAAGCCCTCCCAAACCAAAAGAAATAAAGTAAAAGAAAAAGGAGCACGTATCAGGCGTATGCGCCACATACATCATCCATCAAAACGCTGCAGCTCCTGCGAACTCCCTGAGTAGCCTGGCCGCCTCAAGCGGGCCACCTGCAACCTCCTCAATTCTTCTACTACTCGTGGCGTAGTCGCTCTTGTTGATCCTCCCTTGGTCGCCGTCCGGGAAGCAGTGCGCTGGCGCCTGCCACTGGGAGTCGTCGTCCAGCACCACGCCGACCTCGAAGCTCATCACGAACTGCTGTATCTTTGTCGCTGCAAACGCATCGCGATACATTCCTTAACTACGGTGTTCGGTGATGGGACTTACATCCCAATGAAAGGATGAGCAATGATGGAAATCTCAAATAATTGGAATTTTCATCCGTCGTATTGGAAGATGGATGTCCTAGATTGGTCGCTACAGTAAAATAGATGCATCGATGCATAGTGATTTGGTACCGTGTTCTCTGTTCTAGCACCAAGATTTGGGTCTTCGTTTGCGTTGTTTACCTCTGCCTTCGGTTGGAGAAAGGCAGAGGTCTGTGAATCCAATTCGATCTATAGGTCTCCAAACAGAGCAGTGAACTTTAATTCAGTTGGTGAAAATTCCTCGCCCAAACATGGTACCAGCAGTGAACAGTGATTACGCTAGGCCGATTACAATAGCAATGAACAATGTTGGATGTATGTCCGTGGTTAATAATTTCAGTGAAAATTTTGAAATTTTGGTAATTTCGGACATTTTGGTTCTCTCTAAAATTATTTTGTAAGACCGAAATTTGAGTTTAAATTAAAATTTTGAGATGAATTTCAAATATTAGAGCAAGTTTCATCTGTATTTCATCTCTATTTCATCTATATCTAATAACTAGTTTATCTCTACCATTTTTTATAACCTTTTTCTCAAAATTCTAAAGTATTATTAAAATTCAAATTACAAAATTTTGAACGAAGTCCAAACTGAAATTACCAAAATTTCGGCGATTTCAGTAAATGATTTCGATAATTTTGCTACCCTCTAAAACTTTTTTCTCAACCGAAGTTGTTGTGTATGTCGTGCACTGCCACCGCTACGCACAGGCCTACTACACGTACCGTCCAAGAAGTTCCATCGGACGGGGCGGCGCGTGGCGACGTCCTCGTAGTAGGCGATGAACCCCGCCTTGCCCCAGACGTGGCAGTCGAACCCGCCGGTGCGCTCGCGGCCGAGGTAGACGGCGCCGCCGCCGGCGAGCCACCCCGGGGGGAGCACGCCCACGGGGAACTGCTCCGTGCGGCAGGACGCGGAGTCGAAGTAGAAGGTGGTGCCGTTGTCCCACTCCACGTCGTACAGCGGGTCGGGGGAGAGCTGGTATCGGACCAGATTCAGGTTGCGCCGCCGCGGCCAGTCGTAGTACAGGTCCGTCAGCCGCAGCGGCGGGCCGGTGGACGCCATCGACGTGTTGGTCAGGTTCGTGAACAGCACCGCGTGGAACTGCTCCGGCCACGGCGCCGGCGCCGGCGGATTGGCCGGGTCCGTCGCCGCCGCCGCCGCCACGAGCAGGAGGAGCAGTGGCCACCGGGCGGGTGCCATGTCGCTTGCTAGGGACCGTATGTAGCTAGGAAGCAACAGCTGAGCAAACCTTATCTTCGCGTCTGTCTGCTGCCCAGTGGTGACGGGAGAATGGAACAGTAGTAGGAAAAAAAAATCTTCTTTGGGGAGGATGGGAATACCCCGTACTACCGTAGCACCGTTTGATCATGATCTTGCGAATATCGAGACATAATTGGACAGCTGGCCTTGTTCTATACAGCTCCTGCCTTTTATAAGTTGCTTTTGAATGGAGTAACTTTTTAAAGTGGTTTCTATAAATTGTTTATACGAGTCATTATATGAGTCATTTGAATAAAATAACTTCTTAATATGAGTGTTCTTTACTCCCTTAGTCTTTCTCGTGATCAACCAAAAACTAAAAAGCATAATAAAAAAATCACAGCACTTTTGAACACTTTTGAATAGGTAGGATTCCTCACGTGGCGATCATTCTCCATAGGATCCATTTATATGGGCTTAATTTGTTGAGCTCAAGGCCGCACAAACTTCTTTGAGATTCGTAAAGGTATTGCGCGAAGTGGCTGATACCGGCAGCAGGCACCTTTCTCCACTACGGCCTACATTTAGGGCTTGTTCATATATATATAGAGAGAGGATCCTTTTCAGATCAACAGGGAGTTTTAACTAAAATTCCTTCCAATTCGAAGATATTAGATATAATCTGCCCCTGTCCGATCAAGCCTAGAGGGAGAAAAGAAAAGCAAGATTGTCCAGGGAATCAAATTTCAAATTTCATATCTGATGTTACCTTCTCAAAGAAGGGAACACATGTTTTTCTTTTTTAAAAAAATGGTACAGGTTCTACGAATTCAATATGCAAACAAGAACCAGTTGATTTAGGTCCCACTCATTTCGACTTGAGTTTCTGACTTCTGGTTTATTTTCCACTATTTCTAAATCTCGTCTTTTTCTGGCTTTTGGCTTTTTTGAACTTTTTTGCCGATTCTTTTTTCCTGTATTCGTTTGCATTGTCTATAATGGGCTAACCTATATTTTCTATTTGATTTTTTTTAAATTTAGTTAGTCAAATAAGCCAATACCAGCTACAGTGTAATTTTGATCATAAGCCAGCTTATTTCAACCCAGCCGAGCGGCACTTTAGGATGTATGCAGTTATCATTTGGAAAAGCATGTGGGCACTCACCAACAAATTAAGGAATCTAGCCACTAAAGAACACAATGATGTGAAGTGCGTCAGATTATCTGAAGAATAAGGAAACGAAGCAGAAACTCCAACTCCTGAATATGCACCATGCCTATCAAATTGAAGAGTAACCTGTCATTGTAGAGCAAACTTACTAAACTAGTAGGAACAAGGAGCTACGCTCGAAGCTCTGAATTGCAGCAAGCAGGATTCAGAATGTCAGATAAACTACACATAGAAATTGCAGCAATTGCACTCTAGGCATCAAATTCTGAACAATTCTTACGGTCTTACCTGTACTAAGTCTAAAAAAACAAGTCCTTATACTACACAGTCGGTCAGGAGTCATGACGTACACTACCCATGCTAACAAACAAAAAAGATCTAAATGTCAGTGAAGGTGATTCAGTTTATTCCATGCATGCACTGTTTGATATGATTTGACAAATTGGACATCATTCTTTTATCATCGCCATGTGAAGTATTTTTTTTCAAGAACACGACATTAGGTATTATTGCAGTAAAGCCTCTGCTATGTATGTAGGAGGATTAACTATCGGAGTCATATGAGCACCTACAAACCAAACATAAAACTCGGACACAGGAATTTCAGGGTTGAGAATTTCATCAGGCCGTAGTTCCTCTCAGTAGAGAAACACATTGTGGAGGAACGTCGGAAACAAATCCTACTTATTAATGGTTCAGATGTAAGCCAGCATCCAATTTTCATTTGGAAAAGCATGTGGATACTTGCCAAAAAATCAAGAAATCTTAAGCCACCGAAGAACATAATCTGTCCAACACGGACAGGAAGCAGAACTCCTACTCCAGAATATACTACCAACTTCACCCATACATAGAAAATTGAAGCAATTATACCACACCCAATCAACTCCAAGCATCAAATTCAGAACAATTTGACCTGAAATTAGGGGGCATCTGTATTTGCTTTTACAAATAGCTTTTTGGCTGAAAATAAATAGTACCGGCTGAACGAAGTGGCTTTCAGAAAAAAGGGCCGAGTGGTGTAAAAAGCGAAAGGACAGATATACGGGTGCGTGACCCCTCAACTTGACGAGAACGAGAAGAATAATATGGTACGTGATGTATCCGTGACCCCCAACTTGACGGAAGCGAGAAGAATATGGTATGTGATATGTCGATGGCCCTTAAATTATCTTTGGAGTAAGACGGAAGTGAAAGCAGTGAGAAATCACATCGAGAAGCCAAGTGCATTAATTTCTGTCTTCTTCGAGCAGAAGTTAGAAACAAAAGCTAATACGTACAGGGCCTAACTAAGAGGAAGACTCCTTGTTCCATAAGGTCCATTAGTAGTACCCAAGAAATGTGTATCCAAGCAAGCGTGAAAGTTTGGAATTTCAGTAAAGATGCAGCTTAGTTAGTACTACTTTCTATAACAAAACAATCAGCAATATTGCTCAACGTCTTACTGACACCTACTAGAGTCTAAAAATATCCACATAACCATCAAATTCAGAACAATGCTCTACCACCACCCAGTCTAAAATCACGAGTCCTTATACTACATTTCAGTCTGAAACTCTGAATAGGGTGATCATAACTCAATAGCAACACCCAAGGAATGCGCACCCAAGCACACAAAAAGGTTCTGGATTTCAGTAAAGAAGGTGATTCAACTTGTTAAGCACAATCTACAACAAAATAAGCAGCTATTGCTCCACAAACCAATTCCAAAATCCACAGTAGTATTGTTATCAACGAAATACCTAGCAATCTTTCTTACTGACATCTACTAGAGTTTCATAGTATCCACATTACCAACCATCAAACCATAAGCAGGAAGCCAAGAGTACCACCAACTCCAGCAGATCAGGCACTCCGAGCTCAGATCCTGCGAGCCGACGAGCGCGTGCTAGCCCTCCTCTCCTTGACCGCCGACAACTTGGCGGCGGAGGCCTTCTTCATCTCCTTGCTGCTCCTCAGGGAGGACCTCAGGCTCAGGCCACCGGCCCGGCTCGCCGGGAAGTCCGCTCCTGGCATGGACCTCCTCACTGACTCGGCAGACTTCTTGGCGCCCCGCCGCTTGGACAGTTCGACGGCGACGCAGGGGTCCTCGCCCATCGCGTCCGCCTCCTCCTCGCCTGCGGGGAACCCGTGCTTGCGTTTGAGCCGCTCGTTGCGCCGCGCCGAGTAGAGGTCGTAGAGCCTGCCCCTCTCGAAGAGCGGGATGGTCGGCGCGGCCGTCCCGTTGGCCATGGCCGCCGCCGCGGCGAGGTTGAGGGCCACCTCGTCGTGGGCGTGGAGGTTCTCCTTCCCCGCCGCTCTTGTCGGCGTAGGCGCGGCAGCGAAGTCCAGCTTCGCGCGCGGGCTGGGCTCGAGGCGGGACGACGGCGGGAGCGCGCAGATGGACGATCGCATCGGGGTCTGGGCTTTCTTGATCGATCCTGCACAACGGATAGGGGGGGTGGGGGGCACATCTTTTAGTGCCCATGGACATGCCAAAGAACAGTTTTTGTGGTTTTTCCAGACTTAAAGCGTACTGGTATTATGATGCCATGAACAAATTTTTGGTGACCAAGAACAAAATTGAAGAACACAATCTAAAACAGAACTGAAAAGCATGCGATTTGTGCCCATACAGAAAGAAGCCAAGTAGCTATCGCTCGCTAAATACCAGAGACATTGCACCTAAACATTTAAGGTTTCTTAAGCCTGAAACTGAAGGAGACGAAGAGATCAAATCGTAGACAAATCATTTGTTGTAGGCAAAAATTAATGGAAAATAACAATTTTTTGGCCATCAAGAACTCGTTAGGATTTCCACAAGCAAACAGAATCGATTTGTGAAATACAGAAGGAAAAAAAGTGAATCCCGTTCTTGATGGTGACTGCAGAACCGGGATAAAACGAGCAAACTTTACCCATCTTTTTTTTTTTGATCTGGCAAGTGCTAGCTCGGTAAAAACCCAGCCGGGAAACGAAGAACAACCAGATCCACGCATCGCAAGCAATTCAGACCGTCAAATGCAAGAGTGGGGATGGGGATGAGTAGCGCGTAGTACCTGGTGGGGTCTGGACGGAGGACGCGAGGGGCGGTCGCCCGGCGGCGGCGCGGTGCGGGCGCGGGCGGAGGCGGCGAGGCGAGACGGCGAGCGGCGGCCGGCGGTCCATGGATCGGTCAGCGAAGACGGCAAAAGAACTGATCGGGGGTAACAAGAAGAAGATGAGCAGGACGCAGCCAAAACCAAAACCCGTCAGATCGAGGAGAAGAAGTTGCAAAGGGATAGTAGAGGAGGAAGAAACCCAGCAATCGCCTACCTGGAGTGGAGCACTTGCGGCGGCGGCGGCGGCGGCGAGGCGTTGTCGCGCTGCCGCTTCGCTTGCTTCCTTGTATTCTCTCTCTCCCCGTTTGGTTGGTGATCCTTTTAAGGGGAGGGGAGGAGGGGGCTCCAACGGTCGGGTTGGTGTCTTTTGAATTGGGCCGTCCCGAACGTTGTTGCCTCGTACTACTACTCGACCGGCTCTGCTGTTCCGTTCCAGCTGCCAGCCTGGCGTCTGGGGCCCGCCCACGTGGCGGCGTCTCATTGGACGGCGGCCCTGCTGGTTTGGGTCGTTGACTCCTCGCTGTTTATGCTATCCAAGGATTACGAACTGGAGATTTTTGAAATTTTTTTGCATATTTTGCCGAAGTAGCCCTTTCGTGAGTGTAGAATTACGGGCCGGTGATGCGTAAAGAATCTGTGCTTTGGGAGCGCAGAATATGGGCCCCCACCAGTCGGTCTCGGTGCATGCGCGCGAAGGCCGGGCCAACCGAAGTCCAGCGGCACACGAGCGCGGGAATCTACGGGCGAAAGTCACAGTGCATGAGCACGGGGCTAGGCTTTTTTGTTCACACTCGCTGGCAGCGGATTCAGGCCCCTGACCACGTGTCAGGTCACCTCGGCCCCTGTGCTCGCTTTCCGCTACTTTGGCCACGACACGACTTGCTCCGTGTGTGTGCACACTCCAGGCCCCCGTGACCATCCAAGATTGCTCCACACATATCAGGTCCTTCGTTCTCGTGTGTCCCTGGCCCCTGTGTGCAGTGCATCTTGTTGGGCAATATAATGGTTGCTGGACGCCTGCGGCTGCTATTTGCAAGTCCATTTCGTTCGTCCCTCGAGAGGTAGTGCAGCAAACCGATAGAGGAAGAGCAGTTTCGGTGCTTCGTTTGGATTTTCAAGTCAGTGCAGTTAGGAAGCTTGCAGATTGGCTTGCGAGCATCAACAATAGGTAATTTTTTTGCACATGCGATTACAGTTATACCATTGTGATTGGTACGTAATTAGCCGTGCGGTAGTTAGTACAGAACAGTAGGAGTGGAATTTGTCAGTTAACTATTTTCTTAGAGTGGACTAATGTGCAGGAGTGGGATTTATCAGTTAATAATTTTCTTAGAGTGGGATTTGCCAGTTAACAATTTTCTTAGGTTAGGCTAATGTCTAGTTGGATTTGTCAGCAGTGATACATATCTTACTATCTTAGCTAGAATAAAAAAAATTTAGTCAGGAGATTATGACAATCTGAAACCACATTATCCCCATGCTAAAGATACCTTTCCAAAATTTCATTTACAAAATCAATCAGTTTTGGTACCACAAATTTATGAACAATAATGTTGGATCGAAAACGGCAACAGATGGGAAGAAGGGGTGAATGGTGCCTTTAAAAAAATCGCCCTCAAAGTAATATATTACCACGTCAAAGTAGCAGCATAAAAGACTTGCCACGGCAAGAAAACTCGGCTCAAACACTATCACAGCAAGATACTGCAGACACGGTAAGAAAACATCAGATAATCTTGACACGGCAGAGAATACTAGCGGAAATTGCTGTCACGGCAGGAGAACAAAAGACCAAAAGAAAACCAAGATTGCAGCTCCTGCCGAAAGTACAAAAGAAGATCAAACTAGCTGCTACTGCTGCCAAGAATTGAAAGCAAAAGAGATTGCCAAAGGGAGCATTTCTGCCAACAAAAAGTGCTAGTACTACTTGGATTGAAAACAGCTGTCCGATTCTCAGGAAATAGCAAAAGAAAAGATTTGCACTAAGATGCCACAATCTGCATACAGAGAAACCAAAAGGAACCAAATACTGCAGCTAACCGAGAGAATAGAAATCAGTTTTGAAGACTTAAACCGAGAGCTGCTACAGGACTAAAACGAAAACAGAGTACTGCCGACAACCAAACTGCTCAAGGAAACAACTGAAAGAAGAGAGCTACTGAAAACTGACTGCTGACCGAAATCTGACAACAAGCTAAACTGAAAACAGTGATTACTGTTTGCTGCCGAGAGGAGAAACAAAAAAACCAATCTGAAAACTGACAAAAACTGAACTGACCGAAAGAAGAACATACTGCAATCGGGTTCATCAGAGAAGACAAAACAGAGAACAAAAATCAGACAATTGCCGATACAGTAAATACTTCAATTGCCGAAAGCTAACTTCAGACTTAAACTGAAAACGAGAACGAAATGCAGTCAGGCGCACAGAAGGAGACCGAAGACTTAAATCGGATTGAAAATTGCACGCACTGAAAACGGACATCATCAATCACTCTTTTGCTGTCTGAAACAGAGTAAATTCAGCAGCAAAACAGAAAAGGAACCGAAGGGAAAATTCAGACTGGAGATAGCAGTAACTATGTGAAAAATTAGCCAGCACAGTGACTACTAAAAATATTCAGAAACCTGAAACCTACAGAGGCAGCACTAAAAATCAAATTCCCATCCAATCTGAGTTTCGTTGCCCATGAAACTTTGAGAAAAGCTAATTAATAGCCTCAGGACTCTAAAAACCAAGTTTCATGCCATCTCATGAAGGGAACCAAGATCCACCTCAAACCCTAGAATGAAATAAGAACAGAGGAGGCCAAGAAGCAAAATCTGGGATCAAATGTGGTTTGCTCTTAGGATTGACTAGCCAAATGGCTTTTAAGCATCTCCTATATCACAGGAACCCATTTTGCTACTCCTCAACAGGAAAGAACACAAAAATAAAAACTTGAGAAATCCAACAGAGAGGGGCAACTACGAACAGAAATAACAGAAGGGGCCCAAGAACTCAATCAAACTCAAATACAACCATCTCAGATTGATATTGATGAACAGAGATACAGGATTACAATGGATTACACCCTCTACATCCCCATACGTGCTTGATACAAGAGGAATGATTACATGGTGGATCAACTCATCTCCTCTCCCTTTCTCAACCTCAAGAACACACATGTACAGAGAGGAGAACTAGCATCTGCCTCCCTCACCAACTCATACCAACTAAAACTTAAAACAAAACAACCTCTCCAAAAGCTATTTTGACTAAAGCAAACCCTAACAACCCCTTCAATCCATGGAATGCCTACCACAACAAGGAGACATCCCCTCCTTATATAGGCTTTGGCTAACGGGTCTCCAACCCGTTATGCCCGCTAGAACCCGAACGGAACTACTTCCACCTGTGCAGCTTTACGCTTTTACCGAAACGCCCCTCCTGCACCTTCCGGGAAGCTTCCGCGTTCCTTGTCATCCAAGTCTCGCAACCACCTCGAGTCCTTGCCGTCTTCGGCACATCCGACCGATCTGACCTCGACACCGCCTGTGCATAGTCCGGTCACCTCGTGTCTCACCACGACTCCGCCTCGACGTCCTGCAGCTATCACAGACAAGAAACACATCACATAGCACCGCCCGACATAATGTAATCAACAGTAGCATTAGTCGATAACACACACACGAAACACTCAAATCAAACTCAAACTTTCAGAATACGTGTCAATTACTCATCACAAATATGGGAGCACCTCCACATGATCTCTCAAATAAAAGCAGCTTTGCAAACCCCAATTTAGGTGTTACTTCCATTTGAACAATTTTATCTGTACTACGAAATGACCAGGCAAACAATTATTATTGTTTCGATATTTCTTAGTCTTAGTGGAATTTGTCTGAAAACCTTCTACATGTATGGTACATGAAATCATATTGCACAATCCCATCGCAGTATACAGGAATCAATCTGTCAGAAATGTAGACAATATTTTAATTCTAAATTTTACTAGGAGACAAATACAATAAATCAGTGATACAAAATTTACTACTAACAGCAGACTACTCATCATACTTCAGAATATACGCAAGAAAAATATAGTAACAAAGTCGAACGAACGTACGAACTACTTTTGGCCAGGACAGGTAAAGTGGCTACCGAATGACACACTGAAGCAGGCAAGCCATGGAATATGACAATCCCATCGTATTCGTAATGACATGGATGAAAGTTAGCATGGCCAATGAGTTAGGTGCCCTTGATGCAGACTATGCAAGACGGTCAGCCACTCCATAGGCAACTGCTCAAACAGAGCTAATTCAAGTAATGCCCCGTAGCGACCATGTTGTATTACATATGACGTCATGCTCTCTGGATGTTGTAATGCGCTCAGATGTACTCGTGTTATTTATTGTCATATTGAAATGCATCGAACATGTTTGCGGTTTTTGTCACTTACTTTCTTTTTCAAATGTTGAAATGCTTTACTTTATTTTTGCTTATTGCTCCTCATGTTTTTATTGTAAACTAACTTACTCTCGTATGTTCCTTAGGAGATGGCATAGCCTCCAGGTGGTGTCACATATGAGCTACTAGACCCACGTTGGGATGGGCGACACCGATTCCTGGTGTGGTCATCCGGCGTCGGCCCTTCGAGCTTCATGCTCAGGGCCCTAGAGAGCACTGGCCTCTGGACCACTGGTACGTCCCACACCTATGGGACTCTGGGATACTACCATTGGCCCGCATGCTAGACCTGCCGCACGCTTTTTAGTTCGACATAGCACTACTGTCCACGCTTGTGGACCACTGGCGACCGGAGACTCACACCTTCCACTTTTGGTGGGGGAGATGATCATTACTCTGCAGGACATCAGTATGCTCACCAAACTACCACTATGGGGTACTGCAGTAGTGCCACCTCCCAGACGAGCAGACTAGAGGACATGTATGGCAGACAAGTTTGGTCAACCAGTCCTCGATAATATATCAGGTGCTCCACATTGGTGGCTATGTCAATACATGACCTACCCCGTGCATGCGACAGAGGAGGTAGTGTAGACGCACTACCTTGCGTACTTGTTCCTAATCGGGTGGGTCTTGTTTCATACCACCCAGGGAGATTGGGTGTACCCTGGATACATCCATCTCACTGAGGCATTGGTGGATGCCTTATAGCACAAGGTGCCACAGTACATCTAGGGCTCTAGTGCTGTGCGCCACCTACCAAGGGTCATGCGACACCTCTACTACGATAGAAAGGGTCATCATAGACGGTTCAAAACCGTCATCATAGACGGTTTCTGAACCATCTAAATTTATGTGTGTGAGATAATAGGTGGTTATCACAAACGGCTCTCAAACCGTCTGTGATAATTACAACACAGATGGTTTTTTGAAAAAACCGCATGTGATATATCAAGTATCACACACAATTCTTTAATATAGCTATCTGTGATATATCAAGTATCACAGACGGTTTTTCAAAAAAACTATCTGTGATATATCAAGTATCACAGATGGCTAATACCAAAAATCATCTGTGATACGTCGTATATCACAGACGATTCTCGGACATAGCCGTTTGTGATATCTTACATATCACAGACGGCTAATACCAAAAATAGTCTGTGATAGCTATTTGAATATCTATATTATTTCCTTTTTTCAGCTAGTCTCAGGAAATGCTAGCCATGCCCTCTGAAAATAAGTAGACATATCACATATATAGCACACGATAATCATTACATAGATCTCACAAATGAATTAAACAACTAAATGATGTACATTTGAATGAATTATTTGACCTCCGCTATCAAGAATTGAGTTGTTACAATTGTATCAAATGTTTCGACATCTAATTATCGCTGGGGCAGAACTCCCCAGTCTTGTTTATGATCTCCGCTATCAAGGATTGGGAGAGTTTTCCTCGAATTTCGACGAGTTTGTCAAGATCGAATGTACTTTCGTCTAATTCCATGTTCTTCGCTAGGAGTGTTAAAGTCATTAGCATATATATACAGTGTCCAACATCGTAGAAGTGAGGCGTCGAGTTCGTTGAGGTTGAATAGTAAGAATAAGTCTTTGAAGGTCACAACGAAGTAACCCGAGTCATGGAGGAAATGAGTCTTTGTGTATCTCATGGTGAATCCACTTTGCTGGTTTGGCTTCATGTTAAACCTCTACATGTACCAGGTATGCAAAGTCCTACAAACCAGTCCAAGGCTGGGTAATTATGAGTCGGGGAGCAACGACACTCCAAGCATGAATTTTCATTCATCGGGAGGCGTCTTAATCTTCTTCGATTCGGCCTTAGTGCCTCGCTTGTGATACATTTTTGGCATCGCCTTCACAGGAGCCGTGTGCTGGACTTTTGAAGAGGACCTTGAGATAGAGTCATAGAGCGTTATGTTTGATAAGGAATGGTCATGTGGAGATCGCGGCACGGAAGGGTCCAGGGTAATGTCCTTCTTGTGCCACTGGACGAATGTGTGGATGTCATCCCCTAGTGTCATTATTTCTTTGCTTGAGGGCCTATCCAATGGGACGGCCCTGAAAACATCATTAATCATGTCCACCTGGACCTTCACGAAACTGGTCCCTAGATGGGCACCGTGTACCAACGTCCCTGGTGGGCATGTATGCCATCCCTCATCCAGCGTCAATGGGAATAGAGCCAACAACCCTAATTCTGAGGATGCACGACGTGGCCTCCTACCTGACGATACACAATGAGCTAAGGCGTCCACCAGGTCTATCTATATAGCATTCTAGAGATGTACATTATCTGGATATCATCGATATGTAAATGGGTGTAGCTATGTTCGGAAAGTGGCACGAACGTGCAACTACTCCGACATTGAGGGGGACTGGGTACTGTAATAACAGGGGTGGATTGTGATTGGTTGTAGACTTCTCTTAGTTCTTTCTTGAATGCATCTATCTCTTCTCGAAGTGAGGCAGTTATGTTCTCAAGTTTTGCATCAAAGTCTCGTTTCATATATTCCTTGCGCTCGGCTTGAATCTCTTCCTGCTCCTATACGCCTTGTAGCCGTTTGGGAATCCATGCCTCCAAAATATGTAAACTCCTATGCCCCGTGTGTGACCTGGGTGCTCCATGTTTCCCAGGGCCATAGACAGTATATCCCTCTCCCTGACTATTTGGAAGGAGCCTTCAGAAATTCGGTAGTCAATGTTTGCTGCAAGAGGCAGACATGTTATTTTAGACCCCATGAAATTATGGACCTATTAATATCTAGATATTTTAACATATCTTACTAGGCGTTGGGACACCTCCACGTCTGTGGGATTTTTGAAAGAGGCGACGCCGGAAGACGTGGTTGATGACCTCACTTTTAACCAGTTTTAAGCGTGTTCATTTGTGATCCCAGCAAATAGTGGGTAGGCCTCCGATCGAATTGCGACCTCATCCTCCATCCTCCATTGCAGAATTTTACCCGCGTACCAATGGTGCTGAGTCTGTGGAGGTGAGTGTTCCGTGCCTGGAGAGCCTTGTGCGCTACACTTTCCTGTTGAAACTCGATCGTCATCTTCATCCACACAAAGGCATCCCATGTTTTCGGTGACATGAAAGGATACCTTGTAAAGGGCGTATGATCATTGGTCATGTATTGCGTGACAAGCGTGCTCTTGAAGGTCCTCCACGCTTTTCCCATCGTGAGGAGTGCATGCCATTGCACGAGTTCCTGGACTTCTACTGGGATCTCGAACATGTTTGAAATTTCAATCCATGGCACTTCTCTCTCATCTTCTGTCAAACCTTTTCAGTTTGCAACGGTGATGGAGACCCATTGCCTTCCAATTATCCCACAGGTGGTCCCAAATGTTGCAGCTACTTTCTTCAATTGCAGAGGGACCCCACCCAAAGAGACCTCTGTGATGGTCATTTGGCCTGCTAGCCTTTTAGATACTCAGTACCATGCTTAGTTACCCTAGTCTTCGGAGCATCAGACCCATTCGGCAACATCGACGACAACGACGACATCTCTCTTAAAAGAAAAAACTAATTACTGTGAATTGTGAGCGTAAACATTGGCACATGCATTTCTCAACAACTACAAGATGAACATTAACTACTATAGATCTTTTGTAATTACTTCCATTCTAGACTTGAAGCATCATTTAATTTTTATGGCCATATTAGCACTTCATGCCAGCCCTTGTTTTCATCTAATCTATACTTCAAGATTTATGCTCATATTATATATCATCAAAACAATACCATGTTTTCTTCTCTTGTAACAATAGTGAAAATATGGATTTCTACAAGATTGCTAGTGTGATAGAAAAGATGATGAAGCAAAAAAGATAAAGCAAATCCATACATTCAGCTAGAGCTAGAGGCAATAGGGAGAAGAGGCAGAGTCGGGAGGAGAGGAGGTTGAACCAGCTGGGGGCAACAGAGAGAGGGGTGATGGCAGATCTAGCTAGGGGTGACGACAAATCTAGTAGGGCGACGACAGATCCGGCTGGGGGGCGACGGCGAGGTTATTGATCCGACTGGGTCGACGACGGGAAGTTGGATTCGGCTAGGTGTTGTGAGGTGAGGAGGTGGAAGGATATGCCTGAGTAAGTGAATGAGGGCACAAACCCTAGCAGGGCATTACTTATATGTGAACTATCACAGACAGTTCTTTAAAAGAACCGTATGTGTTATAAGTATCATAGACGGTTCTATTATGGAACCGTTTGTGATATAAACCATATCACAGATGGTTCCATAATAGAACAGCTTGTGATATATATATCATAGACGGCTCTTTTAAAGAACCGTCTGTGATAGTTCCTTCTTTAGCTACAACAAATCATATTTTTCTGCTAGCATCATGAAGTGCTAGCCATCCTGTATGAAAAAAACAAGCATATACAACATAGATGTAATTATTTCTTAATTACTAAATTAATTACAATGGAATAATTCCTTAATTATATGCTGAATTTCTTATAATTACATTGGATCATTACACTTGGTTATTTTCTTTTAAATAAAGCCCTTCACGATGGTCGACACGCATATAGCTTGCTTCATCACTTAATTCTTCCTCGAGCCTGATGTTGTCTCCGAATAGAGGCAACTTGTCAAATTGATTGTACTCTTTCTTATCCATAATATTCTCAACTCCGACAATGCTTCTTTTCCATGGAGAACTACATGGTGCTTCTTATTTGTTGGGTCGGTTACATAAAAAACTTGAACAACCGAATGGTTCATATTTGTATCCTACGTATTCGAGGTCCACAGTAGTGATGTTGTACTTATCGACCTTTACAGCCTATGGGAGTTGGACCCAATGGCACCGAAATAGAGAGATCTTAAAAATTACGTAGTTAAGCTCCCAAATCTCCTCTACAAGCCCGTAATAGGAGCTTGGGCCAACTGTACTGAACTGCTCATCACGAAATGCATCTATGCGGACACCTGAGTTCTGGACTGTGCTCTTTCTGTCCTGATCTATTGTATAAAATATATACCCATTAATGTCGTATCCTTGCCATGTCACAATTATAAATTTTAGTCATTTTGCCAGCCATTGCAGCGTTTCACTTAATGACCTCCCAGTGAATCGCACCCTCAATCATTTGTTGAACCAATGATTGTGTTATCTCATGATCCAACCTCCGACCGGCCTGGATTCTCTTGGCATAGCATATCCTTGTGCTCTTCAATATACGAGGATACTTCAGTCATGTGTTGCAAGACCGTGAAATGAGCTTGAGTGTATGTATCAGATCGGAAGTTATTGCTTTCCTTCCAATGGTCCGATACCCTCTAGCCTCCCCTCGTGACGAGATATAGGCACACCTATTGGTTTGACCTAAGACATATAATCGACGCAGAACTCAATGACCTCTTCGGTTGCGTAACATTCGATGATGTTGCCCTCCGACCGAGATCGATTGCGTACATAGAACTTGAGAATTTCCATGTACCTCTCAAACGGGTATATATGACGTAGAAATATGTGGTCGCATATCTTTATCTCTTTCACAAGGTGGACAATGAGATGGACCATGATATCAAAAATGATGAAGGGAAATACATCTCAAGATGACATAGAGTCATCACCACCTCGATCTACAGAGCATCTAGCCCATCGAGATCGATGACCTTTTGAGCAATTGCGCTAAAGAAATAACATAGCCTCATGATTGTCACTCGAACTGTGTTCGGCAAAATACTTCTAATTGTAGTAGGAAGCAATTGTGTCATTAGCACATGATAGTCATGAGACTTCATACCAATTAATTTCAAATCTTGCATGAAAACAAGTTTCTTCAATCTGGCGGAGTAACCGGATGAAACTTCCACATCATACAAACACTGACATAGTTTGGTTCTCTCGAACTTAGAGTGTAGCAAGCTAGGAGAATGTACTTCTGACCTTTATCGGTCTCTATTAGTGGTAACTCGGTCCTGATATTCATAGCGACTAACTCATGCCGTGCGTTGACACCATCCCTTGTTTTGTCACGAATGTTCAGTAAGAGACCAATCAAGCTGTCACATACATTCTTCTCTACATGCATAACATTGATGCAATTGCGAACTTTTAAGTGCTCCCAGTAAGGCAAGTCCCAAAATACTGACCTCTTCTTCCACATGTTCTTTTGACGGATCCTCAAACATCAATATCCTTAACCATATCGTAGACCTCTTTTCCGCTAAAAGGCCTTGGTGCTAAGTCATCCTCTTTTTTTCGTCAAATTATTTCTTCATCTTGCGGTATGGGTGATACCATGGAAGGAACCTACAGGGAGCACGTACACAGTTTTACGTGAGTTGTTCAACCACACACTTTCGGTATAATCTAAGCGGTGCGGACATGCTTTGGCTTCTTTCATACTCAATCCCTATAGGTTACCAAGGACAGGAAAATCATTGATGGTGCATAACAACATGGCACGCAGACTGAAGTTCTCTCGTTTGTCTGCATCCCATAACTATACCCCTTCATTCCACAGTATCTCAAGATCTTCCACCAATGGTGCCAGGTACACATCAATATTGTTCCTATGTTGCTTCAGCCCTTGGATAAGTAGTGATATAAAAATGTACTTTTACTTCATACACAGCCAAGGAGGAAGTTGTACATTCATACATTCACGGGCCAGGTGCTATATCGGCTGCTCATGTTTTCAAAAAGATTCATTCCATCTGTACTCAATCCAAACCTTATATTTCTCAGTTCTACACCGAAGTTTACAAACATCCTATTAATGGCCCTCCACTGGGCAGAATCAATAACATATCTTATCATTCCATCTTTCTTACGCTTCTCCCAGTGCCAACGCAGCAATCTTGCATCCTTTCGGTTTGCAAATAAATAGTTCAAACAGGGAATTATAGGCAGATACCACAACATCTTAGCAGGAGGTCCTTGCTTCACCTCGATGCCCTCGCTGTCATCAGAGTCATTCTTACGCTTGTATTAGAATCCTTTGCACACCGGACAAATATGTAATTTTGCATACTCTTTATGATAGAGGATATAATCATTTAGTCATACGTGTATTCTTTCTACTTCTTGGCTTGGTTGGTAGTTCTCGGTAACACATTTCCTTTTGGAAGGATGTTCACTAGGAGACTTAACAATGCCGTGAAACTCTTCTCAGACCAACCATTGCTTGCCCTCAATTTTAGCAGTTCAAGAATAGATGACAACATTGTGTATTGTGGTTTGCAGCCCGGGAACAAAGGTTCGTCAATGTCCTCCAGTAAGCCCTTGAATTTACCAAACTCTTTCCCGCTATAGTTTCCTTCTGCATCACATAGCATCCGATCCAGATTGTCATCATACGACATATCCTCATCAAAAGCATAGTCGACAACCGACATATCGTTGCCTCCCTTTATACCTTCCTGTATAATCTTCTCTTCACCATGACAGGTTCAACATGTATACCCCTTTTTGAAACCCCCTTCAAATCAAGTGAGCTTCGATCTACGTGAGTTGATAAACATCTTCAGATTATTACAATCAATGCATGAATAGTATATATATTCCATCCCTTCTTCAACATACCCTGCTCAGCTGCTCTTCTAAAAGCAGACACGCCATTAATGTACTCTATACTCACATGGTTCTCAACGTAGATCCAGCTTCGATCCATCTACACTATGCATGTAATAAATTAGTGTCAAATTGGATTATTAATGCTACTATGGCTAGCCAGCTATGTACTATTCATGAAGCAATATATATCAAGCAAGAATTAATATGTTAAAGTAAACTAGGAGTAGTGACCCATTCTTAAATTGCAGCAAACTACCAATTAAACTAGATCTAAATCTAACTATCATATCTCTTTATTACAAGGCATATAAATTAGAAGCAAATACTAATCTCTAGTCACCAAGCTAGAACAAATCAATCTACAAGCAGCTAGATCTACAAGCGGAATGCTTTCACCAAACTCCCCAAAACCAGCCACTTCCTTCAATGCAGCACAATGAAGATAGATCTGTCGGGACTGGTCTTGCTAAGCATTAATTAATAATGCGGTGTATCCCAGACATGTCCAACCACAAACTATCTATAATACATAATTATTACAGACGGTTCATATTAATAACTATCTATGAACTATTATAGACAGTTTTTAATACTAACCGTCTATGATGTCTGCAACCATCATAGACACTTCGTGTCAATAACCGTCTGTGAGCTATCATAGATGGTTTTTAATACTAACCGACCGTGATGTTTGCAACTATCACAAACAGTTCATGTTAATAACCGTATGTGAACTATCACAGATGGTTATAAAAATGAACCATTTGTGATAGTAGCATATCACAACGGTACACGGGTGACAATTGTACAACCGTTTGTGATAATTATAGCATAGATGGTTCAAGAAAATCGTCTGTGATGAGGCATCCAGTATAGTCTTTTTTGTAGTAGTGCTCGCAGCATAGTACAGGCATAGAGCCAATCCTTGTGGTATGCTACGTCCTCCTATATATGTGGTCATGGGAGCACTTGCTGGTGGGAAGGCCGTAATTTGTAGAGCATCGTGCACCCTTTTCAGCTCATCCTCGAGTTGTACTAGTAGGTTGACACCACTGACCCTGTTGATGGGCCCACAATGGGTACCCGTTGGACATGTGCTCACCTAGGGTAGGCCAGAGAGAGACCGAGCCATGTGTACCCCGAATTCCTCAACTAATTCAAGACTCTACATGTGTATGAGGTCATCAGGTGGCCATGGACTGGAGAGTTTATTCAACACATGGTCCCCTACAGGTTATCCTCTCAGTGCGGTCAGGACCCTGAGTACTGGGTGATGACCTGCCACCTGGTGTTCTCCTATATGGTCGAGCCTTACTTCCCGTAGTAGGTAATGAGATAGTTTGGCCTGTACCAGCATGTGCCAGTACCGCTAGGACAACCTCTTGCACCACAAGCCCATGGGTATGTTGCCATTTCGTTCAATCCATTTACCTATTATGTGCACCTCTTTTTTGTGATGTGTAACATCCAAGTTCAATTACAGGCAAACAAGGAGAGGCCAAAGGAGCAATGACTGGAGGCAGACATAGCTGTCGTGGACGCAGTTGTGGGACGAGAGGGCGAAAACGGAGGTTGTGCATGAGACAACCATACAACATCGATACCTATGCTATATACTTGTAGTGGTACGTCCCACACACAAGGTGTAGGCTGACAGGGTTGGCACCACAGTGTCCAGAGGACATCATGCATGAGGCCATTGTGTGAGTAGGTCCTGATCGACACCGAGCGACACGCCATGATGAGATGGTACAATATTTTTCAGAACTTGCTTCCACGCCTATACGTTTTTATCTTTGTTCCCTTGCAGAACAACTGTCTTCACCGTATCCACACCGAGGCTGGTGATGCGTTATGGCATGGGAGGATGAACACTGTCGATTACCTCCTTGACTCCTTACATGCCATCTACAATGATGCGATGGTAGGGATGAGGACCATCGGTTGTGGTTGGCACAGCAATGTTGTCATACGGCAAGGCGGGCACCGAGGATAGCCTTCACCCCCAGCACCCTCCGTGCCTCCCTCCGCACATCCATCACACTTCGGCAGTCATCCCAGCTACGGTCGCTCATCCTCCATACTCTTTGTCCCAACTCTACATCAGTTGTGACCTGTTTGTTCGTGCACTCAATTGCAATATATCTCTTAGTGCCATTTTTCTTACAGCACTTGCGAGGAGACAGCAGTTTGCTATAGCCATCGTCGCCATGCAAGAGACGTAGGACCAGATATCCTTGTCAGGCCAATAGGGCCTAACTCCTAACAGTGATCCTGACTTGCCCCAGTGTTTGGAGACTATGTTACCCATGTTTGCGCATGACGTTTAGCGTGGTGTGTGTGAGCGCAACGAGTTGTTCGGCCATACATACCAAGGATACACTGTGCAACAGTACAACACCAATTGGCCAGGAAGATCGTCGTCCACACAGCTGCATACACCGGTACGCTGAAATGTACTTAACACAGCATATTTCTACATTGTTCCGTAGTAACGCAACGCACAAAATCCGCAGGTCTGGACAGAGCAACTCAGACATCATGGCCAGGGTCTATCATTCGCATTTCTGACTCAGCAGGTACATATGCCTTTGAACAGTACTACGCACTATAAATGTTGCAATGTCTGCCATAACCCAGCTGTACCATCTAAGCAGGATGTGGACCCCTCTATGACGGACTGGGTGAGCAGTATTTTTGGTGCCCGATCTTACCCATACATGGAGTCGCCTACAGTCCCACCTCCGATGCAGCCCTCACAGTGTGAGTTTCGAGAGGCACGTCGTTCCCCTGGCAGGTCCACCTTCTCTAAGGACCACCTACGCTGTCCGAGGAAGCGACGGCCGGATGCACCATGAGTTCATGTATACTATCTTCGGTAGCATCACGTTGTTACCTGCACTACTTTATTTCTGAAATTTTCAAATGCTTTACTTAATTTTGCTTATTGCTCCTCATGTTTTCATTGTGGACTAACTCTCGTATGTAAATAACATTCATGTCATTGGAATGTGCTTTTCAAATTCTTTTGCCAATCAAAACAACATAATTGGAATACACTACCTTGTGCAAATAACATTAAAGTTAAAAGAAAAATAATTAACCTTCATGTCACTGTCACTTAAAATATGATTTTAATTCAGGTATACCTAACACATGAATCAGATGTCCCTCAAAAATAATTTGTACACCACTATCTTTTTTATCGAATCCAAACATTACTATATGCTACATAAAATGACATCATTTCATTTAAATAACATCTTTATTAAAAAAAGCCATGGTAAAATACAATCCTGCATGACATAATAACCACCCTATCTCTACCTCAGCAAGACTCACAGCACTACATCTTCAATATAATGGCCTACATCTTCAAGATTACGACAAACACAAGACTCACATCACTACATCTTCAAGATAACGACCAACACAAGAAAAAATACCACACATCATTATGTTCATCTTGCTCTCCAGTCTATCAAAACGATGCCTCATCTCCACAATTTCGCTACCCCCCATCACAGGTTTCTTCTCTAGAACAATGTCATGTATCGTGCTCATTTCATCTTTCCACACCCAGAATCGGCAACTGCCTGGGCCATCCTGCAATTCAATACAAAAAGAGGTTTCCTAACATCTACGGAATGATTGAAAGCAATTGTAACCAAACTGACTCACTGAGTAAAAGGGGCACTTGTAGTAGTGGCGTCCAGGATTCACGAAAACTGTGAGGTCATATGTTTGACAAGCATGTTGCATTTCTGGCAAATCACTGCGGGTGTCGACGAAGAGGTGCTCACTTGACTCATCTCGACATCTGGGGGAGGGAGAATCAAGGCCAACGTATAGAGAATGGGCAGAAAAGCTTGAGGAGGGGAAGGACAATAATACAAGGGAAGTGCCTAAGGAATTGCTCCTTTTTATAGCCCAAATTTCCACTATTTTGCCGCCAAATGGCCAGTTCTTTGGTGCCAGCAAGCAGGCATTTCATGAGGGCAAAACGGTCCTCTCGCATCCCTAATGGAAGACACATAATGGCCTGCAAGCAGCTTTGTGCAGTGACAAGACCAAATGGGCCGGCTTTACGTAGTGAATTAGATGTCCCTCAAAAATAATTTGTTCAACACCATCTATTTTATCGAATCCGAACATTACTACATGCTACATAAAATGACGCCATTTCATGTAAATAACATCTTTATTAAAAACGCCATGGTAAAATGCAATCTTGCATGACATAATAACCACCCTATCTCTACCTCAACAAGACTCACAACACTACATCTTCAAGATAATGACCTACATCTTCAAGATTACGACAAACACAAGACTCACAACACTACATCTTCAAGACAACGACCAACATAAGAAAAATACCACACATCATTATGTTCATCTTGCTCTCCAGTCTATCAAAACGATGCCTCATCTCCACAATTTTGCTACCCCCCATCACACCTTTCTCCTCTAGAATAATGTCATGCATCGTGCTCATTTCATCTTCCCACACCCAGAATTGGCAACCGCCTGGGCCATCCTGTAATTCAATAAAAAAAGGTTTCCTAACATCTACAGAATGATTAAAAGCAATTGTAACCAAACAAACTCACCAAGTGAAAGGGGCACTTGTAGTAGTGGCGTCCAGGATTCGTGGAAACTGCGAGGTCTTATGTTTGACAAGCATGTTGCATTTCAGGCAACTCACTGCGGGTGCCGACGAAGAGGTGCTCACTTGACTCATCTCGACATCTGGGGGAGGGAGAAGCAAGGCCAACGTACAGAAAATGGGCAGAAAAGCTTGAGGAGGGGAAGGACAATAATGCAAGGGAAGTGTCTGAGGAATTGCTCCCGTTTATAGCCCAAACTTTCCACTACTTTGCTGCCAAATGGCCAGTTCTTTGGTGCCAGCAAGCAGGCATTTCATGAGGGCAAGATGGTCTTTTCGCATCCCTAATGGAAGACACATAATGGCCTGCAAGTAGCTTTGTGTAGTGATAAGACCAAACGGGTCAGCTTTACGCAGCGACAAGACCAAATAAAACAGCCTTGCACAGTGACAAGAACAAAGGTACCAGGTTTGCGCAATGACAAGACCAAATGAGACAGTCTTGTTAGTGACAAGGCCAAACGGACCAGTTTTGCATAGTGACAAGACCAAATAAGACAGCCTTATGCAGTAATAAGACCAAACGTGCTAGCTTTCGCAGTGACAAGACCAAATAGATAGTCTTGCACAGTGACAAGACCAAATATGTCAGTTTCGCACAGTGACAAGACCAAATGAGATAGCCTTGCGCAGTGACAAGAACAAATGAACCAACTTTGTGCAGTGATAAGACCAAAGGAGATAGCCTTACACACAAGAGCAAATGAGATAGTTTTGCATAGTGATAAGACCAAATGAGACAACTTTACGCAATAACAAAACCAAACGGGGCAGCTTTGCATAGTGATAAGACCAAACAGTGTAGCTTTGTGCAGCGACGTGATGCTACGGTGCTCCATGAATCATTCGGCGTGCCGCTGCCTCGCGGACATGATTTTGCCCAAATCGAATTGGACTTGCAAAGTGTACGCCGCGTCGGTAGGCCTATAAGTACTACCCCTTCTACAGCGTATTTTCCTGCATCATGACTACAACACTACATCGCTAGTATGGAGAAGCAATGGGAGGAGATCACCTGACTCACAAGGGCTGCTGCAGCCTGGGACGAACAAACGAGCATGCTAGGAGGCCACCACCCCGAAGCAAAGTCCCCTGTACCTCCAACCCCAACTCATACCTCAATGTTCCCACTGAGCATTTGCCGCAAGACCCGCCCATGGGGGAGACGCCCTCCCTCTGCTGGTTCAGGGACGCATGCAAGTTCTTCAAGTCCAAGGAGCGGTTGAGCTTGAGCATGCATTACTGGGGTTGCGGGAACTATACCTGGGACTATCCCAACCGGCATTGGGACACAACCCATTACCAGCAGCCAGCACGAATAGGTTACAATACATTCCCCTACCAGTTCTCTTCTATGTCACGCACTAACAAGCTATCCTCTCTTCCCGTAGTCTCTAGATCTGCTATATGTGTGCCACAAATGGATCGACCGGGAAATCCACTAGCACGACCAGTGGACTCTAGACTGCGAGGAGTGGGACACCCAGATGGAACGCGAGAGGATGGAGAAGCGGTGATGTAGCGAAGATCAAAACGAGCATATCCAACGGGAGATGGAAGCTCATCTGAAGGCGTGCAGGTGCAGGGAGCATGAGGCTTGCGAGGTGGAGCATGAGAATAAGCACGAACTGGTGGCCAAAGCTAGGGCTGCCAACGAGGACTACAATGCCGCCCTTGGGGGGAAGGGCAAATGTCTGTGGTCCACGCAATAGACTGAGCCATTTCGTAGTAGCCCGCCATCCTACCCGCCAAGCTATTTCTCTCTCCAAAAGACGTGCAATCCTACATGGTCCGAGTGCATGTGTCGCTGTGTACCCTTGTGCTGGCGTAGTTGAAAACAAAATCTAATGAGTAAGTTTTATCCTAACTTTTGAAAATATTAAACTTGCTCATGCTTGTTTCCATGCTGAAAAAATTCGAACATAATATTTTATGGATTTCTGCTACTTTTCTTAAAAAAAACTATACATTTGCTGCATACGGACCATTCATCGTAAAAGAATAGGCAACATGCAAGGGGAGTGCCTACCTACGAGAACATGGGATCCGCATGGACACATACAACGAATCAGTGTAGTGAAAAAAACGACACCAGATTATTTTCATGCAGTAATTATGATAATTCTGTTCATAACGTTCTGTAATGGTGTTCATAATCATACCGCATGAATAAAATACTTGTAATTAATTTTAAATATAAAAAAAATATTTACACGAACATATAATCGAGTACCAAAGACATACAACAAAACTTGTTAAATAGGTACCAGATGAAATTAGTCAAATAAAACTCTCATATTACAAGTCACATAAAATCATGAAACCCTAATTTCCGAAACGAAAGGTCCTACTTTCCGAGACGTAAACCCTCACTTTTTGACATATTTGAAGAACATATAAAATTCTGAACAAAATACACAACCAAGTACACTGCGTAAGAAGCTTTCAAAATAAATTTCAAATTATTTCGACCTCGTTTTCTATATTACAACATTCTTACAGACAGTACATATAAATAACTTATGGAGGAAGAATCTGAACGTTTAAAATTGAAAAAATTTACACAAGTAAACTGTGTTACGAGGCTTCACAAAAAATTATAATCTTTCAACCTCATTTCCTTTATCTAAAAATTCCAAGAAAAAGCATTTTTCGAATATATTTTTCTGCAAAAAAACTAGGGAGATACTGTTGCTGGCATAGTCCCGAATGTGCGCACGGGGCCGAGGCAGGCTTGAACCCGCGCCCGCGCGGCGCGGCGCGCGGCCAAAACAGTAAAAGAAAACGAGAATTTTGGGTTGTTGGCTCCTCCAGCTTGCTCGTCGATGAGGAAACGGGCAGCCAATTCCTTTCTGAGCTCCAGCTGTCCTAGCCTCCGTAAGTACGACGGACCGTGCGTAGGTCTACCACTTTGTAAAAATCTGATACAAGGAAAGCAGGGCAGTGGCGTAATCAGCTCTCGAAAACTGTGCGTCAACTATTATAAAATTTTTATACTTTTACGAACTTATTTGATGAACTTATGTGTAAATATTAATACAAATTAGATTTTTTGCAAAAACCTATAAGCTCAATTAAACAACAGAAAAGGACTGGCTATGTCACTGAAGCAGGGTACTCGAGCTCGAATTGGGATGTCTGCCTTCTTTTTTAAGTGAATGACAAAACTCCTGACCAATTTTTTTTTTTAAAAAAAGTTGACGACTTTGTAAAAGTTTCATCGAAGGATTTGTATACAGAATTGTGCCCAATAATCTATTTCATCTCACCATACACGTCTCAGGTTCGCTACTCATGTTACGCACAAACTCAACCCTAATGCAGAATTGTCCCTTAATCCAGAGTGTACGATTCATTCATAGGGGCACAACCCTGGACCTGTGCACATACAACAGCATAATTTTAAGGCCGCACAGCAACAGCTAAGGTATCAGAAATTACAAAACTAACCTTGCCTTGCCACAGAATCAATCGTTTAACACATGCAAAAACTGTATCAAATTATAAACCAAGATGTGCATAGTTTCACGCAATATAGCACATTTGCCCACCTTGCACTGCGATCCAAGTTACACTGGTGGTTTTCAGCAGATTAGAATGGCCAATGTTCAATACGGGAGACAAACAATGGTCGTTGGGAGAAGCAACAAAGAAGCACAAACTGCACTGAGACCGAATTGCAGGCCACCCAAACCACTGAACTCAATTTTCCAGAGTTAGTATAATTCTTCAATTCTTGAGATGTTCAATGTAATTATACAACATTTTCCGCACCGACTTCCCCCTGATATAAAACATGAGCTGCCGATCACACTATTTATTCCCCCCTTTCACTTTGAACATGAATCGCTTGTAGCGCAAGTACTTATAATTTTATGTACACCAGTTTTACGAGATGAGGAAGCCTGGAAATAGTAAATGAATAGCATCTTCTACAATCAGCAAAACGGCTGGGATTCTTAGTTTTACAAGAGGTGACGAGATGAGGAAGCCTGGAAATAATAAATGAATAGCATCTTCAAAAATCAGCAAAACGGCTGGAATCTTTCTTTTTTTATTTTAATCACCTGGTGAATCTATAGGCAGACAAACATCCTCTCCCTCAGCTAGAATGTGAATCTTCAAAAGCAGTGTCCTGTACCTCTACTAGAATGTGAACCTTGCAAAGAACGAGTTTGGCGTGGATCCACCATCCGACAATGCAGTAGCTTGTGACAAAGCCACACTTGAGAGGACGCCATGCTGGCACTTCTTGAGCTGTCAAGTTTCAAACAAGGAAATGTCAAATCTTCACTCAAAATGGCCTAACTGGTAACATGTATCCTTTTTCAATATCAGGACTTCAAGAGTATATTGGTCATTGGTGGTTCCTACTGCAGAGACTATTCACAAACACTGAATTAACTTTCATACAAGCATTGGCCTTGTGGGCTGATTTAAGAAAGATAAATGCTTAATACTTCTTACAGGAAATTTTATCTGAAGACTGGATCCTTATTTTGTTACAAAGATTGAAACGGTAATAAAAAATCCAAGTATGTCTTCAAGGTAGTGCACAACTCTACGATAACCCAAAAATTTGAAATGTAAGGCCAAGTTTGTTTATTAGATGGATGGGCTTTCCTATAATTGTGTATGGCCTTTAATATTCAGACTCTTCTATATTTCAAGGTTTAACTTTTTCCAGAATATGTATCCCAAATATTCAAGTGTGTCCAACCTCCATTCCAAATCGCCAAAAGCCAGCCTAGTTCCAATGTTGTTAAATGTAGTATGTGGATTGGCCTAACACTAACAGCCAACAATGCAAGATTTGACATTCTGGGACCTTAAAGATGTGAGAGTAGGCACGCTAGAGTGCATCATTCATATATTTCTGGCACCATTCTTATATTTCTAGCACTGGTTAGGGAGCTTCATAGACTCCATTAGGGAGTAGGTTCAGCTTGGCCAATCAATAAAATCAGACACATCAACTAGAATGATTTCTAGTTGTCTACCCATAAGTGAGCCCATCGACCAGCAAGCAGCTAGCACAAGTTACAGAGATCATTCATCGAGTAAGCGAAATCTAAGATGCTCTACATTAGACAAACAAAAATATTGTAACTGTTGCAGAAATGTTACACATAGTATTAAATACTGTGTATATAATGGGGGCATGCCACATGCTTCTGTTTTATGTTCTCTTGTACTCTTAACTAATATAACATTTTTCTTTAACCTTTACTACACTTGAGCGAACTTAATTCAATATGTACTAGAATAAAACCGAGGCTTTAAGACATCCTAGAGCTAGTGTTTCTACTTTTTTTTCTTTTTAAAAAAAGCATCATAGGAAAGAAAGCAATAGGCAGCAAGGAAAAACATTATATACTAGAAATTGCCCGGTTTACCTCATCAGGGCTGAATTGTAGTAATGTTGCAACCACAGGCAGCAAGGCCCCCACCTCCCCTGTGACAAAAGAAATCAAATTGGTGTTTCATATAGCCTGTCAATTTACTGCAACTGAAGACAATAAAAAGTTTCAAATTACCTGTTTCAAGAAGCTTTAGAATCACATTTTTTAAATATGTCATATCTATTCCTTCACGCTTTTGTGATCTCTCCATATTGCGAAGCTCAGTCTTCAACATTGCTTCCTGAAATAAAGAATTACACAAAATCAGGCGTTTTAATGATAACAAGACACGTCAAATCAAAGACCAGTTTCATCAAAACACAAAACAAGTGAAAGGTAATACAAGGTTCCAAACACCAGAAAGATTGACTAATAACAAGAGCAAACATCACAATAGTTCATATCAGACAAGACCAAAAACAACATAACAACAACAAAACCTTTTATCTTAAACAAGTTAGGATAAGCAAGGAATGAAACCTCCTTAAAATCAAAGAAATGAGAGCCATATAATAAAATCTACATGGCTAAAACCCTAAGCCAAAATCCTGCCATCTGAACCGAGAGCCTAAAACACCGTCACTAAGCCTTCTTCTTATGTTATGGTTCTGATATGTGTGTTAAGTTACATGCACCAGCCAGTTCACCCAAAAGCTTAAGCTTAAGTTTTTGAATAGATAGATGCATGACGGCGCATATCGAAACCCAAGAGGCGGCGGCGCAGTGCACAGAGGACGCGCGGCGGCCTTTGAAGCTCGCGGCGGCGGCTAGAAAAGTGGCGGCATCATAACGACTTCTACGATTTGCACGCGGCTCAGAGAGTAGAGCGGCGTTTGCTGCCATGCAAAATAAAATTCCTACACTTCTATGACTGACAATAATTTGTGGACTCGCACGGCTTAGACGAAATAAAAAAATTTGAGAACTACGAACCTGAATGGATGCAACAAAAGACTCAAAATAAAAAGTAACTCGAAGACTCAGCAAAGAATAAAGTGCACGAAAACCAAACGTCACCCATGCACCAAACAGTGAGCCATCTCTCTCTCTCTACGTCTTACTCATGCAGCCTTCTCCCCTCTCACGTGCGCCCCTTCCCCTTCTCCACTCCATCCCCGCACTCTCCTCCCTCGCGCTCGCTCCTCCCTCTCTCGCGGGCGCGGAGGCGCGGAGGCGGCACCAAAGCGGCGACGCGGGCGCGAGCAACGGCGGCCGACGGGGTGGCGGAGCGAGCGGCAGCAGGCGCGATCAACATGGGCCGAGGCGCGCGAGCGGCGCCTGAGCGAGTGGTCGCGGCGGCGGGCAAAAGCGGCGGCGCGTGGCACGGAGAGGCGGCGAGGCCGGATCCGCCGGAGGCGTCCGGATCGACGGCGGAGAGGCCGAATCCGACGGGAGGCGTCCGGATCCGGACGACGATGAGGCGGCGGCCCACTCACTCTCTCTCCTCGACCGCGCCCGGCGAGGCGGGGGGCAACAGCAACGACGGTCAAGTGGAGGGGCGGCGGCGGGCGACGACGCCGCCGCCCATGCGGCGACGGCGACCAGACGGGCGGAAGACGAGGCCCAAGAGGCAACGACGCGGCGCCGTCGCGGCGGGCGGTGGCGGCGATGCGACGGCGACGACGCGGGCGGCGGAGGCGGTCCGCCTCGATCGTGGAGGCGGCGAGCTTACGGCGACAAGCGACTCGACCGGCGTCCGCACCGGATCTGCAGAGGAAGGCGGCGGCGTCCCCGGGCGGTCGTCGGTGGCGGCGGCTCCGGTGGCCTCGGCGGCGATCTACGCAGGAGGCGGTCGCCCCTCGGGTGGTGGTCAGGCAACGGCGGCTCTGATGGCCTCGGGCGGCGATCAGCGCCGACGACGGCGTTGAGAAGATGGCCACCCCCGAAAGAGATCAATCCTCCCGGGGGCAGCAGATGCGGAAGATTGATGAGGTTAGGGTTTTAACCTTAAGCTCTGATACCATGTTAAGTTGCATGCACCAGCCAGTTCACCCAAAAGCTTAAGCTGATGAGGAAAGATGGGCAATTCACTTATACTTCAACAATGTGGATCACTAATTTCCATGCGCTCTTATCCAAAGCTAACTCTTTGGATACATTCCAATCTTTCAAGTCTCTTTTAACTGCTTTATTCCACGTCAATCTTGGTCGGTCTTTACCTCTTATGTTTTCGGTACATCTTAAAATTCCAATACAATATCCGTGCCTCAAAAGGCCTCCGTTGGAGATGTCCAAACCATCTCAGCGAGATTGGTGCTACTCTCACCCTATCACATATCATTGCGGATTCGATCTCGCCTTGTGTGGCCACAGATCCACCGCAGCATTCTCATCTCTGGTACACTCATCTTCTATACATGTTATCTTTTAGTTGTCTAGCATTCCGCTCCATATAGCATTGCAGGTCTAATCGTTGTCCTATAGAACTTACCATTTAACTTTTGATGGACTTTTGTTAAAGAGTAAGTTCTATAGGACGCGATCAGACCTACGATGCTATATGGAGCAAAATGCTGAGCGAATAAAAGACATGTACAGAAGATGACAACATGTACACAAGACCAAAAACAAACAATGTTTTTTTATTACGAAGATCTTAAGTCAAATAAGGGGCCAAATCATCATCCGAATGCATTTTTATGATTTTTTATAACTAGATATCTGTTCCCTAGATTTCTAGAGCATGGCGAGGTGTATTCTCCAAGCTCAGTTGCTTGGTACAGCCCATCCTCCTTAATCTGGCAAGTACTTGAAAGCACTTCAGGTTTATTGGTTCAAAGTCCAAACAAAATTCAAAAACTCACCCATGGAGAAGACATGATAAAACAGTAAACATTAAATAAATAAACTGCTATTACTTGTTCATTGCCTCAACGTAAAATTTCCAGTACTAGATTCTGAATTCCACAAAATGGGGGATATTGCATATCTCAAGGCTTAAAGAGGCAAGCCTCTAGTAGACCACTCTACCCCAATGTTCATCAGGAATGATCTAGTCCATGGTTGTCACGGCGTAATTGGTGACCACAGTGCCTAACAGGCATCAGGACGCCATGGCGACACCACGGCAAGGCAGGTACTTAAATACTCGCTCTACATGTATACACATACAAGCCGGGATGGGGGGCGTTGTCACAATGAAGCTCCATGGCGTCCGCCCTGGACCGCCACGATGCCTAGGCGTCGTCAAGGCGACGCCGTGACAACCATTATCCAGTCCAAGCCTAAGTCCTCATCCTATAACAGCGCACGTTCATGTAGAGTGCGACAACAGTTTACATAATCTTTTTCTGTTTTTCACTGTCACCGATTTAGCAAGGTTGAACATCCAAATAATTTCTGACTGGACTAACATTTGAGGAACAGAAGATAAAAGGAAGATGACTTCAGTATCAGCTAAAATGCAACAGACATGTAGTAGTTACTGCAACACTACTATCTGAGTCAAATAGGCTTCAGCTTTTAGCGGAGCTACTTCAGGTTCTAGGTATAACGAATTACTGATATAAAATTGTAGGTCAAGATACATGCACTACACTCTACAGTTCTTCCATTGAAGAAATCTTGGTACACATTTTGCAGATTGCAAACATGACCTTACTTTAGAGTTCCGTAACTAGAAAGATCAAATGCCATTTTGTATGGTACAAATTAATTACCACATCAAAACAAGGATCTGCAACTAATGTAAGGTATCAAAAACTACCCGCCTGTTGATCATGAAGATGGCTTTTAGCGGAACTACTTGAGGTTCTAGGTATAATGAATTACCGGTATAAAATTGTAAGTCAAGATACATACACTATATTCTACAGTTCTTCCATGGAAGAAATCTTGGTACACATTTTGCAAATTGCAAACTTGACCCTATTTTAGCGTTCCGTAACTAGAAAGATCAAATGTCAGTTTGTACGGTACAAATTAATCACCACATCAAGAATCTGCAACTAATGGAAGGTACCAAAAACTCAAACTACTCACCTGTTGATCATGAAGACGGTTTTCACGCTCGAGCTCTTCAATTTCTTGCTGATATAAGGAAAAAAAGGACACAATTATTCACTTGAAACCAAAATGGAAAAAAAAATATTTCCTGCTAACCTGGAAACTTACTTGAAGTGCTAAGATATGCCTCTGTGACTGAGCCAATTCCTCTTCCCTTTGTGCTTGTTGCCGTGCAAAAAGCTGAAAATGTAAGCATGGTGTTATAAGTTGACAATCTTGAGATGTCTCATCCAAGTTGTTATTCAATTCTGTCAACATATTGCTAAGCAGAAAAAACATTCTAGTTTGAATGAATAATTGAATTTTTTGTTGCAACGTCAGAACCCTATCTCATCAACCAAATCAACTATCAACAGTGCAAAGTACAGATTAAAAGTCCAATTAAATTCATCAATTCATGTAACTGTTTTAGCAAAGATTGTCGTCATGGCTATAATATCCATTAATTTGGGGGTGGGGGAAGGGGACCATTTCAAACTTGAAATTTACCAGAATTTGCTGCTCAGCCAATTCAACACTCATTGCATCCTGTTTAACAGGTCCTGGAAATACAACTCAATGTTAAGTAGTGCCAAAAAATTAGCCATTCCACTGAACAACATATGGGAGATCGGAAAAGACAACGAACTACCTGGACTTCGATTATCATTGTTGGTAACCTGTGACATCAATACAATGATCCCATCAACAAAATTTAAAACCATAAATCCTATTTTACAATTTATGCAAGGAGAAGTATCACGAGGGAAGAACAATTCTGCAAGACCATTATGAATGTATCGATGTAGTGTTGATTGAAATTGCCAGTTGGTAGTTGCATAATATGAAATTTCCAGTTGCACAATATGAAATTTCCACAGCTTCTCTCTGAGAGTTTTTAAATAGGGAAAATGAATTGATGTCCCAATTAAGTTTGGAAATTGCAGATATATGCCCACATAAAAAAGCAAATTATCCTTTATTTCTTTTATTAGAATGCCCCATCCACATACTTATCGTTTTCATTTCATTAACCTAGTGGACACTACAGGCGACATGCTGATGAGGATTGGCATTCAATGGCAGCATACAGCGGTAGTGTGTTGGAAGACTTGGAGTAGGATGAGAGGAGACAGCTGCTAGAAGCTTCAAGAGGCAGGAGCAGGACATCACAAATTGCACTGAGCGGCAGCTGCAAGGTATCACCAGCAGTGCATGACAGCAGGTAGGTGTAAAAGGGGCTCTCTCTTCAGGCATCATGCAACTTGCGCATTGGCATTTGGTAGGCAACCTGGTCTTGCTTTTTCTTTTTGCAAGTTGAGTTGAGCCTTCTTTGCTACTGCCCTTTACTCTCTCTAAATCCCACCAACCACAACCATCATCTCCCTCCTCGCCAAGGTTATTAAGGCGGTAAGGCAAGGCAGCAAGCCCCACCCCCACACACACATACACTTTTTAAGCGGTAAGGCGCAAGGCGAGGCGACGCCTTACACATCCTAAGGTGCTAAGGGGTAGCAAATAAAATGAGTATTTTACCATTTCTATTATGCTTATTGAGCAAACGCCACTGCCCAGTCAGTCACTCACTCCCCAAACGCCACTGCCCAGTCCCCAAATGCCCAAATGATTTGGTAAAATGTGCTAGACCTAGTCCATGACTCCACACCCCAAAGGCCACTGCCCACTCACTCCCCAAACAGCACCACTGCCCAGTGCCCACTCCCCAAATGTACCCGCCGCAGCAGCACCACTGCCCACTCCCCAAACACCCAAGTGATTTGGCAATATTTGCCCGCCGCAGCAGCACCACTGCCCACTCCCCAAATGTGCTAGACTGCTAGTCCATGACTCCTTTGCAAATGGGACATACAGAGCAGAGAGGAGTGGAGAGGGGCCGAGGGGGGAGGGAGAGGTCGAGGAGGGGTGTACCTTGCTGGCGCTGCTACTGGGCGACGGGCGACGCCGAGAGCCAGAGGAGCAGAGGGCGATGGGGATGGAGCCAGAGGAGACGTCGAGATCCAGAGGGCGACGACGATGGAGCCAGAGGGCAACAGGCAAGATGGAGGCGCCGCCGCGGGATGGAGCTAGAGGGCGACGGGCAAGATGGAAGCGTCGCCTAGGATTCTAGGTGCTTCGCCACCTAGTGTTCTATGGTTAGCCGCCGCCAACTCGGTTGTGGTTTAGTCGCTCGGGTCAGGGTCGCTCACTTCTTTATTTATCAAGGGTGTTGCCTCCATGCGTAAGGCGTCGCCTCAAGCCTTCCCGACGCCATATGCCGCCTTCAAGATGCCTCATCGACGCCTTGTGACTAAGGCAGACGCCTTAGACACACACGGCAAGGCGGAGGCGATGCCTTGCCTCCCAGGTCCGCCTTACGGCTTAGGCGACGCCTACGTGACGCCTTAATAAGCATGCTCCTCGCTCTCCCTCCACTAAAAAAGAATAAATTTTGATTTAGTTGCTTGTTTGCCAAACTTCAGGTGTTTCAAAAGGTGGGGTCTGTTATATATGTATTACATAGCTGTGTATTTACCCTATTGTATGAGGAGTTTCCTGCATATATACCAGACCTGTACAGGTATATATATTGGCCTATTGGCCTCATAATGCACACGAGCGCTATTCATAACATGGTATCAAAGTCTTACCTAGGGTTAGGGTTTTTCGTCGCCGTCGCTGTTTTTTGGGCCGCTGGTTCATCCTCCAGTCCCCACCGCCGCGAGCTTTGCCTCCTGCCGCCGTCGTTTCTTCCAGCTGGGTCGCCGTCTAGTGCTGCCGCCATTGACTCTTCTGTCCTCCGGCCGCTCGCCGCTCTCGCAAATCCGAGCCTGAGATTCAGTCGCCGCTAAGAGGGGTCGCCGCCGAGATCTCGTCGGAGCCACCGTCGGTGAGGCCGGACGCCGCCGTCCAAATCCAATCGCCGCCGGCGTTGCAGTTCTCTCTCAGGTGGGTGGGCGCCGCTGGACCGCCGACCCCGCCCGAGACCGCTGCCGCCGACCCGCCGAGACCGCCGACGTCGGTGAGGTCGATCTCCTTCCATCGGCCCCGCCGACTCACCGAGACCGCCGTCGTCGCCAACCCCGCCCAAGGCCGTCGCTCATGCCGACCGCCTCTGCCTTGGCGAGTGGTGATCGACCCGCCTCTCCTCTCCGGCCCTCGGTTGGTTTAGGTTTGTAAACCGACCGAATCAAAAAAAATTATTTTGCAATCACCGTTTCTGTTCCTCGTTGCCCGATGATCTTCGATGGTCTCAATTATCGGGACTAGTTTCAACACATGCGCCTCCACATGCGTGGTCAGCGCCTTTGGGATTTTCTTACTGGCGAGTTGCCTTGCCCGTCTCGTCCTACTCCACCTGCTAAGCCTGTACTCCCGAAGGATGCTTCCGAAGACGCCCGCACTAGAATCAAGAATCCAAGGTGATGTACCTGAGGAAGTAGAAGTAGATGGTGGCCTCTCAAAAGTCTCAGAAGCCTTTGTACGGGCGTCTTCGTAAGCATCCTTCGGGAGTACTAGCGCAGCAATGGAGTAGGACGAGAGACCCAAGGCAACTCGCCAAGAAGAAAGTCCCAAAGCGCCGACCACACGTGGAGGCGCATGTCAAAACCATCCGTGAATTGAGACCATCAAGATCACCGGCAACGAGGACGTAAACGATGCCTGCAAAAGAAGACATTTTTCCTTTTTTTCTTTTTTTTCCGGTTCGGTCGGTTTACAAATCGACCGAGTTTCAGTCACCATTCGCACCACTCGACGGGAAGCAGAGAGGCGAAGTCGGCAGAGCGACGACCTCGGGCAGGGTCGGCGACGGCGGTCCCAAGCGGGGGTCGGCGACGGCGGTCTCGGGCGGAATCGGCGGGAGCCGACCGGAAGGAGATCGACCTCACCGACGGCGGCGGTCTCGAGCGGGGTCGGCGACGACGGTCTCAAAGCGGGTCGGCGAGGCCTCGGGTGGGGTCGACGACGGCGGTCCCGAGCGGCGGCCCGCGACACCGAGAGAGAGAACGATGACGCTGGCAGCGATTGGATCTGGACAACGGCGTCCGGCCTCACCGATGGCGGCTCCGACGAGATCTCGGTGGCGACCCCTCTTAGTGGCATCGCCCAGGAGGCGTCGTCCCGATCTGAGTGAAGGGCCCAGCGACAGCAAAACCCTAGATGGCGATGGCAACCGAGACATGCGACGAGCGGCGGTGGAAAAGAGGTAACAAGCGGCAAGCCAGGCAAAACCCTAGGTATGACAAAACCCTAGGTATGATGAATCCTTGCTCTGATACCATGTTAGAACAACGCTTGTATTCATCATGAGGCAATGGGCCAATATATATACATGTACAGGTCTGGCATATATGCAGGAAACCCCTTATATACTAAGGTAAATACATAGCTATGTAATACATATCTAACAAGAAGCAATGCAAGGCATCAGATAGGGAGGTGTTGGTGTATATAAGATACAGGATTGTATCCGGAAGATATGAGGTTTGTCCTGGGATGCTAGGCAGGATTGTTTTTGTGCTGACACTTGACAGGATCTCGAAGAAACCATGATTTTAGACATTACAATGTTTTGACCACTATTTTATATGGTTCTTCTTAACTAAGATCCCACGTAGGATCGATATCAAAATGGTCATGTAGTATCGTAAGATCGTACGATATGGATCGTGATGTTGACAACCTTACAAACTCCCCCATTCATATAAGTATGAACTTTCCAAAACACCTGTTATTAGTTGGTGTTTTGTTAGTTGTTACACGAATTTTCAACCAATAGAAACAAGAAAACATACAAGCAGCCAAGCACGAAAAAAATCTAATGCCACAACAAGAAAGCAAATTCATTGTACATACGAGTGGTACTTAATCAGTGAACACCTAGCATCCATGTGTTTTGCTACTCCAATATAGGTAACAAAAATAGAAATGATTGGATTTAAGAAAATGACTCACTGCTGTGTTAACCTCTAAAGAATGATGAAGGTCCTTGTTTTCCTTGAGTTTAGCTATCTCTCGTTCCTTCTCTTCAATCATTCTATCAGCAATATCACGGAATGATTCATGCTCTTCCTAAAAATAAGTATATATTAAAATGCCGGATCAAAGACACAAACAAGAGCATGCAGATAAAATGAGACATGTCGCCGGAAGAAACCTTCAATTTTTCATATTTTAGTGCCAACTCCCCTAAGTTCTTCTGCAGTTGATCACCAACATGGCCATTGCTCTGAGCCTTCATAGACTCACATTTCACTGCATCATCCACAATAAATTCACAATTGTTATCATCAGCTCCCGGTAATAAGAAAAGGAGAAAGAATTCTAAAGCGGATCAAGTTTATCTTACATCTCCAGTTTTCCTCTACACTTGCCAAGTTTTTCTCCCATGATTCTTTTTCCGAGAGGAATTGAGAAGTAACGGAATCTAATTTTGTTATGAAACTTTTTAGCTTTTGGTCAGCATCAGCAAGAGCCAAATCCCTGAAAAGAAAATTCACTAAAAGATGAAATATTTCTCAAAAAATAACTTAGAATAAATAAGTTGAGAATATAGCTTAAGCAATAGTGCTGTGAATAATAATAACCAGAGTACAAATATTATAACATGACTAGTATTGTTATGAACCTTAGTTCATGAGGGATAAACACCACCAAGAAGATGGCTGGATGGCGTCGACGTAGAAGGAGAGACTAAAGACTAGAAAGACTTTGTTATTTCCTGCTTTTCCCCAATAGCATGCGGTAGCCCTCTTATATAGATGGCTCCCCCCTAACAGATGTAATCTAACTCCAATCATATCTTTAACTATATCTCTAATACAAGGAAACCAATCTCTAACTCAAATAGAAACCAATCTCTAATTTCTAATAATAACCCGGCTGGGCCCAAGGTCCACGCCTATAACACTACACCCCTTCCGGACATGCAGCTCGTCCTCGAGTCGCTAGGCTACGACCAATGGAAGACCTTCGACGCCGATGTAGAAGACGAACGGTGGTGGTGTCGCGGCGGATGGAGATGGGCGGCCAGATCCACGCGGAACAAGGATAGACGAAGTGTAACGCCTTCGGAAATATAATGCCTGCAAAATAAGCTTTTTTCTGAATTTTTTTTTTTCTAAATTTTTTTTTCTAAATTTTTTCTTTTTTTTTTCCTTAACTACTCACTCGGTCGGTTAAAAGCCGATCGAGACCACTGTGCCACCACACCTCCCAAACGACTCGGTCGGTGGCGGCGGAAGGCGGCGGCTCCGGGCGACCCACGGCGGTCGACGGCGGCGGCGGTTTCGGCGACCACGGCGGCGGCGGCGGCTTCGTGCGGACCGGATCCGGCGGCGAGCGAGGCGAGAAAGGCGCGGTGGCGGCCATTGCGGCGGCTTCAGGCGGGCGGAAGCAATGGCGGCGGCGGGTTCAAGGCGGATGAGCTGAGCGGCCGTCGCGTGGAAGCGGCTGCTGGCCAGCGCATGAGGTGGCTTACCGATCCGGCGGCGATGGCGGCCGAATCCAGCGACTCCGGCAGATCTCGCAGCGGCGGCGGCTCGAGCGGCGGCGGCGTCGGCGGCGGCTGCGAGACCCCATATTGAGGCGGATCGGCGTAGCTGCTGGCGGATCGGGAGGAGACAATCTCCGCGACCCCAAGCGGAAAAAGGCCCATGATTGAGACGACTCGGCGGCGGCGGCCGACGCAGAGGCCGACGGCGGCGACAAAGTGAGGGTTGCCGGCGGCGACAGAAGACGTCTCGGCGGCTGCTTCTTGGCTTCCTCGCCGTCCTCTTTCTACGGGCACGGCCTTACACCGGCCGCCTTCGCTCTTCTTCTTGGGGCAACGACGGGGCTGGGTCTGGTGGGGCGTAGCCGGCGGTGAATAGATCCGCCGGTGGAGCGGACGAGGCGTTGATGATGGATGGGATAGCCCGGGATGGAATCGGCAAGAGCCCTGGCGCAGAGACAGGCAACACTCCCCCGGATTCAACTGCTGCAATCCTGGCGTTGGTTGCGATGCTCTGCGGCACAACCGCAATCTCGACTTCATCTCTACCGCCGCATGATCTCAGCCATCTGTTCCTTGATTGTTTTAAACATTGCGCTCACGGAATTGGCCTCCTTGCCAGAAACCATAGTAGCAGAAGTCGTGGTAAGGGATCGACGGCTCTGATACCAAGTTGTTATGGACCTTAGTTCATGAGGGATAAACACCACCAAGAAGATGGCCGGATGGCGTCGACGTAGGAGAGAGAGACTAAAGACTAGAAAGACTTTGTTATTTCCTGCTTTTCCCCAATAGCATGCGGTAGCCCTCTTATATAGATGGCTCCCCCCTAACAGATGTAATCTAACTCCAATCATATCTTTAACTATATCTCTAATACAAGGAAACCAATCTCTAACTCAAATAGAAACCAATCTCTAATTCCTAATAATAACCCGGCTGGGCCCAAGGTCCACACCTATAACAAGTATTGCTACAATGCATACTGCTGTCTATATGCAGGCACATTTCTAAATGAGAAATTAGGAATGTAGTGACCAGTGACCCCAAATTGTATCTAAAAAAACTGCATCTCGTGTTCATAGCATGCTTCATGACCTGAGCTGGAGAATATCATTTTAGTTATGGAGGTTCATATCAAGCACATCAAGCACTGATCAAAGAACACCGTGTATGATTCTGCTGAGTAGAAAGTTCAAAGCTAAGCCACTCTACCTTGCCTCAATTTCTTCACCATGTCTGCATTGAGCAGCTTGAAGGTCATGGATAGCTTTATCCCTTTCTTCTAAGGCAGCTGCCACCTCCTTTTCGGCTTCCTGGATTAAAGCAATGGCAATCATTCAAACCAGTCTTAAATCTTTGGTTACATTAGATATCCACACAAGGATGTCATAAGTCATACTCTTATTGCTTCTTCATGTACTTTAAGCAAATCTGAATTTTTAGCTGCGTTCAGCTCAGCATCCTTCTTTTGCAGAAGTGCATGCGCACGGACCTTGTATGCAGAAAACTCACTTTCCAGTCGACTAATCTGCAAAGTTCAAAAAGTTAAATTGTCATAACTAGTGATACATCATATGGCACATTTCCGCTTGAAAATGGTACTGAAATCAGTCTTTCACATTAGGAAGTGCCCTAATAACTGATTCAATTCATCTCAAGTGCATTTTGTAGGCTTAAAATAACCATAGTGTGCCAAGTAGACAGAACAAGGAGAACAGACTCAAGTGGTTTCTCACTAGTCAGTTTTCTAATTAGAAAGGGACTATCAAGCTCTGTTGCCTGTTAAGGGAGAAGCCATATTGGCTGCAAATAGATATAATTCAACTGTACACAATTCGGTATTGCAGTATTTATTCAATGAGTTCAGAGGAATTCCCAGTTATTCATTATGCCTGCCTCTGCACTCTCCCCTACATCCAACCCTCAGAATAGAAGCCCCTCAGATAGATGCATGTGAAACACAATGCACATGTAATGGTTCAAAGATATGCATGTTGTTACCAACCCAAAAACATGCTATGACCAATTTATTTCTAGTCCAATAGTGGCAAATAATAGGAAGCCTGGCCACCTTATACTACTGTGCTACCCAGGACTAGAACGCAAGAACAAAATGTATTCTTCCATTCTGTTAGCTCATATTTTATACCACATGCAGGGGAACAAATGTAAAACTGTTAATCAATGTTATTAAGGCGGTAAGGCGAGGTAAGGCGACCCACCCCCCTCACACCTTTTAAGCGATAAGGCGTGAGGCGAGGCGACGCCTTACACACGTCATAAGGCGGAGAAAACGGAGTTCAGGAGGGCTGAATCAGAAGAAATTTAAAGATTCAAATGACTTATAAGGACCTGATTGTAACTTCGTAAACTCTGATGACTAAACTGTAAAAATACCATCATCTCATTTAACCCCTAAACCTACGACTGCCTCACTCCAGCCGCCGCCTCCGCCCTCCTTCATTCCAGGCGACACCTCCCTCCCTCCTCACTCCCAGCCGCCGCCTCCTCCCTCATTCCAGGCGACGCCGGCGCCGCCTCCCTCCCTCCTCACTTCCAGCCTCCTCCCTCATTCCAGGCGATGCCGGCGCCGCCTCCCTCCCTCCTCACTCCCAGCCGCCGCCTCCTCCCTCATTCCAGGTGACGCCAGCGCCACCTCCCTCCCTCCTCCCTCATTCCCAGCCTTGACCTCCTCCTCACTCCCACCGCGACCCCTAGAGGCGGAGGCGGCTCGACGGCGCCTGGAGGCCAAGGCGCATGAGGACGTGAGGACGCGAGATGGAGGCCCGCCGCCTAGGGTTCCAGCGAGGTAGTACTCTTCGCCTTGTCTCTCCGGGTTTAGCCGTTCCCGTCTCAGTTCTGGTTACGAACGGCAAGGCGGGGGCGACGCCTTGACCCCCTGAGCCGCCTTACCGCTCGTCGCCTAAGCGACGCCTTAATAAGCATGATGTTAATATTTCTAAGAAGCTAAAAGTGGCATTGTGGAATTAAATTACATGCAGTCAAGCATGCATGGGTCTAGACATATACGAGTTGAGTTATGCAAAGCTTCCAGTGCAGATATTTATGTTATGAATATTGTGAGTATATTGAAGAGGTCCAATGGGCAATATATAGAGAGAATACAAAGGGATATTACAGGGGAATATGCCGATTCTTATTCTATCTCTAATACCCTTATCTCTAATACCCTTAACACCCCCCTCAAATGCAAGGCGTATGCAATAGAATTGCATTTGAAAAAGGGTTAATACTAAAACAAGAAATATCCGACGTCCGAGTCTTGATAATGTCGTCGTTGCGTGCAGTTTTTGAATAAACTGTCAAATCAAACCGAAGAAGAATAGATAGAAGTATGACGGCGCAGATCGAAGCCCAAGAGGCGGCGGCGCAGTGCACAAGGTGCAGAAGAAGCCCGATAGCTTTAGAAACTCGGGGCGGCGGCTAGAAAAGTGGCGGCATCATAACAACTTCTACGATCTGCACGTGGCTCTCAAAGAGTAGAGCGGCGGTTGCTGCCATGCAAAAGAAAATTCCTACACTTCTATGACTGACAATAAATTTATGGACTCGCACAGCTTGGACGAACTAAAAATTAAAAACTACGGATTTGGATGGACATAACGAAAGACTCACGAAAAATAACTAAAGACGGACTAAAAGAAATCAGGAGTAAAAAAAATATCCCTTTACTGGAAACGCGACTGACTAAAACAGGGAGGCGCGACTCACTCCTTCGTACGCTGCGCGACTCACTCCCTCGCTATTTCGCGTGCGCCCCTTCTCCCCTCACTCTCCTCCCTCGCGCTCGCTCATCTCCTCCCTCTCTCGCGGGCGTAGAGGCGCGGGAGGCGGCAGCCAAAAGGCGGCGGCGCGGGTGCGGAGGCTTGGGGCGGCCGGCTCCGAAGGTCGGCTGTTAGAAGCGAGAGAGAAGAGGCGACGACGGTGGCAGACCGGCGGTGGGATCCGACAGCGACGACCACTGAGTGGCCGAGCGCCTCCCCTCTAGATCCGGACAAGCCATCGTTGGGGAGGCCAGATCCGGTGCGGATTCGGTCTCATCCATGCTGGCGGCGGCCGGTTCCGGCTAGGGCGGTGGCTCCCTGGGGCCGGGTGTGGGATCGGGATCGGCGGTGGCGGCCACGGAGTGGCCGCGGTGGTGGGATCCGACAGGCGATGGCGACGGCGGCGAGGAGGTGGCGTCGGGGTGGCGGAAAAAAGCCCTACCGCCGAGGAAGAGCCACCGGCCGAAGACGAGCCAACGGGCGCGAACCGGCGGCGAGGCGGATCCGGCTTGCGGCGATGAAGACGAGCCGGATCCGGCGGACGGAGCGGCGACGACAGATCGCGCTTAGCGTGGCGGATCTAACGAGATGGCCCAGCGGCGGCATGGCACAGACAGCAGAGGCGGCGGCCGACGGCGGCGGCGTCGATCGAAGCGGCGGCCACACGGCGCGGATCGGCCGGACTGGTGGAGGAGGCTACGGAGCCGACGCGAGACAGCCGGCCGGCCGGGAAGAGGTGGCCGCCCCAGGGAGCGAAGATCGCTCCTCCCAAGGGCAGCAGATGCGGAAGTCGAGCGGAGGCTAGGTGGCAGCGACGATGGGTACAGTAAACCCTAACCCTAACCTTTGCTCTGATACCATGTTATAAATATTGTATGTATATTGAAGAGGCATAATGGGCAATATATATAGAGTGTACAAGGGGATATTACAGGGGAATATGTTGATTCCTATTCTATCTCTAATACCCTTATCTCTAATACCCTTAACAATTTACATGTTCACATTGCTTCAAGTTTACTAAGCTTTAGGCTCACCATAAAAATATACCTCGCCTTTTGCAGACATTAGATCAGAATCTTTAGTTTGTAGCAATTGATTTTGTGTTGACAACTCTAACTCCAATTGACCTGCAGGACATCCAATGGTTTATATATGTATTTATGAAAATAGAAAGTCCAAGCAAACTTACTTTTAACTTTGGCAGAATCTATCTCAGATCTAAGGCATGCACTTTCTGATGCTTCCAATTTTGTCCTAAGGGATTCACAAGTGGCTTCCCAGCTTTGCCTTTCTTTTTCCTGAGTAATTATCAAGTTGGAAAATATTTACTTAGTGTCTCCAAGACTTCATAAAGGATCTGCTGGCCAAAGAGCTGTTCAACAGAATGTCTAAAATAAAATTCTAAAACATTCTAGTGGAGTGGTAATATTAATAGAGGTGCTACTGAGCTAATATTAATGCCTTACTTCTATTGAAATCAGTCACTTTTAAAATCAACTGATTGAAATGCAAATTATTTGATTGTAGGGCAAGTCAATTTACAGGACAAAACCCAAATCAAGAAAGGCATGCTCAGAAACAAGGATCCATGGACTGTACATGTAACAGTAAATTCACGTGAGAATTGTTTACATCCAGCTAGTCAAGAAATGATCACAGGTTCAGTATAGTCAGAATAATGGGCAGAGTTCCCAGGTCACAGGTGATGCTATGTTTTCCAGCATTTTCTTATGCTCTAAATGTGAACAGTACTTTCACCAATGTAATTACAGGATGCTCAAACTCTTCACAGTTTCGATAAATACTAATCAACAGAGGTACTACAGATGTTGAAGATGTCTATCATTTTGGCATCTATGTTATGGTCCAACTTTGTGAATCAATGGCATGTTACGTACAAAATAGAGTGACATACATGTTGGCCCTTTAGATGAGATAGCTCTCCTTTAACCTCCTCCAGGGCAGCTCTAAGTCGGGCAGCTTCACCAGTTGATGCTGCTTCGATTTCAGCTATTTCTGAATCTTTCTCAGCGAGTACCATCTGGAAAATTTTAATTAAAAATAAATATTCCAACCCACCATGGATGTTTCATCTCACTCACTGTTTATTCCCAGCATAATGAGATTAATCTTTTTCAGCTAGTAAATATTCTGTCAACAATAAAGCACAACAGAAAATGATAATACTCAAAAGCACTTACGTAACTATCTTAGACATAGAATAGAAATTATAGTTTTGTTATATAAAATGGTGTGCAAAGAAACTTTTTTACTGGAAGTCATTACCTGTAGAGACTGAATCGTTTCAGATGCTTTTGTCCTCTCTGCAGAAACCTCAGCTAGCTGTGCCTCCAAGCTTTCTAATTGCTGAAGGCCAATCAGAAACCAGGTTAGATTACCTTGATCATTTTATGAATTCGCACTTAGAAAATTACCTAAGTGCATTTTTTCCGTACCTTCTGATGCTTAGCAGTGATCTCTATAATTGATGCATGCCTCTTTTCTTCAGCAGATTGCAGTGATCCTTGGATTTGTTCTAGCATCTTTACAAACATGGCATCAGTAAAATGGGAAAAGGTTGTTCGGTTGCCGATTGGTAATTTTGTAGATTTGAGATTATATTAGCTCAGAAGAATAGCTAATTGTCAGCTCTCAGCATATGTATCGACATCCAAGCGACACACAAATTGGTCTGCTAAGGTGAACAGGAATCTCATACTTGCTTGAATATTTCAGCTTGTTCAGAGGGAAGACTAAACCGACTTCTGAGCTACATATAATAAAATGTGCAATTACTTTCACTCAATCAATGTCCCACTAATGCTAGACCTATCTCCGCCCTTCCATCATCCATATAAGCACCAGATGGAAGGAGATCTTGGCACTTACTAATAAAATCCTAATAAAACTTTGAGCGTTTGAAATGTGTGCCCTGCAACTCTTTTTATCCTTCTTTTTTAAGAACAAGTACCATGCAACTCATTTCTATTTCTTTTTTAAAGATCATCTGCCTTGCAAAAAAATTGATAAGAACCTTTATTACATGTACATACCTGCTCTTTTTCGAACATTGACTGTTGCAACTTCTCAAGGGAATTATTCCTGGCCTCCAAGGCAAGATGTGTCTCATCAAGGTTAGCTCTTAACCTACACATGGTTTGCATTCACTAGTAAGACAAAAAAAATTATGTAGATTTAACATGTCTATTGCGGAAGATACACATCAGCTTTAATCAAACTTGTGCGAGAGTTCCAGATATAAACATAGGATCATAACTATAAGGAATCCTCACTACAGAGTAGCTGCAGTCAAACCCACCTCAGGATTCATGTGGTTGGACCATCAGTTCCCAGTACCCCACCACTCCGAAAAAAGAGAAAAAAAAAATAGAAAGTTCGCTGCTACTTTTGCAATTAAATGATGTATGTGCATTGTACAATGAGATGAATACAGTTACTCACTTGCTGTTCACTGTCCGCAATTGCTGCCTTTCAGCATCCATTGACCGTAAAGCCTCACTAGCCTGCTGACGAGCACTTTCCAGTTCCTGCTGTGCCGCTAGTTGCAGAGAAGCAGCTTGTTCAGCCTTCTGATTAATTTCACTAAACCGAGCTTCCAGGTCATCTTTTTCCTGTAAAGAATACAAAACTGCATCAGGATAAACACAAATCAATTGTTGTCATTTCACAAGATTTAATATTAGACTTATCTTAATATTTCAGTATAAAACAATATATATTGATTTGGGACATTCGAAGTCGTTTCAATATATCAGTTGTTGAATCAAATTGTAAAAACTCATCAAATTTCTTCAGCGACCAGTAAAAGAATTGCGCACTGATGGCAGAAAATCAAGACTGCAAAGTAATAGGTCTATTATTCTCAAGCTATTGTACAAATAGGACACCTCAAATTGGTTACCTTCTGTATATCTTGTATACGTTGTTTTGCACGCTTGTGAAGCCTCTGGAACTTGGTGTCCAGCTCAACATATTTGTCATCTCGTTCTTTTAGTTCCTTGACCATTTTCTGTTGAGCTACAAACATGGACCTAATGATGATGATTCTAAAAAAAGGAAATTTGCATGGTAGAGCAACAAAAAAAGAATAGTTTGTATTACATATAACAAGGTTTATTCTGATCAAGCAAAATTACATCAATTTCAAAACTAAATTTTGGCATTATTCAGAAAAATAACAGTAATCTAAGCTAAATGGTTTACACAAGTTTGTCCTGATAGAAGAATCATCTGTGACTTTATTAGCAGCTATTGCACCATACTACTACGGCAGATCTAGGTGGAGAACCAGTTAGTATTATAGTCTCTTCTCAGTTTTGGACTTTGTTGCAAATGGTTAAAGTGCTGGGGACTTAAAGTGCTCCCTCTTATCTCACACACATGACAGGATGTGATTGCCTAGGAAATAATTAATCTTTCCACTTTTGCAATTTTTCCATCCATAACTCATGAATTAAGTGCCTGATCCTCGATCCGTTTAAACCATTGCGATCTTTAATTCCTTGCAATGAGCACAATCATTAATGGCCATTATTGAATATCTTCTAATCTAAAAATTATCACAAAAACCATTTCTATGTATATAAAGGTTGTGCAGGAAGGACACAAACCTGAAAAAAAGCCACTTTGGGTCATTGCCAATGAATAAAAAGACCCTATATAACCAAAAAAATCCAAAGTGCTTTGTTTTGACATTTGGAGAATTGCTGAGTTGTGAAAAAAGATAAAAAAAACCAAAGTGTTGTCAGAACTATCAAACACTGGTTATAGTTCAATTTTGGTACAAATAGTTTTCATATGGTGTGTGTTACATGTCCACTCTCCCTATGATCAATTTCTGGGTCTGCCACTGTACATAGGTCAAACAAATATTTGTGTACACCCAGGCTTAAGTTGTCGGATCCGTCACTGCCACTATTCGGTGAAAGAGACTAGAAACACAGAACGAGAACAAAAGGTGTACAGAATCAGTAGCAAGAGGACAAGATTTAGTGTAGAGTATTGCCCTCATGCCATGTAGAAATGGAGGCTTTAAGACTGCAAAAAATTGGTTGGGATTGCCTGTCTGTGTTTCTAAGTCATATAAGAGACAGCTAACAACTTCCATAACAATTATCCAGCACTTTCAAGTGAAATGAAAATTTTAAACTTTAATATCAACTATGTCCATAGGATGCGATCAGATTTTCCAACTCAAAAAAGTTGGATTCACTTTCTTGCCTTTTGTGGTGAATTACAGTTATTAATATCCGTTGATTTAAGATATCTGGAGGCCACCAACTATTGATGGATTCACTCCCTTATTCAATGTCATTTTCTAAAATCAACAGCACCCTAGTCAATGAGATTGGTATGGATACTTTGCTTCTTGCATGATGCTACGTCATCCTACTCATATATTTGGAGAAGTTATTTCAACAATATAGCAAAATGCACCACCTACGATTATTTTGGATTATCTAAAGTGTTTATGACACGGATCTCCAAGTGATGAGCTATGAAGGTGTGTCCGTACTAGTACATACAGATAGGGATTTTTCAGTTGTGTTTCAGCAGGTGAACAAGCAAGAATGGCAGTTTGTTACTTACAACGTGGCAAGCTACAATGAGAAAACGTAAGCTTAACAACAGTACAAGAGTCATCACACGCTTGTTCCAGTACTAGAGCAGTGAGATTTAACGGTGGAACACGCCGGCCATTACAAGTTTGTCAATTTCCAACGACGATAACCGCACAGCATCAGAAGCTCGGGGACAAGTGGCAACTAACCTTCGGTGAGCTTCGCCGTGAGGTCCTGGACCTTGCCGTCCGCCTGACCGTAGGCCACATTGACGTGCTCCAGGGCCGCCTCCGTGGCCTTCTGCGTCTGCTTCTGCTCCTGGACCTCCTTCCTCAGCCTCTCAACCTGCTCTCGCAAGCTCCTCACAAGCTCCGAGTCTTCGCCATCCCTCCGCTCGCCGCCACTCGCCGGCTGACCGCCCGCGATCTGGGACTTGAGGTACTCGTTCTGCATACTCAGCTCCATGACCGTCCGCGCGAGCTCTTCGTGTGTCCGCTCCGCCTCGCCTCCACTCGCCTGATCGTCTTCCACCGCTACCGCACCGGCATCCTCGCCTGCCCGCTCTTCCTCCACCGGCGCCGCGGGCTCCTCTTGGACCGGCGCCGCCGCCGCCTCCTTCTCCTCTTGGTTTGGCGCCGGTGGCGCGGTGCTCTCCTCGGGATCCATCACGCCGAGCCGGATCCGAATCTGCTCCGCTCGAGGGATTGGAGAGCCGGACCCCGAAGGACTGGATTGGATCGGGGAGGAGCGGGATTAGATTAGGGTTTACGAGGGAAGCGAAATCCGGATCTCCAAGGGCTGGGTGGGGTCGCCGTCGGTGACAAGGGAAGAGGGGGAGGAAAGGGCAAGGGACGGGAGGCTCAGTCGTGCCACAGTGACTGACGAGTGGGGCCAGGGACCACACGGCAGCGGTGTGCACTAGGTGAGTTGGGCTGGAAGGCGAGCGTGCGGAGCGGGTGAATCCCAAAGACAATTAGACATGTTAAATCTGTACACTTGCGGTGTACTATAGCGAGTTTTTCTTCCCGTTAGCACGGTCTTTAACGCGCAATTTTACTGGTACTATTTTTTGTTGTTTGATTTATCAAAATGCAAAAGCATTTATGGGCCTATTTTTTAGGGTTTGTTTTTGAGCTTTTGGTTTCTCGAAAGTTGAAACAAACGGAATGATTTTTTAAAACGAAATCTCCAAACGGCTTTCTGAGTCTAAACTCATGTGCATCGTCCATGTTGCCGTCTCCGTCATCCGCTATTGTCTTGAAAAGCACAGAAAAAAGATATCAGCTGTAACCAAAAGCAATCAGACAAAGTCCAAAAGAACAAATAGTCTCTCTTTAACTCAAAATGGGAGCACAGCAGGTTTTTATATATGAATTTGATAATACTAGTTTAAGTAAAATACACTGTAGGCCTCTAAATATGCTATGTTGGGTCACTTAGGTTCCTAAACTCTGAAAATACATATTCATATATTTAAACTTGTGTAATTGAGCCACTAGAGGTCCCAATAATGGGTCCCTTGGTTTGACCACTGACGTGGGCACTTGACCGATGCCAAGTTGGCACCGTCCTTAAGCCCTTTGCCACGCTCGACCCGCCGTACTTGCCACCCTCCCCCACTTCCTCCATACTCACTATCCGCTTCCCACCCTCTCTGCTCAATTCTTCTAACTCGGTACTAGTAGTAGCAAGCTCATCCTCCTCTCCATTGATCCCCCTCTCCCGAGTTCATCCACCTCCCCTCTATTGGCCCTACCCACTCCTCTACTATCCTCCTACTCCCCTCTTCACATCCACATCTTGGCCAACAACATCCTCCTCCTAGCCAACCCGCTCCTCTCCCGACTTGTTTGTCACCTCAGCTCCTTCAGCAATGTCGCGGATATTGCGGTGCACAACAGTGAACACGACTTCCTCCCGAACCTCGTGTCCTACTCACTCCTTACCGCGTCTACTGCTCCATCTTAGCCTCCTTTCTGAAATCGATCTCACCGTTAGCTTCCTCTCCTCCTTGCAAACTCAAGGGACTTCCCAAGACCCATTGGAGTACCGCCGATGTCGAGCCATGACGCCGCCTTCTTCATCACCTTCAACAACCAGCCTCTTTCGCCCCCCCTACGAAACCGTAGTCACGAGGTGTGCCTCATCGCCGTGAAGTCGAGTCCCACCTCCCTTTCCCCTTTCTTTCGCCATGTAGCACCACTGCTATCCTTATCCTTGGCGCCATGGGCGCCATTCGTGGACGGCTCTCCTAGTGCCTCCTCCGCCCTCCTTGATTACCAAACAGGATCTCCATGCTCGGAAACACACCATGTGTGCGTTATCGCTACCCCTCACCATTGGGGCCCATCACCACCATGCTCACTTCCTTTGTGCCCTACCGCCCTGTCGTTGCCGTATTCCAGCTGACCTTGTTCGCCTTTTGTGCCAACCGTTGCCACCAACGGGTTCGTCGCCTTTGGGAACATGCCCAGTGCTCACCATCGCTGCCGACTCGCCGTTGCCATGTGACGTTGCAATTACTAGACTTTGTCTTTCAAGCCACGAATGAGGCGTCCAATGATGTCCTACAGTTTGCCGCCGTCTCCAGCACATGATTGACGCCCCCTAAGCTTCATCAACAGAGGTGACTTGACGCCCTTGTCTTCAACACACAAATTAGGTAGGCATTCAGTGGTGTTCTTTGTTTTGCCATCATCACCCACGAGAGAATATGGTTGGATTCCATATGGTTGGATTCGTTTTAGCTTATTTGTGACTTATATTTGTACTATCTACATTAATTAGCTTTTAAACGGTACATTTTTTCAAGATGTGTCAATAGAAAAATTATAGTAAAAAATATATTAAGTTTAGCTGTACCAACCAAAATCACATGCGATTATTTTTCTCTATATACTACCTCTTGCGAACAGTCAGAATTCAGATATTTAAACCACAAAACATCGGCCCAAAAAAACTACCCTATATTCTGCATAGGTGGTAATGTGGTATCAGCTATCACACCACATATAAACTGGAATATATTCTGGATCAAGACAACATATCCTTTCCCTTCATCACCATTTACATAGTCCCAACAACGACCTTGAGATAACTTCACGGTACATTCACTAATTTGAAGCCGTACAGGCTAAAATGGAGAACAGAATTATCACTAAAGAAATCAACAGAAAAAATTGTCTATGAGAATGTTACTCACTACAAAAAGGACAACAAAAAATAGTTTTATACAATACATGTTACTCACTACAAAAAGAACAACAAATAATAATTTTATACAATACGCTGTCCCAGTTTCTACAACGCATATCAACATTTCATACCATGAAGCCAAACCCCCCAAAAAAAAAACTTCTCAGATAAACGATGACCCTTGTTAGAGATAGGTCAAACTCTTATCCCATTTGCAGACTATCAACAGAAACGAAGGAGTAATGTTGTGTAACTGGTCAGAATGTACGGATCGGATTCACTTCCTGTGCATCCACAACAATAAGAACATGAATCCTTGATTGCTATAGCGCATATAAATATATTCCTGAAAGAAAGTGATAATCATATTTACCCGCCAAATGTCCAAAAGAATGTTATGTACCTTGAATGACAATAATCTGAGCATTAATACAATTTGTCCAGGGGTATATATAAAAGAAATATGTACCTCCATGTATATTCTGTGGGCAAATACAAAACTTTTTACAGTTAGCGGGAATATAGATATATGAAAGTGCCAGCTGGTGCTTGCCAGTTCCGCAATCTCGATGAAGGTTGGCTCCACAGAAGTAGTTATTAACATCAGTAACCAAATCAATGATACAAATCTAACGAAAAAAAGGATATGCATATCCACAATAAACAGATCCAAGCCGATGAAAATAGGTATTTGGTCAGCAATAGCATGGATTTTCTCAACGATATCTCCCGATTTGCACCTTACCCATGCTGCCCTCCAACCTCTGTATACTTGCAGCAACAAGTCCAATGTTTGGCTTTGAATCAATGTCTTTGCCATCACTGCTGGCAACACTTCCAGTGTTAGTCTGTACATCAGCGTTCTTGGTACCACTGTTGGCAATGACTCTGGTGTTTGCCTTCTCAGTAATGTTTATGGCATCACTGCTCTCAATGCTTCCATTGTTGGGCTTTCCGCTAATACTCTTGGCATCAACATTGGCAATACTTCCACTGCTGGGCTTCACATCTAAGTTCTTGACATCACTATTGGCAATGCTTCCAGTGTTGCGCTTTACATCAAAGTTCTTCATATAACTGTTTACAACGCTTCGAATGTTGCGCTTCACATCAGTGTTGTTGTCATCTCTGTTGTCATCACTTCCAATGCTGCTGTTTGCCTCATTACTCTTGTCATCCCTGCTGGTGATGCTGCCAGTGCTGGGCTTTATATGAGTAGTTTTGGTATCTCTATTGGTGATGCTTCCAGTGACAAGCTTTATATCGGAGCTTTTGGCATTTTTGTTGGTGATGCATCGAATGTTGGGCTCTATATCAGAGTTATTGCCGTCTCTGTTGATGATGCTTCCAGTGTTGGGATTTACATCAGCGCTTTTGGCATTTCTGTTGGAAATGCTTCCAGTGTTGGGTTGTACATCAGTGTTCTCGGCATTACTGTTGACAATGCTTCTAGTGTTACACTTTACATCAGCATTCTCAGGCATGCTTCCAATGTTGCGTGTTACATCAATGCTCTTAGAATCACTGTTGTCAATGGTTCCAGTGTTGTGTGCCACACCGACATTTTTGGCATCACTAATGCTGAGAGCCCCGCAGGTCTTACCATCATTATACTGAAGCCATTTATGCTGCAGGCACTGAGCAGCTGTCGGCCGCTTCTCTGGGGCAAAATCAAGTAAAGGGCAAAGAAAATCGGCAAATTCCCGGGCATCAGATTCAGAAATTTTGTATTTGTCAACTAGGACACGTTCAACAGAAGAGAACTTCAGCCTTCTTATTCGCTTCAGATCCCCATGGCGGTCAAAATACTCCTTTGATTTCGTTCCAATGGTAGCAATCTGAGCTCATTGGAAAAAATATACTGGTGAGTTTTATGATTTTAATACAAAGGATTGGCCATGATAAAAAGTACACATACCTTTTTTGGCACCTTTCCCAAGAGCTCCATCATTAAAGCCAAGTGATCCTGCAATAACAGACCCTTAGTCCTTAATAAAATCGAAAAGAGCTATAAAGAAAATGATTCAACTGCCAAGGGTCAGCTCAAAAATGTGTCTGAAATCTGCAAGTCTTAGTTCAGACAGAAAATACATTTCCACATCATAAGTAGTACCAAGTATTTACCTTATCTCACACAGATTATCCTGCATATAGGTAAAATTTTGACTGATGCACTGAGCTACTGGATTTGCATATCATACAGTGTTACCACCTAACACAAACTATGGGAAATTTACACATAAGGGAGTATACCATGGGGGGGCGGGGGGGTTAATTTTTTCTTTCCCACATAGAGTTGTTTCGCAAAACAAAATAACACTCATTCTCCTATTATTCATGAAAATGCTAGCATGCAAAATGCAAATAACATTTCAACTCTCTTAGTCTCTATACTGTGACATTTCAGAACATTGTACATTAATCCCATCTATTTGAATTTAGAAGAGGAACCCTCTAGTTATTTGTATGGCTAGATTGGCAGATACAAATTAAGACTGCAAAGATGTTATCTGAAAGGTCCTCCACAATTTTTTGGATTATCGTACAGTGTGTTGGAGCTAGTATTTAGGATAAACAGGACAGTTGACATCCTTCAAACATAACAGTCTTTTGTACATCAGTTTCATACCTTCCAATGTTAAGCATGCTCATGTTAGAGATGACTACCTTCTAATGTAATTATACTTATGCTACAGATGATATAGAAATATAGTATGTGTCACCCCTATGGCTTATTTACATTCCTCAAGTTTTTGTCTACCTTCTTCTAATTTCTCTTCATTTCATTCAATCAATTTCTCTGGTTTGAATGTACTACATGATTTAAGGCAATTGAAAGGTCAAGATCAAACATCATGAGCTAGGTTCATGAGGAATGTAATATATACCTCATCTTCACTGTACCCATGGCCTTCCTTGGGTGTAAATAGCATTTCACCTGTTGCAAGCTCAAAAGCAATACAGGCAAACGACCACATGTCAACAGGAAATGAGTATCCTGCACCGAGAATGACCTCTGGTGCCCGGTACTGCCTTGTCTGAATAAAATCTGTAAATTGCTTGTCAGCCCAACAAGCATTTCCAAAGTCCACAATCTTACATTTCATATCAATCCCATCTAAGCTTCTTTCTGCGCGTGAAGATTCCGCAGCTGATTTTCTTTTCTCAGCAAGCTTTGCAAGCACCCTCCTTGCTCTCATCTTTAGTGTCTTCTCAATCGGGTTAAGAACAACTTCTCCGTTAGGATTCCCCTCAGGCCTCTCAAGATTTGGTTTAAGTCCAGAGCGTATGGGGTCCTTCGAGGGATCAATTGTTGAAACAAGAAGAATATTCTCAAGCTTTAAGTCCGAATGGATGATACCAAGCTCTCCATGCAAGTAATCAAGGCCTACCAAAATCGACCTGCATATCTCCCTCACTCTTCCCAATCCAATGCCTTTGTAGCGGTTGTATTGTACTAGCTTAAGTAAGCTATCCCCAAGGAATTCAAAGACAAGGCAGATGTGCTGCCCATTCGGCCCTGCATGCTTGAAGTGATCTATCAACTGGATGATGCATTTACAGTTTGATGGATCTCTCCTGGTGATCTCCGACAGGAACTCGATCTCATGAAGAGCGGCTTGAGCAAACTCCTGCTTACTCTTCTGGATCTTAAGAGCCACAAATCTCTGCAAAGAAGATAGCCAAATCATGAACATCGCATCCCTCTGCACCAGTGAAGCAATAACATTAACCACTTCTAATTTTACTTGTTATAATCCCACCACAGCATGTCCAAAAGATGCAGTTAACCACAAAAACTCCAGGCAGAATTTATTTCGTATTAAACAACATGATCTCTGATCAAATAAACCTCCCTACCGTGATTCACCCAGAGCAATAATTACTAGTACGATTATGGCCCTATTCAAAAGTGTTGTGGATTTTGGCTGATTACAAGAGAAATTGAGGGAGTAAGGGAAACACCACTCCGTTAAAAGTTCTTGCATTGACTCCTACAAATGGTTTATAGAAACCACATTGAGAAGCCACTTCGTTCAAAAGCCAGCTTTTAAAAGCCAAAAGCCAGAAATTGTTTGGAATAGGGCCTATAAATTGTAGATTCACAGCATTTAAAGAACTGTCCTAGACAACCACAAAAATTCATTTATTTTCCCAAGTAGAAACCGAAAATTTACTCCACCATAATTGGCTTTTTTAGGAAAAACACATAATTGGCTCCATTTCAAATTTTAATTATATAAAACCAGAACCAGCCTAATCGTTCGGTCATCAAAAGCTGAAAAAAAATTTCCCATTAGCAGCGGCAATGGATAATAAACGAATTCCCATAAAAGGAAAAAGGACAAACTAAATTCCTACTCTAGTGAAACATAACCTAGCCCTTTCCCTTGCAGGGACCACGAGAAGGCTAACCCGTGAGACGGCAGCAGCCTTATGATCCAATCGAGTTCCAGTTCAATCTCCCCTAATCGACAAAGCACGAGATCTACTCTGCGCATACATTACGTGGAGGATGGGATAGGATCGCGCCAAGATAGCGATCTCTCCTCGATCTCCGGTCCGGGAAGAGAGAAGGTGAGGGAGGGATCGGACACGCGCCGCCAAGAGGGAAGATGCGATCCATCTTGGCCGGATCGGGGGGATCAAGACTGACCTGGGACTGGACGTCGAAGGCGAGCCAGACGGTGGAGAAGTTGCCCCAGCCGAGCTTGCGCTGGGCGACGTAGCGGCCGGCGGCGAACTGGTCCCCTGGGCGTACGGCGTGGTAACCGCCCTTGCGGTACCCGTCGACGCCCTCGTCCTCCTCCTCCTCGTCCCCCGACGACGGCGGCGACAGCGACGCCCGCGACATCCTCCCCCCAAGATTCGGCCTGCGTGACGGGCCCCACCTCGATCACCGGCGGCGGCGGCTCCCGTCGTTCGTTCGTTCGTTCGCGAGTTGGTTGGTTGGGGTGGTTTCCTCTTTGGTTGGGTTGGGAATCGCGGAGGCAAAGGAAAGGAAAGGAGGCGAGGCGACGACGGTGGTGGTGGCCTGGTGGGTTTGGTTTCCCTTTTCAGGTGGGAAGGTGAGGGGAGCCGTGAAGGTCGATGGAGATGGAGGACGCGGGGAGCTTTCCCCCGTCGCTCCTCCTATTTCGGATGTATTGCATCTTCGACCTCTTTCCCTCCTCTTGGGCCCTTCACCTATTTTCGAATTGATGCTCTCTTTTTTCAACTTTTGAAATATCAGAGGATGTTTCTGTACGTAGTAAAGGATGGATCTGACTTTCACTAACCATGGATTTCTTGTCGAAAGCTATGAGCATTTTTGCCGGTTGGATTTACTCCGATATCCATGTACAGAATTCCTATTGGGTCTATGCGTCTCTATGATTAAAACCTCTCCGCAGGATTGTCCTCAACTTTAGGTCTCACTTCAAACGACTCTACTTTCTGTTTTTTTTGTTTTTGTCTTATTTAAATCAGAAATCACTTGTGATGTGTCGACTTCTAATTTTGACTTATTTTAGTTTTTAAAACTTTTTTGGCTTTTCTTTTTCCCTTTAGCCCTTTGTATTATCTGTGATGATATAATGGTTTTTATTTTTTGATTTTTGTTTAATTGAATGATTTAGAGAAAACTAAATAGCCACTATAATGTGATCGTAGCCAAAGTCATAAGCCAAAAGCTTAAACTCTTTATACGAGGCTCACTAGCCATGAAGGTACCGATGGATAGCTACTAGTGCAAATGAAAATAGATGTAGACTGACTACATCGTAGGTGTTGATTGTCGTACAGGAGGTAGGGATAGCATCGACGAATCTATCGACCACGAGCGATTGCTAGCAGAGGAAGCAATTCGAGGTTGTGAACACAATTGCGAAGGTATTGGTAGTGGTAAAGATCGTGGGGAGGCAAGGTACGCTCCTGAATTGAACCCATATTAGGATTGTAATGGAAGCAGGAGAAGACAGAAGACAGAAAATAAAAAAGATGAAAGAAACACATATCTATAGGATAACACAGACATAGAAAGAATGGATGGTTTTTTGAAATGAAAATTGTTATGTAAATTTTATATCTAGCGATTCGGCAATGTTTTTACCGTCTTCCTGACAATCCAGACTTTATCCAAATCGAAAATACAATCTAAGAAGACTATGCCTATCTTATCTATACAAGTATGTATGATGGTTGTGTTAACTTCTGTATCTTATCTATACAATTTTGTATGATTGGTGTGTTAACTTCTTTATAAGCGACATATTCATAGGATGTTGTTAGCGGTGCTAAACGGGAAGGATGAGGCACCACCGTGTTATGCAGTGGATTATATGTGTGATAAATAGGAAGCACGATGTGGTATATGCAAACCGGTTCAATTTTGTGACAGGTGCCCCATGGCTTGTTGCTTGGGAATTCAGGTCAGGTTGGTGCCGTGCACCTTCGCCACATCAGCTCCCGAGAAAGCATCGTGGATTCGATAGATCTTTTGCAGCTGTAAACAGGGCAGCCGATCAGTTGCTGCGGTGCACTTCTCGTTAGGATGGAAATACAGGTGTATGGTCTGTTTTTTTAGTTGTGAATAATGATTTTAGATTGAAATTTTTAAATTTTAACTGTTTATGACAGATATTGTGAAGAGAGATACTTGCTTGCGATTTTGGTTGATACAAATACTAGACTTTTAGCGTATACTGTAATTAACTTATAAATCCTGTCTTGAGAAAATACTCTATTTAAAAGTTAAATACTATATCAAAAATCAAAAATCGCTTTTAGAAATCATAAAGAACATGCCTTATAATAGTTCCCACGTGACCGGGAGTTGGATCTAGTTAGGATTAAATCCGGAAAACTATTTTACTATCTGATCTAATCCAATCTATGAGTGAACCCGAACAACCATATGCCAGATGCAACGTGACGTTGTTTGGTTGCTTGTATATAGACATCTCAGCTGAGCGGCGAAGTTGTTTGGTTGCCTAATCAAAGTAGGGTATGATGACCTTGCACAAGTCACAGTAAGATTACCACCGTCAATTTTCAAACTACTCAACTTGTGAAATAAAAAAAAGAAATTAAACTCTGATTATCCAACAACAAACTGAAGAAAAAATTGATATTGAAGAGTGCAAACTCAGATTTTCCATCCTTATACCCCCAACATATATATTTTTCCTATATACACACACAAATAACTGGTGATATTGAATGTACCTCTTTCACTTTGGAGGTCTAGAAAATCTTACAATAATCCTTAATTCAGAAAAAAGCAAAATTCCTATAAATTCTCTCATTAATTTAGAGAAAATTATTTCAGTGGAACCGGATTATAACGGTGCAGATTAATTACACATACATAAGAAATTCTCTCATTAATTAAGAGGAAAAGAGAAGATCAACACCAATTATTTTGGTGAGGTTGGTTATAATGATGCAGATTAATAATATATATCTATTATAACTATACCAATTGTATGAAAAATACAACTATATTTTCAAATGACAATAGAGTTATAAGACAAATACAATATGTTATAAGTTTTAAACAAATATAATATATTGTAATATCTAGCCACATAATTGTGTGGGAAATTCTGCTAGGTGAAGAAAAAAATAGAAAGCAATATCCAATTATCTTCAAGACTCCAATCATTAGGGAAACATTGCAAGTTGGAGGTGTAATTGATGGGGCTGACAAATCAAAAGCACTTGATGTTGGAAATATGTGCAATATTCTAATTTCAGATTTTACTAAGAGGCAAATATCACAAATAACTAGTGACGCATAAATCAGCACTAACAACAAGCAACACAATGTACTTCAAAAATATACGCATAAACAAAATTCAAACAGAGTCTATTGGTCATCCGAACGGCTTACAATTGGGCCTGATGAAAAATAGTAAGCAGTATGGTTAATGCGGTGTAGAATGTATATGAAGCAGCGAAGCGAGCGGTCGCACAGATGTACGCTACTCAAAAACCTTATTGTCGACCTTATTGGCGTGGCGAACTCGGACCCTGGTGAGGCAGAGGCCGAAGGTGCTATTGCAGAGGCGGAGCCAAAGTGTGGACACCGAGCGGGGTAGGCGCAGTCAGCCCAGACCTCGGTGAGACGAAGGCTGAGGTCGAGGCGGAGGCGGGTGAACACAGGGACAAACCATTTGACGACCGAGCTAGCAACTGTCGAAGAGCACGATCCCTCCCTAACCGACGGCCTTCTATACACTGGGCAGGAAGTCGTAGTAGAGCGCCTTGATGAAGACGTTGTCGCTCTTCCCCGGCACGCTCGCCGCTGCAAAGCCGAGGTACACCTGGTCTCTTGGGTGCCTCGCCGGAGACGGGGTACACGAACTGCGCGACGATGATGAGTCGCCACGACACGTTCCCAATGACGGCAGCGCCGATGAGGTCATGCCCGAGCCGCGTCACGAAGGTGCGGTTGAGCACGACGTGGATAGCGAGCCCGGCGCCGGAGATGACTGTCATGGCCCAGACCTTGCCCTGCGCCTGGAAGAACTTCTGCAGCGGGAAGTTGGCGGCGTATGCGATCCTTCGATGCGAGCACGTATGCCAGAGCCGAGCGATGCACGGCGGCAGGCCCATTGCAAGGTCCCGCGCGGAGCATGCATGAACGCGGAGGTGATGAAGCCGGGCTCAACGTAGCGGGGACACCCCTTGCTGCTCAAACAGTAGTTCATGCATTGATAGATGCGAGTGCATAAAAGGCTACAGGTTCATGCAAGGAAGGATACGAATGCATGGATGGCTACGTGACAATGATTGCATGCATGCATGCCATGCATCATGACTGCATGCTACTCCACGATGGCGAGTCTTGGCGATGCTTCGCGGAGGAGCCAGAGCTACGTATGCACGGCGAAGCCGCGGTGAGGTAGGCGTGGCCAGCTTAGACCTAGGTGAAGCCACGACGAGGTAGGCATGGCTAGCTCAGACCTCAGCGAAGCGAAGGTCGGGGTCGAAGGCGCTGTCAGAAACGCGAAGCCGTGGCGAGGTAGACGCGGCCAGCTCGAACCTCGGCGAAGCGAAGCGTGCAAAGCCCCGCACCTCCGCGCAACTCACATGCGATCACACATAAGTGTCACGTATGCATGCACCATGCATGGACGGATGAATGTATGAATGCACATGAAAATGATTGCATGCATGCGATGGCGAGGCTTGGTGATGCTTCACGGAGGCTTGACACGGAGACCATGAAACAGAGACGCAACGCTGCGTGGAGACTCTCGGGAGCTCGGCGCAGAGACTCGGCTGTTTGTATGGATTCCGACGTGCGGGAGCGGATCCTAGCAGCAGGCGTCGAAGGGCGATGTCGTAGTGAAGCGCAGCGGAATTGAGCTCGATGACGTACCACCCTGGCCGAAAAATCCTGTCGCCACGTTATCCAAGACACCACTTCCCTGCATGAATACCTCCAACAGGGCGGAGATAGCAGCAACGTAGAATAAGCGATTCGATTAGATCTATCCAACTCATCATCTACAAAATATAGCAAACTATATAGGAAAAGCTCGTACACCTTATCCGATGAGATCTGCTAGATCTGGATCTAGACAAGAAATAAGAGCTCACAACATATCTGTGTGCTCACAACACTTCTGCCATATTTAATGAGGTGCGCATACTTACATCCCAAAGCGAACAGGCTAGCGACAAGATAAACTTATCTGTGACGCTCATAATACGAGCAACCTGGGATACTTCCATTCCGCGCTAGGAAGCTCCTTCGGCAGAAGCCACTTCTAGCTGTAGGACCGAAATGGCGACAAAGGGGGGGTGAATGTCGCTCTCTTTTAAAATCGCCCCCGAGAATTCGTACACTGTTTTTCAAAAAGATGCAAAACAAAGCACCTCACAGAAAATTAAAATTAATCTTGCTGAAATTTAGAACGCATGCGACACTGAAAAATTCAGCATAAATCAGAGACCAGCCAGTAAAAATTTCAACTGAAAAAACTGCTGTTTGACCTGCATGCAAAATCGCCAAAGATCAAAACAAAATAAAAAGAGAAGCACTCACTACTATCCTGCTGCCGAAACCATAGAGAGAGATGCAGTAAAAGAAATTTTTGGCCGGAGCCCCTGCTGACTTTAACCGAGTTGAATGCAGAGTATTTCCGGACTGCTAGTTCACTTGGATTAAAATGATGCACAGCCAGAAATGACAACAGACGGCAAGAAGAGAATAGATAGAAAAATGCAGACCGGCTGCTGAAACAGACTGGACAAAACAGAAAAATTCAGACTGCAATCGATAGAGAGAAACAACACAGTGAATATTCAGCTGCAGCCGAAATCATCAAGTAAAAAGCACAAACTGGAAGAGAGAAAAAGAAGACAATGTGCTACAGACTTGACAAAAGATGGCACAGGACAAAAGACTTGAGTAAATAGAGGAGAACTCAGTTTGGCAATGATGTTGCATAGTGACTTTCAGAAAAGAAACCGAGAGCAGGAAATGAGAGGATTCGGCTGAGCAGACAAGAAACTGAAAATAGAAATATAGGTTGCCGGCGTGGTAATCACTGCAAACAGCTCACATTTTTTCTTTTTCTTGCTTACACTCACTGAGTTCACTAGAGAGCTCTCACTACTAGCACTAGAACTTCACTCTCATTTCATATCCAGTACAAAGCTTTCTTCTCATCTTCTCCTTTTAACAACAAGCCTCACACCCAAAGGAGAAAATCAAGAAGTATCATACCTAACTCACTTTCCACCTCCCACACACATGAGGCAAGAAAGTCAACACACACATTTGGAGGGAAAACCAGCCCTCCACTCATGCTTGAGTCAATTCTCCAAATTGCCCTCAAGCACCTTCCCGAAGCTTCCCGCGTCCGGTACCTCAACTGTCTGGACCTTGACTCCTCGTTGAGCCTAGTCCCGATCCTCTCGCCGCTGCCCGTCGTGTCCACCTGACACCGACCGAGACCTCCGACTCCATCTGAGTCTAGTCCCGGTTCTCTCGTCGTCGCCGTCGTGTCCATCACCGGAAGCTCAGCCGGTTCCTCGCCTCCCGACTCGCAACCACCTCGAGTTCACACCGTCTTCGACACATCTCGACCGTTCTGACCTCAACGCCCCCTGCGTCTAGTCCGGTCACCACGTGTCTCGCCACGACTCCACCTCGACGTCCTGCAGTCACACAGACAAGAAACACGTCAAATAGCACCGCTCGATACATGAAAGCGTAAATAGAGATCAAACCTGTCGAGTCATCAGAATATGCAATATAAACCCATACGACTAGGTTCGACCAAGCCCGACCGAGCCCGTTACGCCACGCAACGGCTAGGTCCGAACCAACCGACTCAAACTCGACTTTTCCTAAACCGATGTCAATTACTCATCATACACAACGGGATGACCTCCACACGGTCTCTCAATCTCCCCCTTGATGAGTATATTGACAAACCCAGAAAAAACATAAAGTTGAGTTTGAAGAGTCCAACATAGTCCAAAGAAAGAAATGAAACTCATGACCATGTCGACAGAAGAAATCATTAGAGCAACTCAAGAAAGAGTAAATTGTTCTCCAAGCTCTAGATTCTCAAATGACTTTTTCTCCAATCTATTCTCCCCCTTTTGGCAATAAACACATCAAGAATGCAAAAGAGAGAATAAGTCAAGATGATGGATGAAATGGCTGAAGTTTGTTTATTCTAAGCATTTAGAGCCATGAGAATTATCCAAAATGACCATAATGTGTTACACCAAGCCATAACTTAATGAAAAGCTATCTAGATCATGACAAAATATGTATAAGCCAGCTAGATGCTACTAGATGACAATATGAGTTTTAGTGCATTTTATGAACATGTCAAGTCATCAATAAGTAAAGTCTAGCTAGAGACATCCAAGGATGATGCAAACCATGTCAATCAAGCTAAGCGGAACCAAGAATCTAATATTGAGTCTAAAATAGAGTGCTATATGCTCAAGAGTGAAACATTGGTTCAAATACTTGATTCTTTTAATAGCTTAGGCAAATTGAGCACAGATGATATTTTTCTTTTGAAATTCATGGTCGTTTTCAACCCATATTTTTATCATGTGCTAGATCTCAAGCCTTATGCGATCATTCCAAGCGAGAAGCTTAAGGAAATGATCTTGGTCATCCAAAACTCCCCCTGAGTTCATGCCTAGTGCAATGACAAGCCGTCTCATGAGAAAGAATTGGTGAGATCAGTTTTTTCGCACAAAAGAAATCTTTTTGCTTTTGAAATGATTATACTAACATATGCATCATCAAGAAGCTAGAACAGCTCAATCTAAGGCTCAAAATAGAGATTCAACGCTCAACCTAGCCTATTTGACATGGTATGAATCATAAAAGGATAGCTCAAGAGAGACTAATCTCAAATGCTAACATGACAAGTTTTAGTTCAAATTGAGCAAATTTAATTAACTCATCATGGCAAAAGCTAGTCTACACATATAAAGTCATGATGAATCTAGCAAATGAGCATAAATCATGGCAATATGTAAAGCATCGTAAGCATGTCATAACCGGATAATAATCAAGGCTCAATGCAGAAAGTAATGCAGAAAAATCCAGCTCCCCCTCAACATGTGATGCAACTTTTAGTTCAAGTTGAGTTAAGTCAATATTACATTCGTAAGCTCCCAAATGAACTCCCCCAACCAAAGCAATAAGAACGAGAAGGCAAAGAAAACAGTGATCCTTAAAGCATAGATAAGATATAGAGGATACTATGGCTCGATCGACTCTCATCTACCCCATATGACTCCGGGACTAATAGCCGACCGTAAAACACACACTAGAGAGCAAACACGCACATCTCACCCGAAGGTGGCCCGACCCTCGCTAGATCGCAAGAAGTGAGTGAGCTCAATCTAGTGAGATAAGAAACAACTAATAGAGCATCCTGAAAGCATAAGATAAGAGTAAGAAGTCTAAGCAACTAGACAAAAGAACCACTCTAACCTATCTTGGAAGGACTAAACCTAATGCACCCATATGCAATGCAACCGAAAGGAGTAAGAGCATAATAAATATAGTAAAGCAAGAAAGCACAAACTCCCCTCACAACAGTCCATAAGGACAAACCACCCCAAGCTCTCCCAGTCAGAGTCGAAAACCTCGAGCCATCCAAAGGCTTGGTGAAGATGTCACCAACCGGTGGTCACCTTCCACAACCGGAGCACGATGTCACCCTTCTCCACATGGTCTCTAAGGAAGTGAAAGCGAATGTCGATATGCTTGGTCCGAGAATGCTGACTGGGTTCTTAGCAATGTTAATTGCAGAAGTGTTATCACAAAGGAGTGGAACACTGTTGATAACTAACCCAAAGTCTCGCAGGTCGAGACCATCCAAAGCACTTGGCTACAAAGAATCGGTTGCGACAACGTACTCGGCCTCTGCGGTGGTGTGCAACACCGGATGCTTCCTCGAGGACCAGAACGAGAGAAGTGCCAATGAATTGGCGGTGCCGAGTGCTCTTCCTGCTATCCTGACCAAGAAAGTGCGCATCCGAGTAGGCTCTTAGGGAAAGACAGATGAGGAAGAGTACCGATACCATAGTCAATGGTAGCTCGAAGGTACTGAAGGATGCGCTTCACCACCTTTGGCGGTGAGATACGCGAGGTGAAGCTCAAACCGAGCACGAGACACACGAGAAGTGTATGTCCGGTCTCGAGGCGTGAGGTATAAGAGGAGCCGATCATACTTGATACTCCTTCGATCGACCGCTCGCCGTCTTCATCCGGGTCGAGTGGAATTGATGTAGCCATAGGGTGGACACGGCTTCCCATCACTCATATCAAGCGCTTCAGAGGTCTCGAGTGTACTTGCCTCGATGCAAGAAGGTACCCTACCGAGTGCGCTTAATTTGGAAGCCAAGGAAGAAACTCAACTCGCCCATCATGCTTATCTCAAATTCGAGCTCATGACATCGGAAAACTGGGAAACGAGAGCATGCGAGGAGCCGCCAAAGATGATGTCATCCACATAAATCTGGACGAGCAGAAAGTCAGTGCCTAGCTGGCGGATAAACAAGGTCTTGTCGACTTTACCCATTTCGAAACCATGACTCAACAGATAGGACTTAAGCCTCTCATACCAAGCTCTAGGGGCTTGCTTAAGTCCATACAACGCTTTAGAAAGCTTGTAGACATGGTTTGGGCATTTGGGGTTTTCGAAACCCGGAGGCTGTCTCACATAGACTTCTTCCTCAATAAAACCATTGAGGAAGGCACTCTTGACGTCCATCTGGTAGAGCTTGAAACCCTTAGAAGCTGCAAAGGCAAGCAGGATTCTAATGGCCTCAAGTCTAGCTACAGGGGCAAAGGTCTCCTCAAAATCTAGACCCTCAACCTGGGAGTACCCCTGAGCTACCAGTCTAGCCTTGTTTTGAATAACCACTCCATCTTCACTCTGCTTGTTCTTGAACACCCACTTAGTTCCAATAATATTGTGACCTCGTGGGGGCTCAACAAGTGTCCAAACCTTGTTTCTTTCGAAACTCTCCAGCTCCTCATGCATGGCATTGATCCAAGACTCGTCAGATAAAGCATGACAAACGTCTTTGGGCTCGAAGGAGGTAACAAAGGCAGAATGGAGACAAAAGAGTGACATGCCTGATTTTGAGCGAGTAACTCGCTCAAAAAGGTCTCCATTGATCTGCTCTGAAGAATGAGATTTTTGTATATGTCTAGGAGGTCCAGGATGAGAAGAAGAAGTGGCCTCTACCTCTGAACTGACGGGTAGGAACAGAGCCACTAGCTCAGAGGAAGCGAAGGCATGGGCTGATCACCTCGAGGTGCGGTGGAAGAAGGCACCTCAAAGGGTGGATGAGGGACTGGATCAGGTAGACAACCCTCGTCTCCATCCTCCTCATCATCCACGAAGATGGTCTCGGACTGCTCTAAAGAACCTGAGATATCGGGCCTAGTCCCCGGACTGGCCTCGTCGAAGGTCACATCACAGGTTTCTGCCATTTTACTAGACTCGCAGTTTTAGACCCTATAAGCCCGCGAAGAAGTCGAGTAGCCTAGAAAGATCCCATCACAAGAACGTGACTCGAACTTATCTAGGTTTCCAGACTTCAAGATAAAGCACTTGCAACCAAACACACGAAAATGAGAGACGCTGGGCTTTCGTCCATATCTCGACTCATAAGAAGTGCGGTGCAAGTGTGCCCCGAAAAAACTCGATTTGAGACATGGCACGCGGTAGCTATAGCCTCACCCAAAACTTCCGCGTGTAGAGTATTCATCGAGCATCGCCCCGCCATCTCGACCAAGGTACGGTTCTTCCTCTCCACGACGCCATTCTCGCTGGGGACGTGCGGAGAAGAGAAGCGGTGCTCTACACTGTCTCAACACGAACCTCTCGGTAGGAATTCTTGAACTCCGTGCCATTGTCATGCGGATCGCTCGTAAGGCACCGAAGCTCAACAGAAAGCCACCGAAAAGACCTCGAAATGTGTAAACGCCTCATCCTTCGAGGCCAAGAAAACACCCAAGAATACCTCGAGAAGTCATCGACACGACAAGAACATACCACTTCCTCCTGCCGATCGCACTCGAGTGGTCCAACCGTATCCATATGGAGCAATGTCCGGTGCATCGGTCATAGTAATGTGTGGGAGGATGAGAAGCGGCAACCATCTTGCCGTGTTTAGGCATGGAGCGCAAACAAGATCTTTGACCATCTTGAGTTTCGGCACCATGAATGAGATCGTGGCCGCTAACTCAAGTCAAATGGTCAAATCCAATATGACCAAGTCTCCTATGCCGGAAGGAAAGGTCGCGGGACTCGAAGCAACCAAACAGGAGAGGATCACCGAAGACTCAATAAAATCAGCACGAAGATCCTCCCATAACGAGAAATCCATAAACCGGACTACAGAAGAATCAACAATTTTGCGTTTTCTTAAAACTTACCTCGAAACCGTCATCGGTGGTCGAGAAACCAAAGCAAATTGTAATGCGTTTACTCACCAAGGCAACATCTTTTAAAACAAATGAGTCATTAACGCAGACGGTACCTTTGGCGATGACGCGTCCGCATTTAAGAGTCTCCAAAGGTGATAGTCTCATCACCAAGCTCGAGCTAGGGAAGAAAACCAACGTGAATCTCCGGTCATATGTCGTGAACACCCGAGTCTACGAGCCAAACCTTTCCTTCCTCGCCCGCGAACCCGAGTCAACAGAGTAAAGTCTCGATCTTGGGATAAATCAAAATATATTTTGGAACCCAATACTGAGTCATACGTCGAGCAGAAGAAGTAGTCACACACGATCGACCTCTAACTACCCCACGCCTCCGTCGCTCAGAAGCGAAGGTCCGTGGACGGACACAAGTCGTTGGCCGGGTCCGACCGCTACGGACGAGCGAGTCGGTGCCGGCAACAGTCGATCACGCGCGGGTAGGCATCTCGATGGGAAAACGAGATCTACCCTCGTGACGGCGGAAGTCACGACCGAGGGAGCACGAGGACGAAAAACGAAGACTCGGAAAACCAAGTCCTCGGGTCGCCCAAAGCTACCAACAAGAGCAAACCTAGACCTCGTGTTGGTCTTAGGTGCACTCAAGGTCCGGGCGACCACGAATACGCCTAAGAGACTCAACACGGTCTCTTCGCGCGATCTTGACGCGCTTGAAGCAATGGTCAAACAAATGCCCATCCTTCTGACAGAAGGTGCAATGATACCGCCTTCGAGGGGTCAAGTCGCAGTGAAATCACCTTCGTCAATCCCTTGGACAAAGCCCGCTGATTTAAATTGAACTTTCTTGTTCTTGGGCTTGACCTCAATCACACCTGCGGCTACGGGTCTGAGCACGACAGATGGATGCTTCCTCACATCCTCACGGAGATCATATCCTAGACCCTGTTTGAACTTGCAAATCTTTGATTGGTCTAGAATAAGATTGAGTTTCTTCTTGCCTCCTACAAATTTCTCGAGAGTGTTCATAAGGTACTGACACTCCCGAAAGAGAGAGGTGCAAGAAGAGCAAGGAGAAGAAAAAGAGACAGTAGGAGGAGAGGAAGGAGAAGAACCAATAGTAGAAGAGCGAATAGCACGTGCATATTTCTCCTTATGCACGGCCACCTCAACCTTGAGGGCTTCGCATGACATACAGGGGGCAGCCCTAATCCTAGCCATTTGGTTCTCGTAACTCTTCCTAAACGTCTCTACCATGTCCTTATCCTTTTCAAACACTTCAGCACAGAAAGCACAAGAAGAATGTGATTTTTCTAGAAGGTCCTTAGTTAGCTTCACACATTTTTCATCCAATGCAATTAATTCAGATTTTAGTTTATTACAACTATTGCATGGTGAGCTAACAGGATCCTTAGTAGCAAATTGAGCCATTTTCCTGTTATGATCAACCATCTCTTGAAATTGCTTAGAAACCGATTCAAGCTCAAAGGTTAATTTAGGACAGTTGGTACAAGAAACAATAGGCTCTAACAGGAAGCACGCATTCAACAATTTTATGGTCCGCCTGCTTTAAGTTCATCTTGATTATTGCAAGTTTCACAAGATTCGGCAGATCAAGTAGCATGGCATAAGGTCCTCTAGCAGCAGTGTCCTTATCCTCACATGGGGTGGGAGAAATAGTCTCATCAGTAGTAAGTAGGGTAATGACCATCCTACTCAATTCTAATTCATCAAGCAGACTAACATTCTCCACCTTAACAATATCAAGCTCGGAGGACACACTATCATGCGAGATCCTTAGTTTCTCCATGTCACCCAAGATAGCATGCAAGTATCACAATCATCATTTGTGGGAGCGGATGTAAGAGCAATAATCTCTAGAGACAATCTATCTACTTCCTTCTCCAACTCGCTACACCTAGTTTTAGCTCTAGTATGAAATCCTCCTAGTTTAAGAAAAGCTTCATTAAGTTGGTCGTAGGAAGGAAATACCTCGTCGAGTCGAGTACAGCTCGTCGTCGCTCGATTAAGCCCTCAAGGGCCATGAAGCACATGCCGGAGAAGTCGCCATCGCCTTTGGGTTCTTGATCACCCGTCCCGTCGTCGTCGCTCCATTCCTCCACCTCGGCGAGGTCGAGATCGTCAGCGGTGAGGACGCGGTGGAAGAGCTTCTTCGCCTTCCCAAAGTTGCGAACTTCCTCTTGCCTTGGACCGGTCTTGAGGGCTTGAGTTACTGGTTCTTGTCGGTGTAGTCGTTCTTGCCCGAACCGTCAAGTCACCTTTACCATTCCCAAGCTTGGGACAGTTTGCTCGGATGTGGTTGGGGCCACCACACTCGAAGCAAATCACGGGTCCTCCTCTTTTTCCATCCCTCCTCCTCTTGTAAGCATGAGAAAATCTCCGTGCTAGGAGGGCTAGCTGTTCATCCGCAAGCTGCTCTAACTGATCATCAGTTATGTCACAGAGAGCAGCGAGGGAGAATCCGCACAAAGGCTCAGCAGAAGAAGATCCAGAAGCGGGATCGGTGACTAGCGCCATCGACTGTGACTTCGACCGACGAGAGACTATGTCAATCTCGTGAGTCTTGAGGCGCGAGTAAAGCGCGTCAAGAGTCAGGGTCGAGAGGTCCGTGGTGTCCTTGATGGTAGTCACCTTCATCTCCCAAACCCGAAGATCAAGTGCAGAAAGGATTTGTCGAGCGTTATCCGAGTCGGAGTATGTGAGACCGACGGCTCGGAGGTTGCTCAAAATTTTGTGAAAACGCGAAAAGCACTCGTCAAGGGACTCACCAGCAAGCATCTCGAATTTACTGTATTCACGCTTGAACTGGTCCTGTCGAACCGTCTTGATCTGGGTGGTGCCCTCATGGTATGCATTGAGGGTCACCCAGATGTCGTAGGCGGACGACAGGTGAGAGATGCGATCGAATTCGCTTCTGCTCAACCCCTGAATGATGATGTTCCTTGCCTTTGCATTCGCCTCAACATCAGCCATATTCCCGGCATTGATGTTCTCATCGGCGGGAACAACAAACCGAATCTTCACCTTTCGCGGATGGCATACCCCGAGCACGGATGTAAGTTTCCATTCGGCTTTTCCAGAAGGGGTAATCCAGGCCATCGAAGATGGGCGGCTTGGTGGAATACTTGTCTGTCGCCATGGCTTACAGACCGGTTAAGATCTATAGACAAGAGCTAACCGGCTCTGATACCAATTGTAGGACCGAAATGGCGACAGAGAGGGGGTGAATGTCGCTCTCTTTTAAAATCGCCCGAGAATTCGTACACTGTTTTTCAAAAGATGCAAAACAAAGCACCTCACAGAAAATTAAAATTAATCTTGCTGAAATTTGGAACGCATGCGACACTGAAAAATTCAGCATAAATCGAGACCAGCCAAGAAAATTTCAACTGAAAAACTGCTGTTTGACCTGCATGCAAAATCGCCAAAGATCAAAACAAAATAAAAAGAGAAGCACTCACTACTATCCTGCTGCCGAAACCATAGAGAGAGATGCAGTAAAAGAAATTTTTGGCTGGAGCCCCTGCTGACTTTAACCGAGTTGAATGCAGAGTATTTCCGGACTGCTAGTTCACTTGGATTAAAATGATGCACAGCCAGAAATGACAACAGACGGCAAGAAGAGAATAGATAGAAAAATGCAGACCGGCTGCTGAAACAGACTGGACAAAACAGAAAAATTCAGACTGCAATCAATAGAGAGAAACAACACAGTGAATATTCAGCTGCAGCCGAAATCATCAAGTAAAAAGCACAAACTGGAAGAGAGAAAAAGAAGACAATGTGCTACAGACTTGACAAAAGATGGCACAGGACAAAAGACTTGAGTAAATAGAGGAGAACTCAGTTTGGCAATGATGTTGCATAGTGACTTTCAGAAAAGAAACCGAGAGCAGGAAATGAGAGGATTCGGCTGAGCAGACAAGAAACTGAAAATAGAAATATAGGTTGCCGGCGTGGTAATCACTGCAAACAGCTCACATTTTTTCTTTTTCTTGCTTACACTCACTGAGTTCACTAGAGAGCTCTCACTACTAGCACTAGAACTTCACTCTCATTTCATATCCAATACAAAGCTTTCTTCTCATCTTCTCCTTTAACAACAAGCCTCACACCCAAAGGAGAAAATCAAGAAGTATCATACCTAACTCACTTTCCACCTCCCACACACATGAGGCAAGAAAGTCAACACACACATTTGGAGGGAAAACCAGCCCCTCCATTCATGCTTGAGTCAATTCTCCAAATTGCCCCTCAAGCACCTTCCCGGAAGCTTCCCGCGTCCGGTACCTCAACTGTCTGGACCTTGACTCCTCGTTGAGCCTAGTCCCGATCCTCTCGCCGCTGCCGTCGTGTCCACCGACACCGACCGAGACCTCCGACTCCATCCGAGTCTAGTCCCGTTCTCTCGTCGTCGCCGTCGTGTCCATCACCGGAAGCTCCAGCCGGTTCCTCGTCTCCGACTCGCAACCACCTCGAGTTCACGCCGTCTTCGACACATCTCGACCGTTCTGACCTCAACGCCCCCTGCGTCTAGTCCGGTCACCACGTGTCTCGCCACGACTCCGCCTCGACGTACTGCAGTCACACAGACAAGAAACATGTCAAATAGCACCGCTCGATACATGAAAGCGTAAATAGAGATCAAACCTGTCGAGTCATCAGAATATGCAATATAAACCCATACGACTAGGTTCGACCAAGCCCGACCGAGCCTGTTACGCCACGCAACGGCTAGGTCCGAACCAACCGACTCAAACTCGACTTTTCCTAAACCGATGTCAATTACTCATCATACACAACGGGATGACCTCCATATGGTCTCTCAAGCGCCCTTGCACGGCTTCTCAGTCGTCCCCACGGACGGCGCCATCTATTGTGGCTACAGACCAAATAGTAAAGAATGGGACTCATAGAAGAGGAAAAGGAGAGCCATATCTATGAGAGAGTTGGTAAGAATGAGAGGGTGCCCCTCCTCCTGCCCCTCTTGGGGGTTTATATACACGAGTGGGGTAGAATGGGAAATCCCCATTCTAACCCTTAATACTTACAAAGGATGAGGGTACATTGGTATATTTACATTGATATATTGCTCTACACTATCGGACCTATTACATATTAGGCTAGTTACAAGGCCTAGTCACGGGAGGTTGGGCCACCCCCACAACAGGGACACTCTACTCTGGATGTCTCTAGACATATATATAGATGTAGACTGTTAACTGAAATGATTAACCAGCCATTTACCTACTGGTAACTGACTTAATTAACTAGCCATTTACCCATTAGTAAATGCCTATCATTAATATCCAATAAAGCCTCAAATTCAACACTAGGATCCCATTCAAATAGAGAGAGATGCATGGTTCAGCAAAAATAAGATGGACTTGGTCTGTCAAATGGTGCGCCACGTCATGTCATGGTGCAGTCGCGCGTCACAAGTCACAAGTCATGTGATTTGCCACGCGAAATTATGTGAATACGTGCGCGCATGCATGGACACGTGTGTTTTTAGTCAAAGCCCTCTTATGCCATATATCTCAATATTTTAGGGAATGGCAAGAATATCATCTTATAAATTAGTCTCTTCCACTTTACTTTAACAATATGGTACTAAACTGTGCTAACTTTCAAATTATAGGAAATTGGGCTCACACTCATGTGGGCCTAATTTCTAATAATCTCCCACAAATTCCATATTAAGTAGAAAAAGCTATCAAAGATATTGTACTGAAATACTGTTAATATACCAATCTTTTAGTGTAAGTTCTGTACAAGTTGAATTTACACCTAGAATGACAAAATTCATCTTCTTACAACTTTTAATGGACTATGCTTTGAATTCATAGCTTTTCTTGATAAGACTTTATTTGAAATCTCAACTGATACTAGGTTGCCAATGAACCACGTCTAAATGGAGTGTTATATAGTCATGCCCCCTTATTTTCTTATGAGTTTTCTAGAGAATGTTCTGTTCTCACGAACTACACTACACAGTTAGGCTCAAGTAGGTGTATTCTTTCTAGGTATCTTACAGACTAATACTTTTTTCTTATGTCAATAATATAATGCATTAATGCTTTATACCAACTTTCTATACAATCAAGAGAATTTTATTTATTAGGATATAGGTACAATTGATATATACTCTCTTGTTACAACATCAACTTATTATTTTCCATTGGCTTAGTTACGAGATCTCTAGTCAAAAAGGTATGGGTTACCATTGTGATGTAACTCAAATGAGCCTTATTCCCATGTCCATAGATGCAACGAAAATTATTTTTCATGCTAACCCCTTTGTAAAAAAGTCTGTCAGATTTTTCTTAGTGCGAATGTAATTAACAGCAATTACTCCAGAGTTCCTTGATTTTTAGATAGATTTAGGGCTATGCTTTACATATTTGAAGGACTTCATATTATCCTTAGTACACACAACTTTAGCCAACACTGTTTGATTATTGCTATAAATCATGATTGCTGGTATTGGTTTCTCAACCAATGGCAAGTCTAATAGAAGATATCTCAGCCATTCAGCCTTAACAATGGCTATGTCAAGTGTTACAAGTTCTGCTTCCATAGTTGACCTCATCAATATGGTCGGTTTGCAAAACATCCATAAAACTGCAGTACCAGCTAAGTAAATATATAGCCACTTATAGCTTTGATCTCTTCTATTTCAGAGATTCAATTGGAATTAATGTATCCTTCTTACATAGATGGGTATCAAGTATAATGAATTCCAAAGGATATTGTGCTTCTCAAGTAAAGCAACACTATTTTAAGTGCCTCCTAGTGACAATTTCTTAGGTTAGATGTAAACTCTCACAATAAATAAAATATCAGGTCTTATGGTACCAACTAAATACATAAGTGATCCAATAATTTCCAAATATATCAATTGATCTTTTCCTAGCCCTTGGTTCTTTCGCAGCTTAATGCTCGCATCATAAGGTGTTGAAAGTTGTTTACAATTCTCATAGCCAAAACTACTCAAGATTTTCTTAGTATAATAGGATTGATTCAAAGTAATCTGATCCTCGTTCTTGGTAAATTTAATACTGAGAATAACATCTGCATGTCCCAAGTCTTTTATATCAAAGCATCGAGATAAGAAAGATTTGATCTCGTCAATTACAGTTGTATTTGTCCCATTATAAGTATGTCATCCATATACAAACACAAGATGATGCGGGGGTGTGCCTGATCTTCACGACGTAGGATTGATAATGATAGCTTGGATCCGTGCAACCTAACGAACAGATGGCGCCAATAACTGTTCGAATAGCAACCTGCAACAAAAAAATTCGCCCAACCACATGCTTGTGATCCCGTCTACCCGACCACAAAGCAGACACATCGCAACTTCTAAGAATCACAAGGAATCACAAGAACAATGATGTAGAGAAACACCCAACTCCACTCTAGGTTGCAACTAGATGGCAAACTCTAGGAAGAACACGTGTATAGCTCTCTCTTGAAAATAATAGATTCAATCGTGGTCTGAAAAAAAGTTACGTATTACAGGCTTATATAACCCTTGGAGGCCGCAAGGTCTCCTACTCAACTCCTAAGTGTTTTAGACTCAGACTCTCACAAAAATGAAATTAAAATAAATATCCATAATGCTTTTGAAGATAAATCCTCCTTCATTACGTAGCCCTTAAAATAAGCTTTCCAACGAATCCAAGATCACCTCAATCAGACCTTGTATGTGAAAGTGATTGCCTTTATACGACAGGTATATGATCAGAGATACAGTCATACTGTTTCGAACACCTCCAAGTCAATCGAACGACTGCAAGCGTCTCCAGCCAATCCAATCGTGGGATCGTTCAGCCCAGTCCGAACGTTACCATAAATATTGACCGCCCAAAGTTGATCGAACGACACAGAAGGGCGAACGTTCAGACAGTGGCGGACCCAGTATTTTACCAAAGGGTATGCCGCACCAAAATTTTCTTATGCAATTCGGTAAAACCATTTGTCAATTCGGTAAATAATTATAAAATTTGCACCATAATTCGGTATACAGGCACTAAATAATATGATAAGTCTTAAATTCAAAGATTAAGTTGGAAACTTGCACAAATTACAATATAAATAGTTCAAACACCATACTAATAGTCTCAAATATACATAAAAGATACTTACAATACTACTTGTCTGACTTACCAAGATGCAATTTATGTTTTAGCAAATAATTGCTCGAGAACTCTTTAGGGTAGAACTCAACTATATTATGATATAAGGAAAAATATGCCATAAATGTATCGTTGATATGAAAATTTTACTTAACACTCAATACTTGAAGAGTTGAAGTTTTCAACACAAATTACAATAAAGAAAGAATATGAAATCATACATAATGTAGCGTAATAAAGATACAATAAGTACCTTAAATCCTAAATGGAGAATGTAGCAGCTAGCCCACCATTTCCTCATCAATAGTAGGACAAGAACCAGAACCTACAAAGACAACACAAAAAATAAAATAAAATATAGATAAATTCAAAATGCATGAATATTACATTTGAAATAAACTAACTTACCACTTGCACGAGAAAGTTGTTTCTTACGTGATCTCATCCCTTGAAAACGCTCTAAAATCTTCTCATCTTTAATATTTGCAAACAATAGTTGGATTGTCTGTTTGACTGTGTTTCTTGTGCTGCAAAAAATGATGACAATGTCTTGCTCCTCTTCATTTTGTAATTTGTTTCCTTAAATATTTTTAGTAGTTAGTTCCTAAATAGCAAAGGTAAAACATTAAATATATAACATTTCATCTGATCATTGATACAATCATATTTATTTTAAAACAAAAAAACACTGATTCACCTTGCTCTGCCTTGCGCTGCGCGGTCTACACCTCGGTCTCAGTCGGTCGGTCGGTCCTCGGTCACGATGGTCAGTCGGTTTGGTTAAATGATTAATCGACAGATCGACCGCTCGGCCGCTGAGTCAAGCGCTCGGCCGATCCGCTCCGCTCAACATAAATCCACTCGTGGAGTCCGCCCCGTCCGCATTTGAGCATTTCTTCAGTTTAGGACTTCAGCTGACGGCTCACCCGCATTTCTTCAGCCTGCCTCGCCCTCGTTCTACGCTCGCCTGCGCTCACCGTCCGCTCGCCGTCCTCCTCCGGTCCTCCCCTGCTCTGGGTTGCGCTCGCCGTCGTCCTCCTCGCGCTCGGCTGCGCCGCCGCCGTCCTCCTCCTCGCCTGGCCGTGCTTGCGGCTCGCCGGCGCCTCGGCGCCGCCTCGGGCTGGCGGTGGGCAGTGGCGCTCGGCCGCTCGTCGTGCTCCCCGCGCAGGAGACCACGACCACGAGTAGCGGAGCGGCCGGCTATGGAGAGGGCGCGCGCAGGAGAGGGATGCTCCGTGCTCAGATCTGATGGGGCGATGGGCGGTTGGGGCTGGGGGATTGCTAGGCTGGGGAATAGCCGAATGGGGATTATGGTTTGGGTTTGGTCTGGTGATGTCTCGGTCTGCTGACTTTGCTTTGCTATGGGGTTTGGGTTTGCTTTGCTGACTTTGCTTTGCTGTGGGACTGAGTTCAACTGGGCCCCAGGGTATGCCGTGGCCCACTCGGCATACCCTGTGGGTCCGCCCCTGCATTCAGAGCAGTCCGAATGTCATCGTCACTATCAACCGTCCAAAACCGATCGAACGTCGTAGAGTGAACAAACGTTTGGAGCATTCCAAACATCTCCAAGGCCATCAGATGGTCCGTTGAAGATCGGACGGTACGGCTCATTCGGAGTAGGCCGAACATTTCCAAGGCGATCGGACGGTCCGTGGAATATCGGATGGTGTGATCGTTTGGAGCGGTCCGAATGTCTCCGAAGCATCTGAGCATCCAACGTTGATCGGACGGTTTGGACAATCGAAATTATTCGGGCTGGTCCGAACATTCTGACTCGAGGTGGATCAGACAGTCCTGAACACATTTGAGACCGATCAGACCGATCCGAAGGTGGTTTTTGATACCAGTTGAATTTTTTTGAATGTCCAGCGCATCTTTGTGAGTTTGATTGTTCTTGTGGTTGATCCGACATGGCAATGAGTACTTGAACATGTCTTCCCTTGCTTGACTCCAAGTATTTCTTCTCCATTAGCTTCTCCTTCATGGCTCCAATTCCAAAAGTTTCACATCATTCAAACCTGAGAACGCATAGCACATTGGATTGAGGTAGTATCCAATTCTCATGTAAATTATAACCAAATTCAATTAGGAGCGAATTCGCCTGTTCATTAATTTGTTTAGCTCGTGCTCATGTGATCATTCCAATTGGTGTCTTTGGGATGTTCTCATCATCCTCCCCCTCTTGAAAATGAGTCATCCTCACTCTAATTCTTCCGGATCCAAGAATTGTGATAAATCAGCAACATTGAATATAGAACTCACATCATAATCAGCACCTGAAAACTTGATCATGTATGCATTGTCATTGATCTTCTCAAGCACTTTGAATGGACCATCTCCCCGAGGCATTAGCTTGGATTTACGTTTGTTTGGGAAACATTCTTTGCGTAGATGCACCCAAACTAAATCACCTGGTTCAAATAGCATATTCTTTATGAACTTGTTCACCTTCTCAACAAAGTATCGTGACTTCTTTTCAATTTCTTTTTTAGTATTGACATGAATCTTCTTCATATATATAGCTCGTTTTGATTCTTGCATGTTGACATGTTCATGCAACGGCAGTGGCAGCAAATCAAGTGGCGTGATCAGCTTGAAACCATACACCACCTTAAATGGACACATTTGAGTAGTAGAATGCACTGCCCTGTTATTTGCAAATTCATCATGCGGTAGAAAATCTTTCCACTCTTTCAAATTCTTTTTGATCATTATCCGCAACAGCATTGAGAGTGTACGGTTCACCACCTCCGTTTGCCCATCCGTTTGTGGGTGAAAAGTTATCGAAAAGAGCAACTTTGTCCTAAGTTTGGCCCACAAAGTGTTCCAAAAGTAGCTCATAAATTTGATGTCTCGATTTGAAACAATTATCCTTGGTGTGCCCATGCAATCTCAAAATTTTTCTGAAAAATAAGTCAGCTACATACGATGCATCGTCGCTTTTGTGACTGGGAATGAAATGTGCCATTTTAGAGAATCTATCCACCACTATAAAAACTGAATCCCTTCCCCCTCTTAGTCCTAGGCAATCCTAAACAATGTCCATACTAATATCTTCTTAAGGTGCATTAGGAACTGGAAGTGGAGTGTATAAACCATGTGGATTAAACTTAAATTTTGCTTTGTGGTATGTCACATATCGTTGTACAAACCTTTCGATGTCTCACCTCATTTTAGGTCAATAAAAATGAATGCTTAGCATCATGAAGGTCTTTTCTCTCCTAAAGTGTCCCATCAATTCTCCTGCATAAGATTCCTACAATAGAAATAAGCGCATAGACGAATCTGGAAAATATAATTCATTAGCACGAAATAAGAACCCATCGTGAATATGAAACCTGTCCCATCCTTTTCCATATTTGCATTTAGAATATGGTTATGAGAATTCGTGGTTAGAAGCATATAAATCTTTCAAGCTCCGTAAACCAGGAACTTTTACTTCCAATTGAGTTAAGAGCACATTCTTTCTAGATAAAGCATTATCTACCACATTCTCTTTCCTTTCTTGTACTTAACGACATATGAAAAAGTTTCAATGAATTCTACCCACTTAGTATGTCTACGGTTTAGTTTAGCTTGGCCCTTTAAATATTTCAAAGCTTCATGATCAGAGTGGATAACAAATTTTTTAGGCCAAAGATAATGTTGCTAAATTTCAAGCACACGCATTAAAGCATACAATTCTTTATCATACACAGGGTAGTTCAATTGAGCTCCTCCTAACTTCTCACTGAAATACGCTACTAGTTTCCATTCTTGCATTAAAATACTACCAATTCCTATTCCACTAGCATCACATTCAATTTCAAAAGTCTTAGTGAAATTAGGCAAAGTGAGCAGTGGTGCTTTAATTAATCGTTTCTTTAGTTCTTGAAAAGCTTTTTCTTGTGATGCACCCCGTTTAAACGCAACACATTTTTTAGTTAACTCATTCAAGGGTGCAGTAATGGTGCTGAAATATTTAACAAAACGATGATAAAAGCTAGTAAGACCATGAAAATTTCTGATTTGACTAACATTCACAGGTGTAGGCCAATTCTTAATCACTTCAGTTTTTGATTCATCTACTTCAATGCCTTGTCCAGAAACAACATAGCCTAAGAATACAACTTTATTGATGCAAAAAGTGAATTTGTCAAGATTAGCATACAATTTCTCACTTCTAAGCACTTCTAGCACTTACCTAATATGCTCAGCGTGTTCATCCATCATTTTTGCTATAGATCAATGTCATCAAAGTATACCACAACAAATTTACCAATGAATGCTCTTAAAACATGATTCATCAATCGCATAAATGTATTAGGTGCATTAGTTAAACCAATGGCATTACTAACCACTCATACAATCCAAATTTTGTTTTAAAAGTAGTCTTCCATTCACCACCAAGTTTCATCCTAATTTGATGGTATCCACTTTTCAAATCAATTTTAGTAAATATGGCAGCACCACTAAGTTCATCTAGCATATCATCTAACTTAGGAATAGGATGACGATGTCTAACATCGATGTTGTTAATGGCACAACTATCAACACACATTTTCCACGTACCATCTTTCTTAGGAACAAGAATTATGGGAACTATGCAAGGACTAAGAATTTCGTGTACATACTCTTTCTCAAGTAGTTCTTGCACTTGGCATTGAATTTCTTTGGTTTCCTCTGGATTGATGTGTATGGTGGATGGTTTGGAAGTGATGCGTCGAAAACTAGATCAATTTGATGCTCTATTCTGCGCAATGGTGGAAGTCCCACTGGAATCTCCTCCGGAAACACGTCTTCAAATGCCTGCAAAAGAGAGGAAGCACCACTAGGAAGAGAGGTCAAGTCATTAGTAGAAAGCAACATAGTTGCATCTTTGTGCATAAGCACAAATTGCATCTTTGATGGGTCATTGCTCACATATCTCAATTCTGATTTTGTTGCTAACATAACCTTCCCCCCCACTTTTACTTTTCCCTCTCATATTTGGCCTGTGGCTCTCACTCACTGATGTGTGGAAGTCTCTCTTTTATTTCTTTTTACCCTTATTTTCAGCAAACTTCTTTTACTGTAATTCAACATGTATTTGACTAGGAGTCATTGGATTAAACTCTTTTGTCTTTCCCTTCCACTTAAAAGCATATCGGTTGGAACGGTCATCATGTTGTACACCTCTATAGTATTGCCATGGCCTTTCTAACAGCAAATGGCATACGGTTATAAGCACCACATTACACTCAATGATGTCTTCATAATAACCAATCTTGAAGGTAACATGCACCACAAACTGAACGTTCATATCCCCACATTCGCTAAACCATTTCACATGATATGGGCGTGGATGTTTCATCATCTTTAAACTAAGTTTCTCATATAATTCAACACTAGCCAAGTTATGACAACTGCCACCATCAATAATAAGTTTAATTACCTTGTTGTCTACCTTGGCTTATGTTTAAAACAAGTTGAACCGTTGCGGATGTGCATCTCCTTCTTGTGCAAGCATACTTAAATTTTTGGTGACTACTAGCGCCTCTCCCGTTTCATAATTCAACACATCAACCTTTTCATTGTCAACCGATGCATCTTCATATCTCTCCTTTTCATGACTAGGTTCAACCTCGTCTTCACTTGCTGATTCATATTCTCCATCATCCATCACAAGCATAACTCGGTTGTTGGGACACTCCCTAGAAATATGGCCACGTCTCAAATACTTGAAGCATTGAATTTCCTTATTTGTTTTGTTGTAGCACCAATGAGGGTGCAGGAGATCGAGTAGCCTTCTTCTCACTCGATGTGGGTGTTGTTTTTGTAATTGAAGAAGGACGAGCATTAGTGTTGGAAGTAGTACTAGCTGCAAATGTACCTCGTCCTAAATTGAATCGTGCTTTGGTGGCATTGGTTGAGGGTGATGGCACCTTCAAGTTAAAATAAGTAGTCCTTGATACTGGTTTTTCATCTTTTAGTAGCTGTTTTTCTACCTTTGTTGCTTGATGTACCAACTCAACGACAGTGTTGTAGGGCTGATATTGCACAAGACGCTTGTTGTTTTTATTCATACCAAACAGAAAATGCGCAAGTGTTTGCTCTTCATCTTTATGCACACGTGCCCTAATCATAACTTGCTCCATATCCTTGTAGTATTTCTCCACCGAATGGCTTCCCTGCCTCAAATTCTACAGTTTATAAAAAAGATCATGTTTATAAGTGTCAGGAACAAAATGTGCTCTCAGCTCTTGCTTCATTTTAGCCCATATCGCAATTGGATTCCCTATTATCTTCTCTTTGATTTAACACTTCCTCCCACCAAATCAACGTATACCCATCAAACTCAAGTGACGCCATGTGTAGCCTTTTCTCCTCCGAATAATTGTGTATTTGGAAGATCTTATCTACCTTGAGCTCCCATGTGAGATAAGCATCTGGATCAGAAGCACCTTCAAAATTGAGAATAGTGAATTTGAGTTTCCTAAATTTCTCCTCCACGTGCGGGTTATCATGACGACGACCGTGACATTGATAATTATCGTTGCGGTGTAGCCAAAAATCATCGTTGACATCCTCAATGTGGGCGGCACTGCCGCGCCCACGGCCACGTCCACGCCAATGGCCTCTCCCTTGGCCATGGTCAGCATCGAAAACACCTCCCCCACGCCCGAGAAGGGGTGGTCGAACCGCGTTGGCAGCGACTTGATCGGTTGGAGCTTCTCTAACGAACTGTGCAACCCTCTCCTCATCGGTCTCTTCAAGCTCAACATCTCCTTCATGGATGCCAACAGGGCCCCGCTCTTTGCGAAGCTCTTCTAGTATCTCTGTCTTCAAGACTCTCATGTTGTCATTCAACTGAGTGTTGAAATCATTTGTGAGCTTTTTAAGGTTAGTTTGTGTAACATATGCTGGTTCTGCTTCTTTTCCTGCCATAGTTAGTGCAAACAACAAAAAAAACTATATATGTGGAAGATTTTATTTGTGGAATTCACTCACCTCACATTCTCTTACCAGCGAAGTTCTTATGCGTCCTTGATGGAAGTAAGGAGTTGCACACACATTGGTGACGATAGACAACACAATGTGATAGATCAAGCGAATTCAATTGCACAAGCACTGTTATAAGAATGGCTTATTTATGGAACTTTGATGGATAGTGTTTACCTATGCAATCTGAAATCCTAGATATTGTAAAGTTAAGTAATAATCCAAGCTAGAATATTTTTCCTAAGTGCTGATCCAAAAGATTTAAGTGTATGAACGCACATGCAAAGATTAATGTGACTCAGTGTAAATAAATAAATTAGTTAAATAGAGGTAATATGAAATTTGAGAAATAGATAGCTCATTTTGCACCAAATACTAGGAGAGACGCTAGCCAATTGTAATATTAAGGATATAAGAGCATAAGATTGCTCAAAAAGGATCTGATCACACAATTCTGATTTTTTTTATATAGACTTCGGCCCCAAAGTTCTTTCTCTCTCTCTGTCTTTTTCACTTCTTTTCTATATATATATATTTTTGTTTAAACCGTGGCACTTTCTGTACGTCGACTGCTTTCTTGGTGCAAAAACTCAGATTTCAATAAGTGTGATTACTACCAAGAGCAGCCCTTGATGCAATGCAAATAGCTAGTCTCAAAGATGAAAGGAAATACTATGAGCAAGGCTCACTGTGATTACCGCTGTCGGATGAAACAATGGAAATGACACAACGATGAAGCAACACGAAGGAAACACAATGATAAGCATCTAAACAAAAATTCGAATGGATGAAAACATAACAAAACTCACGAGAATAACAGATGCGCTAAAGAGATGAGCGAGATGAGTGGGATGTGCGATGCTCTCATGACCCCCTACCTTATCTTCGGAACGAGATAGGAGTGAGAGAAGTGGAGAAACCGCTTCGAGAAATCGAATGCTTATATTGGTTTTTGGCTTCTTCACATAGAAGACATAAGCAGAAACCAATACAAACGGAACATAATAAAAAACTAGGCCCACACGGACTGCTTACTCTAGACATGCTAGGCCTTGGCTTCTTCTGAAAAAAAATCCAGTGGGGAAAGGCCTCTCGTGAGACCCTCTCTATCCGCCATTGATCCAAGCGAATTAACGGTGGATGAGAAAGGCCTTCCCAGTGTTGAAGTATAAGTGAATTGCCCATCTTTCCTCATCAGTTTAAGTTTTTGGGTGAACTGGTTGGTGCATGCAACTCAATATGGTATCAGAGCCAAAAGGTCCCGAGTTCAAGACCTGGCTGACGCAATTTAAAAAAAAATAATTGCAGTTCACTTCTATTCCACGTATTAGGCCTAAGTGAGCCTACACGTGAGGGGGAGTGTTGAAGTATAAGTGAATTGCCTATCTTTCCTCATCAGATTAAGCTTTTGGGTGAACTGGTTGGTACATGCAACTCAATACCCAGAGAATTCCTTTTCGCTTCTTCCACCGAGCAGTGGTTCCACGCGCCTTAAACCCCTCCTCCCTTGTCTCCTCCCCCTTCCGTTCCACCAAAAGCCACAATGACTCCGATGCCTCCCACTCCGAAATCTTTACTCTTTTGGCCCCTGATGTCTTTTTTGTTCAAATTTAGCCTCCTATGTATTTTTTTTTGCAAATTTAGCTCCCTCCCAAGCGCGAAATTACCCAAGCCTGACATGTGGCAAATCCGAGCTCAGGGAGATAATTCCTTAATTCAGATGTTTTCTGTTGGTGGATTTCTACATAGAGCTAAGAAGCTGTTAGGTAAAGTGATAGATGCAGGGTTTAAACCAAAGTGTAGGACATACTGTGCTGTTATTACAACTTACTCCCGCAATTACTTGGTATCTGAAGCCACATATCTGTACAATGAAATGGAGGCCTCTGGTGTTGAGCCAAATGTGGTTTTTCATGGGTTGCTGATTGATATGTTTGTTGAGAGTTTGAGACAGGACAAGTAGAGGAAGCACTGCACTATAGCAACTTGATGGAAGAATCTAGAATCACTCCAAATCATATTGTTTTAACTTCTTTTATCAAGGCCTACACCAAGGTCAATTGCTGGAAGGAAGCACAGGATTTGTATTCAATGATGAAGAACATGGATGGTGGCCCTGATATCATTGCCTCAAATTCCATGCTAAACCTTTATGCAAATCTTGGGATGATCACTGAGGCTAAGGCAATCTTTGACAGTTTGAGGAGAAACAATCAGGCTGGCGATGTTTCATACACTACCATGATGTTCCTCTACAAGAACATGGGCTTGCTTAGCGAGTTCATTAAGATTGCTCGTGAATTACAGAATTCAGGCTTACTATCTGACACTGCTTCATACAATGCTGTTATGGCATGTTAAATGGCCAGGGGCAACCTAAGAGATTCTGCAGAATTGGTGCAGCAAATGGTGGAAGATAACATTTTCCCAGATGCTTCAACGTTTGGAAAGATATTTTCTGTAGCGAAGAGAAGTAATATTTCACCTGAGGAAGTTTTGCAGTTAGAATCAGCATATAATGATGGCATGAATTTCACCAAGCAAGCTATGCATTCTTGTTTTCTATGGCTGGCATGCATACTGCTGCATTAAATATTTGTAAGCAGTTTTTAAAGCCTGAATTGGCATTTGATCCATGTGCATACAATGTTGCCTTCAAGGTATATGCTTCCTGTGTAGAGGTGGATAAAGCTTTCATTTTGTTCACTCAGACGCATGATTTAGGGCTCAAACCAGACACAGTTACTTACATCCATTTGGCTACTTGCTACGGGAAATCTGGAATGTCAGAAGGCATGAGAAGGATAAATGGTCTCCTTGGATGCAGAAACAATGAGTTTGGTAAGTCTTTACATAAAGCACTGGTTTCCTGTAGAGAAACTAGTTAGTCAAGAAATGGGATGTTGAAATACAGAAATAGTTCATTCAATCACCTGATAGTTTACATAAAGCACTGGTTTCTTGAAGATATAGAAAGGTGGATTGGAAATATTACTGCGATTGATGATTGGAGGTGAGTTCAGTCAATCTTTAATTTCTATTGTTGGATAATGTTTTGTTTTGTTTTATTTACTTATTTTCAGATGTACCAAGTATGGTTCATTTGTTTATTCAGTGATCCAGATTACCAGTATATAAGAAAAATTATCGTACATGACATAAAGCGAGAGTTAGTTTGCTGTCCAATAATGTATATAAGAGATACTGGTGTAATTCCTCCTTTGTGGCTGCTACCAATTTCTGGTCAATTGCTTGTCGTGAATGGTCCAATAATGTATATAAGTCTGTTAGTGTGCTGTCCTTTTTGTTAATGTTAGCATCTGAATAGCATATTCAATCAAGTGTATGTAGGAGCTGTCGCAAAACCAAACTTTACTGCCTTACATGTTTAGTGAGGTCATTTCCAAAAAATCTTTGTAGACTTGTCTGAAATTTCCTTACTCATGTAGACATCGATGGAAGGGGGCTGTAAGCTTATTCTTTCTTTTCCAATAATACTAAGAAAAGTACATTCTACTCGTCCTGTTATCATCCAATGAGCATGTCTGACATGATAACCTGCTATCTGTGCAGTAAAGGGGCTGGCAAGCCCTTGGCTCCGTGCGAAGTGTGGAAAGCTGCCACATGGAAACTGCAGTTATCTGGAGTTGAAGAAGGGGTTAGTAATTTTTTAGCAGCAAAAGTATCTTTTTTCCTTGACACCGAATATTATGTTCATTGTTTTCTCCTTTACGACAGCACACCAAAATATGATATGGCTAGCTCACACCTGAGCTAAGGCTACTTGAAAGGTGAGATAGCGCCCCCGCCTTGAAAAAAATGGCTTTGGTTGTGTCAGACGTTCCAGAGTTCATTGCTCAACAACTTGAGGTATCTTGACCTCCCTCAGCGAATTTCAGTGGGCAGATCTCTCCCCATCTTGCCACACTCTCTAAGTTTGTGAAGGTCGATCTAAACAGAGGGCGGTCCTGAAGTTCAGATATATACTTGGGTGACTGATCTTGCATGCCTATCACTCCTTACAATGCCACGAATTTTTGACTTGAGCTCGGAGGACCTCAGCGCTGTGATCTGCTGGTTTCATGCCATCAACATGTTCCCTTCTTTGGTCACCCTCAGTAGTTGCATTGGAATCTGTTCACCTATCATGCAGTCAGCTTGCTGGTGAAATCTGTTATAACACATGTGCCCAATGTTTTACAACTGCATAACTGTACTCATAACTGACACCTTTTACTTTATGTATGCACCCCCTCTTACTCTATAAATTGTAAAGACATCAATGAATAAAGCACACAATCATTCTCTCAATCACTTGTCACACATTCTCTTGCAACACGTTATCAGCACGCTGTTCTCACACAAGTGGCAAACAGAGAAAACAGAAGACGCCGCCTACGGCCCGACGGCGCCGGCGCCACAAGCGGCGAGGCGCGCGGTAGGCATGACCGGCGTGGCTGGGCGCGGTTCGGTGAAACCCGGCAGCAGACCCGTGACCACGGCGCACCGGCCGCGCTGCCTTCGCCCCGGCGCGCCCGCATGATGGCGCGCTCCCGTCGCGGCCACGGCCAAGACACGGCCGGGCGCCGGCCCCGGCGCAGCCAGCGGTGGCAGCGCGGCGGGGACAGACACGCCCAAGACGGAGGCATGGCCGCGCGGCGGCGAGCGGCGCAGACGGCGCGAGGCACGGCCCGCGGCGGCCGGCCGGCGGCGGGCAGCTTGGCCAGCAGCGACGCGCCGCCCAATGCGGCGAAACCCCATGGCGAGCATGGCCGGCGCTCATGAGCCCAGCGACCTCGGCGAGGCACGGCCGGGCGAGAGCAGCAGCGGCACAATGCCAGCGCCGGTGGTAACTGCAGACGGGCTGGCGCGGCCTCGGGCGCGACGTGGTGGTGAGGCGCAATGGCGCTGATGTCTGGGCGAGAAGGCGCGGCCGGGAGGTAGCGCATGCATGGTGTGTGGCATGGCATGGCGGCGGCGGCGGGCGCGGCGGCGGCGCGGCATGGCGGCGGGCATGGCAGGCATGGAGGCGGGCGGCGGCCTCCATAAAGGCGGCGGCGGTTGGGTGTGGGGGGAACCCTAAATTCCCCCTCCCTCTCCTTTTATATATGCCCTCCAAAATGGGCTTTTGGGCCCAATACACCCCACCTCCCCACATGGGCCAAAAGGCCAAATGGGATTCAGCCCAGGTTTTCGTAATTTTACATTTTCCTCCCTGTATTTCATGGAAAATGCAGAATTTTTATTTTAAATAAATTCATGTTGTATAATTTGCAGTATAGTCCTTCTGCTTATTTATAATTGTACTCGTCAAATTGTACTGTTATAAATTAGCATTTCAGTCCCTACAGGATCTGAAAAATATGTAATTGTTCAAATAAATGTGCATACACATTTCTATAACTTTTACATATTTAGGATTATTTTATTGCAATTTATTTACAATATGAATTGCGACCATATTTAAATTTGCTATATTTCGCAAATTTAAAAAAAAATTAAAATTCCCATTTAATGAGTACCATTGTACTTAATAATTTGGAATTTTTGCAAAATATTATACCTAACATAAATACCATACAATCACAATTTATGGCACTTTGTTACATTTGTTTGTACGCTATGCCATACAATAACTTGGTGTTCATCACCAACATTGTGATTACACGGTATTATAAATATAACCACATGTTATATTTAATTTGGGTATATATATATTCATTCGGATTACAATACTCATATTGTTTTCCACATATTTTACAACCTTACCATACACATTAATTTACCTCATGTAAATTAATTATTTATGGTGTACTTTCATGTAGTTTTCAAATGGCTACCAAAGATTTTGAGTCTCTCGCTATCGATGGTGCCAACTACCCTACATGGGCTATGGACTTAAAAATCATCCTCACCACTCGTGGATTGCAAAGAGCGATATTTGATCCATCAGCAGATCAAATTCCTCCGGATATTGTGAAATATTCCGCTTTAAACATAATACGGAATCACATACATTCAGATTTGAAGGCTGAATATTTGTATGAGGAAAATCCACTCACATTATGGTTAACCCTCAAAAATAGATATGAACAGCAGAAAGTTGTTATCTTACCTGAGGCTAATCATGAATTGGCACATCTTAGACTCCAAGATTTTAAATCTGTTGGAGACTATAATCATGCCCTTCATACTATTTGCTCCAAATTGCGGTTTTATGAAAAGAAACAAACGGATGCGGACAAAATAGAGAAGACTCTCTCTACAATGCTCCCATTTGACAGGATTCTACAGCAGCAATGGCGTGCTGCAAATTACCAAACTTATTTTGATTTCATGCATACATTACTTCAGGCAGAGAAGCATGCTGAATTTCTTTTAAAGAACAATCAGCAACGTCCCATCGGGGCTGCTCCACTTCCTAAAGTTCATGCTAATCAAAATAACAACAAGCTCAATGGTTCAAAAGACCATTCAAAGAACTTTAAAGGTAAACACCACCGCAATAAGAAGCAAAAACCAAGTGGATTCAAGAAAGGTAAAAGGCAATTCTGGTAAAAGAATTGACAATTCCGAAATTTGTCAAAAGTGTGGTTGTTACAACCATCCTACCATGAAATGCCGCACCCCGAAGCATCTTGTGGACCTCTACCTTCAGTCTTTGGCTAAAGGCAAAGGAGAAAAGATTTGCAGCACACTTCAATCTCACATCCAATAATGAAGAAGCCGAATGCTCCCACAAGTTCATTCAAGAACTCAAAGACACATGTGCTTCTACAAAGAAGGATGATCTCATGTGCACCAAGGACACACTTGAAGAATTTCATTCTCAAGACATGTTTAGAGATCTCAATTAGACTCCTAGTCCAATAGCTACTAGGTACTATAGTGTTGTAATATAAATAATGTTGTCATCTATATTGTATGCTTGTATGCTACAATCATATATCGAACACATTCGGTATTGCAAATAAAGTTTTTATGTATTCTATATATACTCTAAGAATTTCATTAAATTATTCTTTTGTGTATATAGATTTTTGGAGTCAATCCAATGGAGGAGGAATTATGCCTTGTGGATAGTGGTACCACAAACTTTATACTTAGGGACACAAAATATTTCTTAACTCTTACAAGGAGAAAAGGAAATATTTTAACAATCGCTGGACGCGATGCAACAATAGTAGGCTCTGGTCGTGCCTCTATCACTCTCCCTATGGGTACACAATTGGAAATTGAGGATGCACTCTTGTATCCCGATTCAACACGTACCCTACTTAGTTATAGAGATATCCGTCAGAATGGTTTCCATGTTGAAACCCAAAATGACAACAAAGAGGAATATCTCCTCTTAACCAAAAACAATGGATATGGCAAACAAATACTAAAAAAAATTCCATCTTTAAACTCCGGATTGTACTATACATACATCAAATTCGTTCAACATATTGCGTACAAAGTAATTTTCCAAAATACTATCACATTCCAAACATGACATAATCACCTTGGCCACCCAGGCATTGGAATGATGAAGAAAATTATTAGTAATTCAATTGGTCATACATACATCAAAACAAAATTTCCGAAATCCTCAGATTTTGTGTGCACTTCATGTGCCACCGGAAAATTGATTTTAAGACCCTCTTATCTTAAAATCAGAGCTGAACCACTTAAATTCCTTGAACGCATTCAAGGAGATATATGTGGTCCTATACAACCATTGTGTGGACCGTTCAGATATTTCATGGTTCTCATTGACGCATCTACTAGATGGTCCATGTGTGTCTTTTATCCACACGAAACCATGCATTTGCTAAGTTAATTGGTCAAATTATCCAATTACGAGCACATTATCCTGAATATCGAATTCAATTAATTCGAATGGATAATGCGGCTGAATTTTCATCCTATGCCTTCAATGACGATTGCATGGCTCTGGGATACAAGTTCAACACTCTGTTCCATATGTTCATACACAAAATGGTTTAGCAGAATCTCTTATCAAGAGAATCAAGCTCATTGCAAGACATTACTACAGAATTGCAACTTACCAACATCATATTGGGGTTATGCAGTCTTACACGCTACTGACTTAATTCAACTGCGTCCAACTGCATATCATAGCACTTCCCCGCTACAATTAGTACGTGAAAATCCACCAGATATTTCCCATCTGCGAAAGTTCGGTTGCGCTACATACGTACCGATCTCACCACCGCAGCGTACCTCAATGGGACCGCACAGGAAACTTGGGATCTATGTTGGGTATAAATCTCCGTCGATTATAAAATACCTCGAGCCCCTAACAGGGGACCTGTTCACGGCCCGGTACGCTGATTGCATATTCAATGAGGAACATTTCCCGGCATTAGGGGGAGACAACAAGTACCAAACTAAATGCCAGGAAATTGATTGGAATGTTCAAGGCATTCCTGCCTCAGACCCACGTACTAGAGAGACTGAACTTCAAGTTCAGAAAATCATTCATTTGCAAAACATTGCAAATAATCTGCCAGATGCATTTACTGATTACAAGGGTGTCACAAAATCCTATTATCCTGCCAAAAATGTACCTGAAAGAGTGGAGGTACCGAAAAATACCACGCAACTCCCAGTTCAAAATAAGAGGGGGAGAAGTACGATACATATGGCGGATACAGCTTCTAACAAGCGACAAAGGAAACAAAAGAATGTAAATGCAGATCAACCTCAAGTTGATAGACACCAAAGGATCCTTGAACCCAGATCAACAGTGCACTCAAATACTGATCCTGGGACATCGGAATACCCCGACTCAAATGTTTTGGGAAATAACATTGAGTCAGCAGGGGTCCAAGAAATTTCCACTAATTATACTGATTCTGGAGAATCATACGATCGTAAGACTACAATTGTCGACATTTATTTCTCCACAACAATTGCAAACAACCTTCAAAATGATCCAGATCCCAAGACCATGGCAGAGTGCAAACAGCGCTCGGACTGGAATCAATGGAAGGATGCAATTCAAGCGGAGTTAGCCTCGCTCAAGAAAAGAAATGTATTCACCAATGTGATACATACACCTCCCAAAGTATTCCCTGTCGGTTTCAAATGGGTTTTCGTCGCAAATGAATGAAAACAATGAGGTGGTGAGATACAAAGCAAGACTTGTAGCACAAGGGTTCACGCAGAGACCCGGCATTGATTTCAATGAAACATATTCTCCAGTAATGAGTGGAATAACATTCGATATTTAATATCATTGGCGTTACAAAATCATCTATCTTTTCAGTTGATGGATGTAGTGACAGCATACCTTTATGGGTCACTTGATTCGGAAATATACATGAAAGTTCCCGATGGAATTTCAATTCCGAATATAGACGCAAATCGCAATATGTATTGTGTAAAGTTGAACAAGTCTTTATACGGCTTGAAACAGTCGGGTAGAATGTGGTACAACCGACTAAGTGAGTTCCTAACCAAAAAGGGATACTCCAACAATGATGATTGCCCATGCGTCTTCATCAAAAGATCCTCAACAGGATTTTGCATTATATCTGTGTACGTTGATGATCTAAATATTATTGGTAACACACAAGATATAGATGAAGCACGTAATCATCTTAAGACGGAATTCGAAATGAAGGATTTGGGTAAAACCAAATTTTGCTTAGGTATACAACTTGAGCACCTTCATAAAGGCATACTAGTGCATCAATCAGCCTATGTCCAGAAAATATTGGAAAAATTCAATATGGACAAATCATATCCATCGAAAACCCCCATGGTTGTTCGATCTCTAGACAGGGATAAAGATCCATTTAGACTCCTAGATGACAATGAAGAGCTATTGGGACCCGAGGTTCCATATCTCGATGCCATCGAGCGCTTATGTACCTTGCAAATTGCACCCTACGGATATTGCATTTGCGGTAAATCTACTTGCTAGATATAGCGCTACTCCAACCAAAAGACATTGGGTAGGAGTGAAGAATATCTTTAGATATCTTCAAGGCACTAAAGATCTCGGTCTATTCTTCCAAAAGAATAAAAATATGGATTTAATAGGATATACAGATGCTAGCTATTTATCAGATCCCCATAATGCCAGATCTCAAACAGGCTTTGTATTTTTACATGGTGGAACAGCCATTTCTTGGAACTCTTCAAAATAGACTTTAGTGGCTACATCCACTAATCATTCTGAGATAATTGCATTATATGAAGCATCACGTGAATGTGTATGGCTTCGCAGAATGATTAACCACATACAACAGTCATGTGGTATAGGTGTAATTACATCACCTACTATTATCCATGAAGATAATGCTGCTTGCGTTGTTCAAATGCAAACGGGTTACATAAAGAGCAATATCACAAAGCATATTGCACCTAAACTATTTTACCCACATGAATTGCAAGGGAGTGGGGAAATAAGTATTCTGCAAACTAAGTCTTGTGATAATCTCGCAGACTTATTCACCAAGTCATTACCAATATCCTCATTTCAAAAATGTGTACATGGAATTGGTATGCGAAGACTACGTGATTTGCAGACGTCAGGGGGAGAAATCTCCTAAGACTTAACTCGTTCAATACAAATATTGTACTCTTTTCCCTTTATGAGTTTTTCCTCTAAGGTTTCTCATCAAGGTTTTTAATGAGGCAATATGACAACGTAATCATAAATATATCTCTCTTTTCCCTACAAGGGTTTTTCGGAGATATAATCAAATATATGTCATATCATTTTCTCCTTAAATTTTTCCATTGGGTTTTAAAGGAGTTTTTCATGACATATCTACTCTATCAATTCTTCTTATATTTTTCCCTACAGAGTTTTAGAGGAGTTTTTCCAAGATGATGAATCAAGGTGATCATATGAAGACACATTGGTCAAGGGGGAGTGTTATAACACATGTGCCCAATGTTTTACAACTGCATAACTGTACTCATAACTGACACCTTTTACTTTATGTATGCACCCCCTCTTACTCTATAAATTGTAAAGACATCAATGAATAAAGCACACAATCATTCTCTCAATCACTTGTCACACATTCTCTTGCAACAAAATCAACTCTATCGTCACAAAGTAGCTTGAACTTGTCATAAAATACGTAAACACTTGATCAGCATCAAGGTTTCATTTATGTTGGCAATCTAGGCCTCTGTTCCCCTCCACTCTCTGAGAGTTGTTCGTATATCGACGGTCTCCAGGTGTCGGAAGAGCATAAAGGCAGAGGTGATGCTGCTTTCTTCAACCTCAGCATGGGATACATACAGGCTCTTCAGATAGTCTTTTGTGCTTTTTTTCCTCGGGAAGAAATGGAGACTTCTCTGACGGCTTGTTTGATTGTTTTATGTGCAAATTGGCTGTGAGCCTATGACCAGTTGAGCTTTACCGACCAGAAAGTTGGGCAGAACTGAGATTACAAGCAGCAGCTGATGCTCTGTGTTCCACATCTCTGTGAAGACTTTACGTGTGCTATGTGCTGAATTGATTATTTTTAGAATAATTACTGTTGCCAAGTGTTCTGCTTTTAATGAATATATACACATTGTTAACTGTAAATCATGGTTTTCATCGGTATCATTGGTACTTACAAGTTTTCACAAGGTAAAGAGGGCTACATAAATAGCATGACTTAAACCAGGGTTCAGTGGTCCATGATTGCCCCAAAGAATATTGAACAATGTGATATGTTTTGCTGTAGCCAATCCAACCCCCCGCCCCTAAGTGAATGAAAATTTTATGCTCTTGCACTTTATTGGCTTCAGATATTTTTCTTAAAGATAGGCAAAGAAACATCACAAAGTGGCGCAGCATATCTAACGCCGCACGAGAAATAATTGAGGGAGCAGAAATATCACAAAGTGGCGCAGCATATCTAACGCCGCACGAGAAATAATTGAGGGAGCAGAAATCTATCTGCTTGTGCTGTATCATGTATACACTTGGCTACCGGAACAAAATAAAAAAACGAGGTAGCCAATAGAAGCATCATCTCAATTAGATTGATCACATAGCTCTGGAGTTAAAAAGAATTAATACACGCAACGCTGATCACATTACCTTGACTTGCATCGACACGACAACCATCTTTTTTCCCATTACAATAAAGACGTGCAAGCACCACCACACAGAAACATGATTAAATCTACGATCTTATAAAATTATTACTGAACCACACTCATATGTACGTTATAGATAAACATCAGAATTTAAACTATGGCAGATGAAGTTGTACACATAACTCCGCCGTCTCCCAAAAAAGTGATTCGCGGTGACAGACCATGCAATTAACAAACCGGATACCTCAGGCGCTTAATTAATTTGTGGCCATACACAAATAGAACTCTAAACTTCGAGGTTATCTTCGTTGTCTGTTTTTTTTTTCTAATCATATGTTCACCACAAATTATTCAGCACGCAGTAAATAATTAATCAAATAACAATAAATTCATTCATCGGTATAAGCAGCTTCTATATGGTGGTGTCCAGTAATCCGGGCCGTTGTTATCCCTGTACACTTGAGGCGTGCAAGAGACGGGCACCAGGCACAGCCCTCTACTGCTCAGGTCAGCCTCTGCGTCCGGCTTCTCCTTCCTATCCAACCCTCCCCATGCGTTGTAATCCTGAGGAAAAAAAAACAAACCTATCGTTAACTGGCAATTTAATTAACTATGTTCCGATGATGGTGTGTCACTTGAATTGAAAGTTCTGCGGAACGTTTGCTAGCTAGCTCCCGATCTGAGCTGTTATCTGCGTAAGAATGAAGCACGCATGGCTAGCTTTGCCTTTGACCCTTGGGAGATGGGGTTAGTGTGTTAGACCTTTTTTTTAAGACTATGGTTGACTGCAACTAGTAGGTATGGTAAATAATATACTGACAGAAATCGGAGCTAAAAGTCGACTGAAAAACTGAAAAGAACAAGACCTTCGTTGCTGGCAAGTGTGATGCGATTAATAACTATGATAATCAATGCTGGATCCCATGCTAATTGAACAACTTTAATTAAGGTGAGTTGGCAAGTTTCATATACTATGAGGAAAGGTATATATGCAGGTTTTGTGGTTTACCTTGCTACTGCTTGACTTCATGTATGGATCACTCAGCAGCTGCCACAAACGAGAAATAATCAAGGAGTCAGATTAAACTAACTAAAGTAGGTTTCTCAAATAGATTTGGAGAGTTTTCCATGTTGCAAATTTGCAAATTATGAACTGATAAAGCCGAACTCTCCCCATAATTGGTTGCATTCCATCATTCCTCTAATGTTAAGGAGTGGCTTCCCCGGAAATATTATGGCCTTTTTCAAAACAACCTTTTTGACAAATCAATAATTGCATTGATTATATTACACAACTCAGAACACGATTGTGAAAAGTTCACCAATATCAAAATGTGCCAATGACAGAAAGCTTCCACATTCTCTTTCTCATGTTGATTGAAATATTTGAGCAGCGAGTGTTTTATTAGGGGAAGCCAAGAGCTTTCATTAATTAAAACAAGTCGGGGCACAATCCAAATTAATCGTGTGCTTATATACAGGAAAACATAAGATATAGATACTAATCAAGGTTAATCCAAATTATTTCCGTATAGTTACCGGCTAGAATTCTACTTACAAGAATGAAAAACCGACTATATATGGAGCATTTTTTATACTACTATAGAGAAGGCTATACTAGACGTCTCATCACAAACGGTTCGCTAGAATCTGTCAGTGTTGTAATTATTCCAGACGATTTTACAAACGTGACCGTCTATGTTAATAGGGATGACTAGAACCGTCTGTGATACATAATTATTACAGACGATTTGTGGTTAAAAGTGTCTGTGAATTATCACAAACTGTCTGTGATATACAGATGGTTTTTAATAAGAACCATCTGTGATAATTTCAGACACTTCCAACCACAAACCGTCTGTGATAATAGGATACACCATAGACGTTTTTTAATCCGAACTGTCTGTGATAATTCACAGATAGTTCTTATTAAGAACCGTTTGTAATAATTATGTATCACAGACGGTTTGTGATTGGAAGTGTCTGCGATATATATTGCACTATTAAATACCAACCCATCCCGACAGATATGCAATGATCTAGGGCTTGAATGCGGCCGGCTTTGGGGCGTTTGGTAAAAGCATAGAGGAGATTTTCAAGTGTGCATGTAAATCTATTTGTTCTTGGTGATATAAGGTTAGTATTTGCTTCTAACTATATGTATTATAATCAAGAAAGATGATTGTTAGGTTTAAATCTAGATTCAGATCTAGCTTGGTAGTTTGCTCTAATTTAATAATGGGTCTAACTACTCCTAGTTTACTTCAATATATTATTGCTTGATATATATTACTTCATAAGTAGTATATAGCCAGTTACTTTAGATGGCCAATTTAAGGTGAATGACAGTTATATGTAAGTGTAATGACTATCTAGCTATAGGTGTATTAATATAGTTTAACACTAATTTGTTACATTCGTAGCATAGATGTATCAAAGTTGGATGTACGTTGAGAACCATGTGAGTGAAGAGTACATTGATGGTGTGTCTACCGTTAGAAGAGTTGTCGAGTAGGATATGTTGAAAAAGGGAATAAAATTTATGTACTGTTCATACATTGATTGCAATAATATGAAGATATTTACCAACTCAGCGCAGATTGAAACGTACATGATTCGAAGGGGTTTCAAAAAGGGTATGCATATTGGACCAATCATGGTGAAGAACAGATTATGCAGAAAGGTAGTAACATCGTCGAGGGAGACAACGATATGCTGGATATGGATTGTGTTTTCGATGAGGATAGGTCGCACGATGATAATCTGGATCAGATGCTACGCGATGCAGAAGGGAGCTATAGTGGAAGAGAGATTGGTAAATTCAAGGGCTTGATAGAGGACTCGAAGAAACATTTATTTTTGAGCTGCAAACTGGAATACACAAGGTTGTCATCCGTACTTGAACTGCTGAAATTGAAAGCAAGCAACAGTTGGTTCGACAAGAGTTTCACGGCGTTGTTTGGTCTCCTAGCGAACATCCTTCCAAAGAAAAACGTGTTGCCTAGAATCACATACCAAGATAAGAAGATTCTTTGTCCATTGTGAATGAAAGTAGAAATAATACATGTATGTTCAAATGATTGTATCATCTACCATAAAGAATATGCAAACATGCTTATATGTTCAGTGTTCAAAGCATTCTGATACAAGCACAAGAATCACTCTGATGATGGCGAGGGCATAGGGGTGAAGCAAGGATCTCCTGCTAAGGTGTTGTGGTATCTGCCTATAATTCTCCATTTGAAGTATTTATTTGCGAACTAAAAGGATGCAAGATTGCTGGATTAGCACTCAGAGGAGTATAAGAAAAATGGAAACCCAAGACACCCTGCTGATTCTACCCAGTGAAGAAACTTTGATAAGAGCTTAGAAGACTTCGGTGTGGAATCGAGAAATATAAGGTTGGGTTGAGTATGGATGGAATGAATCCTTTCGGTAACATAAGCAGCCAATATAGCACATGTCCCATAAATCTATGTATGTATGACCTTCCTCTTTAGCTGTGTATGAAGCAGAAGTATATTTTAATGTCACTACTTATCCAAAGGATAAACCAACCTAGAAACAATATTGATGTGTACCTAGCACCATTTCACGATCTTGCAACACATGACCATAGTGTCTCCGTACATCGATGAGCAAAGACATGGTACGCCAACAAAATTTAGGCTGCTCGGAGATTTGGATCACAAGACAGCACAACTATCGATTCAATGAATGGTTAAATGTGCGATTCACTGGGATGTTATCAAGTGATGATATACCGTGATGGTTGGCAAAAGGGCCAAAATTTACAATTGTAACATAGCAAGGATACGACATAAATAAGTATACATTTTATATGACAGCTCAGGATAGGAAGAGCATAGTCCAGAACAACGGTGTCTGCATAGATGTGTTTCACGAGCAGTTCAATACCGCTGGGAGCTCAAGCAGGTTGAGCTCCTACTATGGGTTCGTAGAGGAAATTTGGTAGGTCGACTATGTACTTTTCAAGATCCCCCTGTTTTGTTGCCATTGGTTCAACTTTCACATGGTGTGAAGGTCGATAAGTACGGTATCACTACTGTGGATCTCGAATGTGTCGGATACAAAGACGAACCATTCGTACTCGTTAAGCAAGTTGTTCAAGTTTTTTATGTAACGGACCCAGCAAATAAGAACCACTACGTAGTTCTTCATGAAATTTGAGTTGATAATGTTGTAAACGAGCAAGAGTACAATCAATTTGATGAGTTGTCTCTATTCTGAGACGACATCAGGCTTGAGGAAGAATCTAGTGAAGAAGCTAGCTGTATTCGTGTCGATTATCATGAACGGCTATTTTTTTGAAGGAAATAACCAAGTAGAATTATGAAACATGGTTTGTACATCTATTTCTAAATTATTCATGTTAAGAACACTCTAACTTATGCTTGCTTACTTTTCTGATGTGTTTGTGTTTCTATTGTACTTCATTCTATAAAAGAATACCTTCTCTTTCTTATGATATATTGAAAGACATATTTATTCATGAATGATTCAATAGTATATATTATCGTGTGATGGTTTAGTACAAAAAGGCTAGTTCTGTTGAAATATCTGTCTATGGAAGCATACAACGTAGCATATCACATACGGTTTTGTTACTATAACTATCTATGATAGCATATCACAGACAATTTTGTCAAAGAATTGTCCGAGTCCATATAACATCATAGACGGTTGAAAGAGGAGGTTTGTGCAAAATTTTGAGGACAGATGGCATCATTGGAGGAAAAATTGAATAAAGTCCTCAACCAGTCGCAAACTGCCCCGGTTATTTTGGGATCTAGTCCTCTTCAATGTCGGAGTAGCTACGTGTTCACGCCACTTTCTTAACGTAGCGATGTCCAATTACCTATCGATGGCATCTAGATAATGTGCATCTCTAGAATGCTACATAGATAGACCTATTGGACGTCTTAGCTAATTGTGTATCATTATGTAGGAGCCCACACCGTGCAACCTTAAAGTCAGGCTTATTGCCTCCATTCCCATTGAGACTGGCAGAAGATGGAGTATCCATGCTTGCTAGGGACGCTGGTACATGGTGCCCTGCTAGAGACTGGGTTCACGAAGGTCCAAGTGGACATGGTACATGATGTTTTCAGGACCGTCTCACTGGAGAAAGCCCCCAAACAACGATACCATGACACTAGGAGATGTCGTCCACACATTTATCTAGTGGCCCAAGAGTCTACGGCCTCTCCGACCCTCTCTTCGATGTCACCACGTGCATTTGATCCATGTCAGTAGGCCGCCATATCAGCTCCCATGAAGACCACACCGAGCATAGATTTACAACGTACACATTTGTCTCCCGTGAAGAACATATACCAACGTGTCAGCAAGACCAAATTGAAGAAAATCAAGACGCCTCAACAGCGCTGGACATTCTTACTAGGAAAGTCGTTGGTCCTAGATATGCTCGTAGTCAGCCTTGGAATAAATGCCGCTTCTTTGCATATGTGGTATATGGGAAAGAGCAACGAGAGGAGGACACAATGCCTTACAGGTTGCGCCATCAAGTACACGGTGGGGCATTTTCACTATGAGCCCGGCTTCTTTGTGGTGGGCTTTGATGACTTGTTTGAACTCTTTAACCTCGACGCCCTCGATGTCTCACTTTTAAGATGTTGGACAATATAAATGTGTACAATTATGGTCTGTATTCATGTAATACCAATAAATACCATAACTCCTTATTTATGTATAGACATATGATGCTAGAAGCTAAATGAAGAAAAAAACCAGTTGATTTTCTCGACCCTCACTTGATCTCTGAGGAATGCATCAACGAAAATGCATTCTACGTCAAGAATTATATAACAATGGGACTACATGCTCACAATGACAAGGAGTACGTACTTGTACCCTACAACTAGGGGTAAGTGATTCACTTATTGCTATACTTATTAATTTGTACTTCATATGCAACACAAACTTAGTTTTAAGGACTATAGCAGCATACATGTGTAAGTGGGATATTATGATAATCATCTATAATCAATCTGTAAATTTGTTTATTTGTGATATATATGTGTATCTGTTATCGATATATGTGTGTCTATGATATAATTATGTATTTGTATTTTTGTTTGTATCTGTTATCTGCATATTGTTTTCAGAGGGCATGGCTAGCATTTCTTGAGGCTAACCGAAAAACAGAAAAATTTCTATATATATAGAGCGAACTATCGCTGACGGTTTTATGTTATAAACCATTTGTGAATGCATACTATCATAAACTATTCTATGTACCAACTGTCTGTGATATGTAGCCCATCACAGACGGTTGGTAAACATAACCGCCTGTGATCTTTGTAGTCGAAGCTGTCTGTGCTGTGACTTATCATAGACGGCTCAAAAATCGTTTGTGATAATCGTCTGTTATCACAGATACAATAAATCAAACGGTTCAGAAACCATCTGTGATGAGGATTTAAAACCGTCTGTAATGACACTCTGTGTGGTAGTGTTAACAAGTTATTATAAATTGATTATTTACAAAATGTATTGAAAATCGATCGATATATAGCATTTGAGAAGAAATACTAAGCGGAAAAATGTTAGTGAAGTTACCTGCACTTGTTCATGCAACCACTTGATGTAATTTATCGCCTCATATAGAACTGACGCTGTATCGGTCTGAATCACGCATAAGAGGAAAAGTGTTAATTGACACGTATATGTATCTATAATTCTATATATGTAGGAAAAATATCCTGTCTAAACTGCCCTTAAGCACAATAAAATAGATTTCGTAAATACATAAAAGATTCTTGCAAATGATCCATATCAGATAAATAATTTCTATACAGTGATTCAAGTTCTAGCTAACTGAATTGACGAAAACTAAATAAACAAAAAACAAATAGAAATTCATAATGAATAATAACTTTTCTTTGGTTTTTTAATCATTTTTTGTCAAGCAAATAACTACTCGATCCCCTTCCTTTTCTTCGTTTCAAAATTTATCTAAAACACTACATCACTTCATTAGCTGGGCTTTCCCCCTCAGACCTATTGTATCAATCCGGGGCTAATTAGGTCAATTTGCAGATGGTCCGCATCGTTGCACGATAATTTATACACGAAAGCAAATAATGAAGCAATTGAGCATACATACATGTTTGCACTTTGAACGCGCGTACCTTTCCGAATGGTGAAACGATCTGTTGCAGTGCGGTGATCTTGTCTCCTAACTTTACTTTTGGCACCTGCAACTGTTAAACCAAGCAATATATCTTTGATTAATTTTCTAGTGTATATAAGAGACACACATATATGCATGTATATGCGTGAGGTGCGTGGATGTGGTGTGTGGCTTGTGTGCGTGTATACCTTATGCCTGTTAAAAAAAAGTCAGATTACTGTTTTAACTACATATATATCTTATAAATACCTGTACACACGTATTCTAACAACAGTGTGGGCAAGTTTGCCCTTTTGTACTCTGCTACGTGTTGTGCTATCCAAGGTTATCAATATCACGATACGTATCGTAGCATCGTACAATCCAACGATCCTACCGGAGGTAGACGATACATATCGCAATATGGATCAGAATTGAACAATATCGTAGTGGGATCACGATTCTACTTATAGAATTGTTAGGATCAGGTAAGATCGCAATAGGATCGCAGTGGGATTGTGATCCTGACAACAAACTATATTAACATATAAAATTTGATATTACCTATTGCTAGTTTAAGTTGTACTAGTTTGATTTGCTTTGCTTTGTTGTTTACATGTTGTTCTAAGGTAAAAAAGTATTATCTTTGACATATTGCATTTTTAGATTATTAGTTTATTAAAAATAATTAAATAAGTTTTAAAAATCAACCTTAATTCAATATAATATGAATAAGTGTATTCAAATTACAAAATTAAATTCAAAAAATCTATTATAAACTTGCATATTTAGAAATATAATTCAATTTTTTATATAAAATATATACACTTTTAAAAATTTGATAGAATCGTGATTCTACGATCCGATCCTGTGATCTGATCCTGTCAAATGAAAAACGATACCACTTGGTATCGCGATCCGACAACCTTGGTGTTATCTGCTATGTAACCAATCGATTACTTATGAGTAGTTTATATGCTTTTCTCTCTAATAAGAGTAGTACTAATCTCAAAATATATCAAAATATAAGTAACATTTATCTACCATTCATCATATTTCAAAAATTATGCAAATAACTATTTAGGAAAGTATACCAATTATAAAATTAATAGCGTTAAGTAATTTAGCTAGCATATTAGAAAAATATTAAAACAAAAAGCGTTTTCAGAAATCAAAAGCCACCACCGTGCCAAACCAAAGCGTACGCAATGCTGCTCATGCTTCAACTTAGGATAATGCACGAACAAATCATAATTGACAGCTTAAATTGGTTTCAGGAAATTTGAATCTAAAACTGGTATCAAAAATTATTTTCTACGCAGTCATATATGCACTATACATTTGCATGGTGCTGTAATATGGTATATATGAGTTGAATTATTGACGAGCTGATTGACAATCCTGCTTGTGATCAATAGAGTTGAGCTCTTTCCTCTAAGAAAATTATAATGCACAGCTTAATTAAATCGGTTTCAGGAAATTCATGCCATAATTGACCTCTGAGAAAACAGAGAATTGTTTGAGACTTGAAAGGCTGATCTATAGTCTAGACCAAAGCCATAATTAACCATATCCATGCATAATCACTCGTTGATTTTAGAAGAAACTCATCAGCATGCATGCATGACTCCTGATTAATGAACCATGAGACTTGCATTGATGCATGCATGCATGCATGGGGGCATCTCCATACTTTGAGAGACGACGTGGGCGAGGAGGCCTCATTCTTGGACTTCTTCGCGTTCCCCTCCGACCCCTGTTGCTCCTCCGATCTCTTCTTCTTCCCCTCGCTCGCCGCCTTTCCGCCGCCGCTGCTCGTCTTCACCTACGTACACAACAACACACTCATCGGTGTTCACTTCACCGGCGGCGAGCAAATCACACTAGCAACTAGCGAGCTCCTCTTATATACACGTACCGGCGACGAGATCTCATGCCCCTGCATCTTGTACTCCGCCGACGACGTCTTCACCGGAGCGGAGGGCGGCACCGGCTTTCCAAGAGCCTCGCCGAACGATATCAAGTCCGACAGACTCCTCGCCGCGCCGGCATTGCTCCCCCACGGAACGTCCATGGCGCCACTGCCGGCGCCAGCGCCGTACATCCTGCTGCTGAGCTCTAGCATGGAGCTGTACCCTAGCCCTATGGGCCTGAGGAAATCTTGGCTGCTGGTGTTGCTGCTCCCGGCTGCTTCTAGCATCGTCGCGCCATGGCCGCCGCCCATCTCGTGCTTGACATTGCCGCCGGAATCTAGGAAGCCGGCCTTGGCGCCGTGGACCATGGCGGACACCGCGGCGTTATCGCGTGGCACGGCGCCGACGCGGTGGTGGTGGGCGTCGCTGAGGCACGGGTTGGGCGGTGCGATGGACCAGTTGCTCACCAGGTCCGACAGGTTGGCCGTGAGCTGCTCCGGCGCGCCCGTGGCGGCGTGGTGGTGCGCCAGCGCGCTGCCGTAGCCCGCGGCGCCGGCGGAGCTCAGGTGCTTCTCCATCGTGGCGACAGTGAACTGGTGGTCCGGCCATACGCCGCCGCCGTGGCTGCTGCCGTACTCCATCTTCTTGAGGTAGTCGCAGGCCGGCGGCTCGGCGAAAAGCTCCGGCGCGAGCGTCCTCGAGTTGAGCAGCTCGAGGAAGTTCTCGCTGTCGTCGTGGGCGTCGTGCACCGCGTGCATGCTCCTCCCGACCTCGCCGCCGGCGCCCCTGAGATAGGCTCCCAGAGCGGTAAAACATGAACAACACTTGTACTACATTAATCTTGCATGTTATATTAAATTAGTTTAGGAAGCTCTTGCTTATATACCATCATCATCCCTAGGCAATCAATTAAAGTTTGGAAAGTCGCTTTGAGTTTGAGATGAAGTAGTACATGTCGAGAATGTAAAGAGAGATCATCTTTGGGAATTGGATTAAAGTACTTGCAAGCGAGGGGACATGGATGCTTGATATGGTTCCACTTTTTGGCGAACCGTACCGAACAGATCTTAGTTGCTTCTCCACTTAGTTTAAGTACTAGTAGTTAGCCTAGCTGGCTAGTTTGGCATTGCTATCTAGCTAGGTTCTACCAAAGCCTAGGAACTATACAAGCACATATATTACACACCATGGAACATTGATTCTTTAAAGAAAACAAACAAAATTTTATTCCAAGCAAGTAATCTATCTTGCTTATGCTTATTCCAATCCCAGTAGACTTACTTGCAAATCTACTTAAATCTAATTAAGCTTGCAAGAACCTATCTAGCTACAAGCAAAGCAAGAACCTTGTAGCCAAAGAATCACAATAGATGCCTACGTACACATGTAACCCTTCCCTGTATCACACTATTTGAAAAGCTCCTTTCATTCTTTGCTTTGCTTTGCTTTAGTTCCTCTCCTTGTGCTTTCCCTTGCCACTAACTCTAGCACTAGAAGCTATCATATATACCTGCACATATTCTTGTTCCGTTTTTAATTCTTCTTTCGTCTACCCTGGCTAGCTAGCTAGCTCTGACAATTAAGCAGGATTACAAATCGATATCACTAGACATGCACAAATATATATTCGTCGAATTAGAATCTAGGCAAAGCGAGGCCGCCTTGGACTCATTCGGACAAAGGGTAGTGGACGCATACCATCTTGTCACGCCCTCCGAATATGCAAATCTACATGTATAGCACGTTCTAGTATTGATCATGACATGCATGTGTTTAGTGTAATATGTATACAAATATACATATATGCATGTATGTGAGTGTATATATGAACTCACATGAGGACTTGGTTCCAGAGGTGGCTCTCGGCGGCGGCGGCCGCCTCGCCGGAGGAGTCCATGCTGAGGCCGGAGTGGTTGGTGGAGGTGTTGGTGAAGGAGGTCATGGTGGCGTTTGAGGCCGAGAGGTCGTCGTCGGCGCCGGAGGAGGACGTCCGGTGGTGAGCCACCGGCGCCAGCGGGGGCCACCGTGGCGCGGTTGGCGGGGGCGGCCAGGTGGCGGCGGATCCGTAGGGCTGCATGTCGCGCCACCAGGAGGATGCGGCCGCGGAGGAGGAGGAGGACGGCGGCGGGTGTGGCGGCGAGCTCGCGACGGAGACCTCGGAGCCCTCCTGGGCCATGCACTGCATGCACGCGCTGGTGCAAGCTAAGCTAGTGAGCTTACTCGGGTGCGCGTGTGTGGTGCGGTGGTGGGGGAGAGGAGCGGAGAGGGCAGGAAGCCAGGAACTGGCTTCTGTCTAGAGGTGATTGGAGCTTAATTTGCGGGGGGTCGAGAGCTCTTTAAAGGAGGCGATGGATGGCTACGTCGGGGTGATGTCACGCTGGACAGGTGCAATTCTCCCTCCCCGTCTTTGGACTTCTCGACCCTTTTCGGGACCTGGGTTAAGCAATGAGCATCAGCCTTTGTCTCGCGAGTGGTACCAAGGAATGTTTGGATGGCTGCCATGTGCCTTAAGGCTTAAAGAATAGGTTGGGTTCCACGAGCTACTGGAGTTTCACTTATTGGGGCTGCTATGTGCCTATTTATTAAGCCGTTTGCATCAGTCAAATTTCCTAAAAATTTAAGTTAATAAAAAAAAAAACAAGAACAATTCACTTATCTACTCCCCTCACGTATAGACTTCCACAGGCATAAGGCATAGAATAGAAGCAGGCATCAATTATTTTTTTAATTACGCCAACCGGGTCTTGAACTCAAAACCTCTTGGCTCTAATACCATATTGAGTTGCATAAATCAGCTAGTTCACCCAAAAACTTAATCTGATAAGAAAAGACAGACAATTCACTTATACTTCAACACTACTTAAGGTTGTAAAAAATAGAGTGGATTCGACAAGCTGTTGGTCCTTTCTTTTGCTACGGCTGATGGTTTTTGACTAGGATTGATGATTTTTGTCTATGCTTTTCTAGATGATAGTAGATAATGGAAACACCAACGCAGATGATGGACAGAGTTTTGGGCTCGAAAAACCATTTGAAGAAACGGCTTAGAGAAACCGTCCCATTTTTTGAGCTATAAAAAAAAGCAAAAAAAAAATCGGCCCTTTCAAGCTCGGCTTACTGGGGCTAGGTTCATCTTGAAACTGGCTCAAACAGTGCCGAACTCGGAACCCACTCCGAGTGGAGCTCGAGCTTTAGGCTGAACTCCGCTCAGATGGGATGGACACAAAATGCTAGAGCCCAAAAAAATAAGTGTGTTTGGATTTCTATTTGCTCCAAATGCTAATTTCTGAAGTTGGAGAATTCTAACCCCCTATTCAATTTCCCCAATTCAATATATCTCTACTTCCTGGTATCAGCGACTGCCATCAACTGCCCTCAAGCATGATTCGGCTGATTATCGGTTTTATCGATCGTATCAGACCTGATAAAATTTTAAACCGACTCTAAAAAAATTATTTTACATAAATTTTATCAAATATGGAAGAATTTTGGGCCGAAATTTATTTTCAAAAATTTGATGCCGATATTTTCAACCAATTTTGGCCGATTTTTTTTTAAATCAAATTTTGATCCGAAATCCTTCAAAAAATTTCAATTATCGGTCATATCAGTGTTTTTCGTTCCCCGGTAAAATTTAACAACCGGTTTCAAAAACCCAGCACTCAAGTAGCGAGTAGAGATGGCGGAAACATCTAGCGGTGACAGTGACTGGAGGCTATACTCTGATTCAAGTGGTGTCCGAACTGATCGAGCGACGGTGGCTTGGGTGAGCCACGGTGGTTGGTGGCGGTGGTGCGGCAACCCAAGATCAGTGGCTCCAACAAAGAGATGGGGAGTCCAAGAGCTGCCTCCCCTCGTCACCATTGCGCTGGCTGCCTTCTTCCTCACAACAAGAACTTTTGGAATTTAGCCTTTTCGCCGCTTCGACAACCGTTGAAGCTACCCAATGGGAGGCCCAACCTCCCGGTGCAAATGCGGCCTTGTTCTTTTTAGCTTCTAAAAACTGTTTTTTGACTTTTTTTTACAATAACTAGCTTTTAAATAGAGTATTTTTTTAAGATAATGTCTACTGGTTAATTGTAGTATATACTGTACCAACTTCATTTATATCGGCAAAACCCACACGTGAGTTTCTGTTACTCTGTAATATCTCGCACGAATAACCCAAAAATCATAAGTCGCAGTTAAAAGCTACAAACCACAGCAAAAAAAAACAGCACTGCAGTTACATCTTCGGCTTAAAAAAACTATGAAACCCTATGGGTTTAGCCGGTCGGAGAAGCTCAGAGTCCCAGCCAAACAGACCCTATCTATGGGTAGCATAATAAAAGACCTAATTCGAGCTGAGGACGAGCTTAGCCAAGATCATACAAGCTCACTCAAGCTCAAAACTGGGGAGTGGCGTATCTATACAATAATTTCCTTAACAGGCCAGGGGATGGTGGTTCGTGATTTTTTGAAATGTGGTTGGTACCATTCTAGCCTGTGGCGGAGTCAGAATTTAATTATGCACTGAGTTTAGTGGTGGAATGATCTAAACTATCTAGATTAGATCATAAGAATATTATCTAAGCTAGACTGAATTTACTTAGACTATACACTAAATATTTTTTCATATCTCAGACTGAAGTCTATCCTATCTAAGGTGTGGCTCCGCCTGTGATTCCAGCTAAGCTTGAGTCTCTAGTCTGAGCTTTCGAATTGGAACCGGGCTCGGGCTCACTCAAGAATCAATTATAATTTTGTAATTGTGATTTTTTGTTGGTTTGTCTACCTTCAAGCCAAGATTGAATTTGGTTCTGAGCTTGAACGTACTGAACTAACAGATTTTTGAGCTAGATCGTAGTTTCAATTTAGCTCAAGTAGTGAAGCTCGAGCTTGATCCAATTCATTAGGTGCAGCAATTCATCGACATGGATAACTTACATGTCGCGTCAATCAATACGCAGTACATGGATACGCGCGTGTTATACGCTGAAACTACTCTCTGGCAGCATGCATGTGTCTCGATTTGACATCAGAAAGGTCAAAGGTAAACAGCAGACGTGCCATGGATTGTCTTTCAGGTTTTGGGGCACACTTTATCATCGGATTCTCTCATCGACCCTACCATGACCGTTAAATTTTCTCACACCCAGGATCCTGGAGATTTGTGGCATGATGCAACACACAGTGCGATGCACATGCATGCATGAGCATAAACAAGGTGAGCTAGCTATAGTTCTGACTATGTCAACAAGCTTGAAGTACACGTACCACTTCTGCTCATGTCAATGTAAGTCTGCCCAAGTTCGAGTCATTCTTTGTCTCAAATTTGGATGCCTTCCCGCTTTATTACAAAAACATTTAGTTCCTCCATGTGTTTCATATTATTTTTCTCAATATAAGTATGAGATGAAGCAACATCATGATTAAGGGCTTCAGGGGGAAACTGACACTACTACAGACAGTGTTATCATAGACGGTTTAAAACCGTCATTACATACGGTTTCTAAATCGTCTTCGTTTATGTGTCAGTGATAATAGCTGGTTATCATAGACGGTTCTCACACCGTCTGTGATAACTTACAACACAGACGATTAATAATAAAAATCGTCTGTGATATTCGACTATCATAGATAGTTTTTTGTATTAACCATCTGTAATATGCACGATATCACAGACGTTTTTTTGTTATTAATCGTCTGTGATATGGTGCATATCATAGATGGTTCGGTATTCCAAACCGTCTATAATATCGTGCATATCACAGACGGTTTGGAACACCGAACCGTCTATGATAGCTATTTCAACGGCGATGTTGTTTGCTCTTTTTCGGCTAGCCTCGGGATATGCTACCCATGCCGTCTGAATACAAGCAATATCACATATATATAGCACAGACAATCATTACATAAATCACACAGATGAATGAAACAACACAAACAGATCACATATATAGCATGACAATCGTTCCATAGATCTCACAAATGAATTAAATTGAATAAATTGTATGGAGGAAATGAGTTTACCTATCAATTGTTTGTTGCACATGAGTGAAGTAGTGGTTGCTCCTAAGTAGGGAAATCAATGTATATTACCTTGCTCCACTTTGGTACAATCACAATCAGAATACAGTGAAACCTAGTCATGTGTGTCTCCATAGTGATTAATCCTAAGTTCATGTTGCGTATAAAGTACAAATAAAACTTGTGTGACAACTAATGAAGCACTTACCCTTGGTTGAAGGGTACCATGATGTATTCCTTGTCACTGTGAGTAATCAATCTGCTCGTTGTGTAATCTTGGACGAAGGATGCATTCTCGTTGATGGATTGCTCAGAGACCAAGTGTGGGTCGAAGAAACCCACCGTTTGTCACCATCGCCGGACTTGTTGCATCATGTATCTATACATAAGCAAAGAGTAATGACATTTATTGGTATGACGTGAATGTAGAACTTCATTGTACAATACACTTATAGTGTCCAGCATCGTAAAAGTGATGCGTCGAGTTCGTCGAGGTTGAATAGTAAGAATAAGTCTTCAAAGGTCATGATGAAGTAGTCTGAGTCGTGGAGGAAATGCGCCTCCGTGTATCTCACAGTGAATCCACTGTGCCAGTTTGGCTTCATGTTGGACCTCTGTATGTACCAGGTATGCAACGTATTGCAAACTAGTCCAAGCTAGAGTAATTGTGACCCGAGGACCAACGGCACTCCGAGAATGAACTTTCATTTCTCGGGAGGCGCCTTAATCTTCTTCGGTTAGGTCTTAGTGCCTCGCTTACGATACATTTTCGGCGTCACCTCCACGGGAGCCGATGCAACAGGCTTCAAAACCGGAGCTAGAAGTGGAGCCACGAGAGCCGATGTGACAGGTCTAGGGTGATGTCCCTCTTCGGCCACTGGATGTGGAGATCGCGGCACGGATGAGTCGAGGGCGATGTCCCTCTTAGGCCACTAGATGAATGTGTGAACGACATCCCCTAATATCGTAATCTCTTCGTTTGGGAGCTTCTCAAGAGGGACGGTCCTAAAAACATTGTTAATTATGTCCACCTGAATCTTCACGAAACCGGTCTCTAGTTGGGCTTCGTGCACCAGCGTCCCTAATAGCCATGGGTACGCCATCCCCCGCCCAGCGTCAATGAGAATGGAGCCAACAAGCCTGACTCTAAGGATGCAAGACGTGGGCTCCTATATAACGATACACGATGAGCAAAGGCGTGCACCAGGTAGATCTATCTATGTAGCATTCTAAAGTGGTACATAACCGAAATGTCGTCAATAGGTATGTGGACATCGCTATGTTCAGTAATTGGCGTGGACGCGCAGCTACTCCGACGTTGAGGAGGACTGTGTACCACATTAACGGGGGTGAGTTGCGATTGGTTGTAAACTGGTCTTAGTTCTTCGCTCAATGAATCTATCTTTCCTTGAAGTGAGGTAGTCTTATCTTGAAGTGAGGCAGATAGCTGTTCCTCAAGTTGTAAACGAAGCTCCTGTTTTATTTGTTTGTTGCGATAGGCTTTGGATCTCTTCCTACTCCTATATATCTCAGAGTCATTTGGAAATCCGTGCTTCCAAGATACGTAAACCCCAGGGCCTGTGATAGTATATATCTCTCTCTGTATTCTTTAAAGGAGCCTCGAGAAGATTCGGTAGTCAATGATTGATACAAGAGGCAATCATGTTATTTTCGAACTCATGAAGTTTAAGAGGTATTAACAACTATGTAGTTTAACATATCTTGCCAAGCGTTGGGACACTTCCTCGTCTGCGGGGTTTTTGAAAGAGGAGACACCCGAAGACGTGATTGATGACCTCGCTCTTAACCAGTTTCGGGCGCGCTCATTTGCGATCCTGGCAAATGGCAGGGAGGCCTCCAATCGAATTGCGACCTCGTCTTGCATCCTCCGCGTTGCCAACGGTGCCGAGTCTGTGAGGGTGAGTGTTTTGTGACTAGAGGGCCTTGTGCGCCGCACTTTGTTGTTCAAATTCGGTTGATGTCTTCATCTGCACAGTGGCCTCTCATGTTTTTGACGACACGAAAGGATACCTCGTGAAGGGTGTGGGATTCTTGGCTATGTACTGCGAGACAAGAGTGCTCTTGAAGTTCTTCTTTGCTTTTCCATTACGAGGAGCGCTGCCATTGCACGACTCACTGTACTTCTGCTAGGATCTCGAATGAATTTGTTATTTCCTCCCACAGCTGATTTTTCTAATCCTTTGCCAAATGTTTTCAGCTTGCTATGATGATGGGGACCCGTTGCCTTCCAATTATCCCGCAGGTAGTCCGCAATGCTACCACTGCTTTCTTTGGTTGCAGAGGGACCCCATCCGGAGAGATCATCGTGATGGTCATTCGGCCCTCTGGCCTTTTCGATACTTCTTGGCCACGCTTAGTTATCCCGATCTTAGAAGTGTGAGACCCATATGACGACAACAACTGTGTGGACGTCATCTCTCTTGTAAGAAAAAATTAACTGCAGTGAGTTATGAGCATAAACAAAGTTCTATGAATCAAATTACACATACTAGTGTCTCAAGTTCATTGAACATGACACACTGGAGTGTGTAACTTGCTTCATGCCCTTTGAAAGTTTATGTGGCATATATTATTGCTACAAGTGAAGCATATATCATGAAGTACTAAAGGTCATAAAATAAATTAGCCAATTACTGAAGATCACAAAACTAATTAGCCAACTATTGAGACAGACCACAAGATTGACAAATGATAGTAATAGTAAAAATTTAGAGTTCAAGCTTGAATATCCAATTTTAGTATTAGATATTGTAGTTAACAAGTGAAGCATATATCATGAAATACTAAAGGTCATAAAATAAATTAACCAACTACTGAAGATCACAAAACAAATTAGCCAACTATTGAGACAAACCACACGATTGACAAATGAGGGAGAGGCGGCTGTCGTCGGGAGGGAGAGGTGGCCAGCATCGGGAGGGAGAGGTGGATGACGACAGGAGGGAAAGGCGGTGTCGGAAGGGAGAGGCGGCGTCGGGAGGGAGAGGCGGCGTCGCGCGCGAGTAAGCAATCAGATCTAGCAAAACCTAGTAGGGGTGACGGCGAAGGAGTGTGTGAGTGAGGACTCTACGAGCAGAACCTATCCTTGGGGTATATTTATAGGGAAACTATCATAAACTGTTCTATTATGGAACCATCTGTGATAATACAATCACAGACAGTTCTTTGATGGAACCGTCTTTGTTCCGATAAACCGCCTGTGATAGTTCACTCCATCTAGCCACAAAAAAATCATGCTGACCATGCAATATGAAAAATACAAGCATAATCATAAATATAACCATTTCTTAGTTACTGAATCAATTACTATTACAATAGAATATAGTTCCATAATTACATACCGAGTTTCCTAATTATGATTACATTACAACAATTTCCAAATAGGTGCTGGTTGTGTGGGATCATTTATTACACTTGGCTATTTCCTTTTAAATAAAGCCCTTCACGATGATCGACACACATATAGCTTGCTTCGTCGCCTTGTTCTTCCTCGAGCCTCATGCCATCTCCGAATGGAGGCAACTCATCAAATTGTTTGTACACTTCCTCATCCACGACATTCTCAACTCCGACAATTCTTCTTTTTTCATGAAGAACTACATGTCGCTTCTTATTTGCCGGGTCAGTTACATAAAATACTTGAACAACTTGCCTCGCGAGTATGCATGGTTCGTCTTCGTATCCTACACATTCGAGGTCCACGGTAGTGACACCGTACTTATCGACCTTTACACCACGTGGGAGTTGAACCCAACAACACTGAAATAGAGAATTCATGCAAATTACGTAGTCAAGCCCAAAAGACTAGGATATGGGAATCTCTAGTATACGAACTATCTGTGATAAGTCATATCAGAGACGGTTTGGTATACGAACCGTCTGTGACAACCCTTTAATATGCGCGCCCTAATCTAGCTCTTCTACACTGTGAGATCCTCTCCCTCATATTCTTCACCAGATTTCTCAATAATGACATCTACTATTTTTTTGATCTCCTTCCTCTCATCTATACATCATGAGTTGTTCGGCCGCAACCTTTCACATGCGGCCAGCAATTTACGTCTGGAGAAGCTCCTTCGCTCATGCCCTACTCTCCTTCCTCGACTCGCTTCCATCCGTCAGCTAGACCTCATCATCCGTCGTCGACGGAGGTGTCTCGTTGCCGCTCAGGAAAGGGAAATCGCCCTCAGCCTCGTTCTTCGCTGCAATGTACATAAAGCGGAGGAAGCTCTTGCGGCAATGGAGAGACACATGTATAACCTTGCCGATCAAGCAGAATCGGCCAATTCTGAGCAAGCTTATCATGGCATCCTCTTTGAGATTATGGGCCATGCTAATGATTTGCCCAGGCTAGAGGAGGAAGTGGAGAGGGCAAGGACAATCTTTATGTCATTGGAGAACTCAGCGGCTGATCCTCCAACTCCAAAAGTCGAAGAAGAAGCATAAGAAGCCCAGAAGACTAGGATCTGGGAATCTCTTTTTTAAGAATTTTGTAATAAATTTGCCTTGAATTTGACTCTCGTCTCAGCAGCTTCTTTAGTTCATTATCAGAGACGTTGTGTTATACGAACCGTCTGTGATGTCTTAATGATCACAGACTGTTCGTGTTAAGAATCATCTATGAAAATATCACAGACGGTTACTAGAATAAACCGTCTGTGATAGTTTAAGCACAGACGGTTCCATATGAATCATCTGTGATATAGCCATCCAGTATAGCCTCTTTTGTAGTAGTGTTTAGTTGATTGTCATGCCCTATCATTAGGAGAAGTAAACTCGTAAACTAGACAACACAAATTCACAACTCACAACTTGTTCTTGATTTAGATAAATGATGTCCACATATATCATGGTAACACAACATAGTCTTGCACACCCTACAATTTAAATGAGATAGAGACCAAGTTAGATCTCATGTCATACTTGACAGCTAAATCTCTATCAGTTGGAGTAGTAGTTGTTTTAAAATATCCTTCTAATGGGATCTTGTAGCAATAATATATGCCAAGATAAGAAAATCAGGACCAATATAATTATCCACCAATTCTTCTGAAAAGTAGTTAGGCTGTTCATGTTGGTATTTCTTAACAACTACAAGCAGAACATTAAAGCATTGTACACTTGGGCTTGAAAGGGCTGAAGCGAATCACACACTCCAATGTGTCAAGTTCTATGAAGTAGGTCATGGCTGTTGTCTTTTCTGCCTCATCATACTGCGTGTTGGGCTTGGTTGCTATCTTAGGCATACTCATCGCCTTATTTGCGACGATCAATCAACTTCTTTGCACTCCTTTTCCTCATCTTTGGTCCTAAGAAGCCGATATATTGTTGTGAAGAAGACGACGAAGTATGCCTAAGATAGCAACCAAGCCCAACATACAGCATGATAATGAGAAAGAGACAGCAACCATGACCTACTTCATAGAACCTGACACACTGGAGTGTGTGATTTGCTTCATGCCCTTTGAAGCCAAAATGTACAGTACTTTAATATTCCTCTTATAGTTGTTGAGAAATACCAACATAAGTAGCCTAACTACTTTCTAGAAGAATTTATGGATAATTGGTTCTCCTTTTCTCATCTTTGCATATATTATTGCTACAAAACCTAATTGGAAGGATGTTTTAAAACAACAACTACTCCAATTGACATAGTTTTAGCTGTCAAGTGTGATATGGGATCTGACTTTGTCTCAAGCTCATTTAAATTGTGGGGTATACAAGACTATATTAGTGTTACCATAAAATATGTGGGCATCATTCATGTAAATCAAGAACAAGTAAGTTGTTAGTTGTGACTTTATGTTGTGTAGTTTACTATCTTAGTGTCAAAAGAGAAGCCGTTCCCTAATCTCGAAGGACTTTTATGATGGTCATTCGGCTCCTAAGCATTTTCAATATGCCTTGACCCTCTCACATAGTTGTTCCTTTGGTTTGGTCATCGGAGTATATACTACAATCTGAGTATAGCAAATTGAATTACACTCATATGCTTCTATACATAGAATTGATTAATCAATCATGTTTACAGTACATTGATCATAGATGATATTCATCTACGATTATATTCAAGTGGATATTAGAAATGTCCTAACTTCAAGGACTCACTTGACATAAAGAAAACCCTATTCATACTAATGTTTAGGCCAATCCTATTATTCCAGTTTATGAACAATAGTAACATTCATGCACCGTTTCATTTTTCAAGTGTATTCTCTATGCATGTCAAATATTCCATGTTTATTCGCCTTTCATTAGTAAAGGAATCCCAACTGAATTACCACATGGCAGTTTATCACCTATGAAAATATAGCATCACACTCATGCACATATAATCCATTCATACATATCATGGCACTCACATAAGTATAGAAATGCATTAGAAATCAATGTGGATATACACATGATGCACACCTTGAGCTTGGTCGATTGACAAAAGTGAAACTTGGGTTTCCTTGCTTCGTAGTATTATTCCCAATCAACTCTTCCAAACTGCAGCAATATTCTCAAGTGAGAAAGTGTAATAAGAATAGAGAAGAACGACAAATGTATTAGTGTCGGTTACAGATCCTAAACGCATACAACGAGCTACAAATATTACCACGCAGTAGGGAGCCAAGGAGGAGGCGATGGCGACGGGGAGCCAAGAGGAGGAGCCACGTGATGGGGAGCTGAGGAGGTGGTGGTGAGGCCGGATGTGGAGAAGGGTGGAGTTGAGAACGTGCGCGGGTGTGTTGGAAAACATAAGTGTGCGTAAGAGTATAGTAAGTTAGGTTTTCACCCTTGTATATATAGAAATGTATTATGATAGATGATTTTTTAAAAATAACCATCTAGGATATGTCGGATATCACAGTCTGTTCTTGTTAAGAACTATCTATGAGTTATCACAGACGGTTAAAATTAAAAACCGTCTATGACATCTACAATTATCACAAACATTTTTTAGTTGGACGTGTCTTTGAATTATCATAGATGGTTCTTATTAAAAACTATCTGTGATAATTGCAGAGGTTACAGGCGGTTTTTAATCCGAACCGTTTATGATAATTTATAGATGGTCCTTAATAAGAAACCGTCTGTGATAATTATGTATCACAGACGGTTCAGCCATTGTTAGTAATATAGATGGTCATGCTTGTAAAACCATATGTGATAATTACAACATTGACGGATTCTGAGAATTAACCATCTATGATGAGGCGTCCAGTATAACCTTCTCATAGTATTGATTTATCGTGAATCACATTTTAATCCTTGTGTGTATGGTACTACGATTTGCGAATGTGTTTTAAAAATTTGTTTAGGAATATATAAAGAATCTAAACCCGCCATTATGAGTTAATTATATGTTTTGGTAATTAATGACAATCATATTGTGAGACTAATATTTTTCATGTGTTGGATAAATAGGTAATGTCCTATGACGATGAAGACTTTAGATGGTATCATGAGTTGATCGTCGTCAAGTCTTGGTTTGAGATGAAGGATGTCATCATGTGTTGATGTGTACCTAGTCAAGATACCGAAGAGGAGATAATCATGAGTTAGTTATCAAGTCAAGAGAAGACCCATCATGTGTTGATGGAGGGCAAGTGGAGAATGCATCATGGGTTAACACATATCAAAACAAGAACCCAGACTTAAAGTGAGGGTGTTCATCATTAAGCTTCAAGAGGATGCTCAAGGCAAAGGTATAACTAGCTAGGCTATGAATGTGTTCCTAGTCTTTTACTAGCCTTGATGTTTGATTGTAAGACTAGATTGCTTGTACATGTTATTGTACTATTAAGAGAGGTCATATCTAGTAGGTTGAGTCTCATCATCTGTTGATATCTTAATCTCACTTTAGCTCTATTTAACATGATGCTAGTATTTCCATATGTGTTTTTACAAATAGCTGTAGATCATGCATAATCCTTGTAGCATGTGACTTTAGTGTTGCAAATGTGTTTTGCAAATGAGTTCAATCCATATACCGAATCCTTGTGGTATGATTCTAAAGTATGCAAATATATTTTGTAACTTGTTGTGAATCATGCTTTGACTTTTTTTGTATGGTACTACGTTTTACAAATGTGTTTTGCAAAAGTATTGAAGTACATGCAATCTGTCTCTACTAGACACTGTAAGGCGGTACGACCGCACTCTGTGTAGCGGTATGACCACGGCGGTCAGAACAACTTTGTGTGAGTGGTCGCATCGACCAGCGGTATGGTCACTCTAAGTGTGTCGATATGACCAGGAGCAGTCTGATTGTCCATTAGTTGGCGGTTAGATCAACTCATGGCTAGCGGTCAGACCGGCACGATATGATTGGCCTTGCAGTAGTACTGGGCATTTGTTGTTGGTAGTTATTTTTTAGAGCTCCATTTTCTGGTTATGATTGGTGTAGTCAGATCCGCCTGTGTGGCGGTCTGACCAGCGTGTGGTTTGACTGACCCCTGTGAGGGCGGTCAGATCGGCCAAGACTTGTAATGGATAGTTTTATAGCCATTGCGAGAGAACAACAGTACTGGACGTTTGCTTATGGTAGTACCTCATTTCCTGGTTTTTGCTCCCAACGGCTAGTTTCTTAGTGTGGGGGTATAAATGCCCCTTGTGGCTAGTTGAGAACATGTTGTTGATGCTCCATTCTGCACTCTATGTAAGTGGTATGAGCAGCTTAAGCGGTATGACCGCACTTTGTGTATCGGTTGCTTTTTTCTAGAACGCTACTTTTTTGATGATATTTATTGAGTGGTCGGACCGGCCTTCGTGGTCGTCTGACCAGCCGATGGTCAGACTGAACCCTGTGTGGGTGGTCAGACAGACAATGACTATAACTGTTATTTTTCTAGCCTTTGCAAAGAAGGGCGGTACGATTGGCCATTAGTTGGTAGTAGTAACAGCCCTAGTTTTTTTTACTGGAACTTGTCTCAATGGCTAGTTTTTAGGTGTGAGGTATAAATACCCCTTGGTGGCCAGTTGAGGGCGTGGTGATTTATCCTATTTCACTCTTTTGAGCTAGTGTAAGTTTCTTCTCTCAATTATACATGTATTGCACTTTGTGAGTAAAGAGAAAGATCTCTAGTTGCATATGTTGTATTTAGTAGTGGATTGAGTATCCACTTGCGCATGTGTTGCACTTGGTTAGAGAAGTAAGGCTCTTAGCTTGTTACTTTTGGAGGTTTCCAACTCCTAGAAGGCTTGGAGGTGTGAAAACCGATGATCTCTTCAAGAAGATTGTGAAGATTCCAAGTATTGGTGTGAAGGTTGCAACTCACTTATCCGGAGCGAGAAAGAGCTACAACTAGTAAAATCGAGGTGTGTGGCTTAATTCATGGAGCCAGTCTAATTCGTTTGAGCATACCTCAACGTGAACTAGGGGAGACCGACAATTCTCCGAACAACACGGTAAAAAGGGACTGTGCCACTTTGTGTTGGTTTGCTCTCTTGTGGTTTACCTTATACAATTTATATTCTTAAAATTAAATTGTTTGCTTGTCATCTTAGAATTACAAATCTTAATCTAGACTTATGTTGTTGGTGTACTTAGTGAGACTAGTTGATTTATGTCTTAATTGTGCAAAACTGTTTTGATTTACGCTTTCGTATATAAACTTCGGTTTTAGCCAAACAGATTTTAAAACCGTATATTTACCCCATCTAGTAGGCCTCCTCGATCAAACAAGTGCGTACTCCCACTTCTCGTATGCCTCTTAAGCGAACAAGTTATACATTTTTATCCTTTTGATCATATTCTAATCATGATTATAAGATACTTTAAAGTGAGTTACATGAAAATTTTCAGCACACTCCATATTTTATAGTATAATTTATGTATATACTTCGTTTACATATGGAAAATATAAATAGCAAAAATAGAGGGTTCCAATGAAAATTCTTCAACCAAGTCACATTGAAATATTTTAGAATTAGTATTTAAGTATATCAAAAGTGATAAAAAGTATAACATATCCGTTAAAGTTGTATATTGAAGTGGAAATACGGAAAGGATACATAGAGAGGCGCGCACACCTTCTCCATCTAAAATGAATATGTCGTTTTATTGTGTGCCTGTTAAACTTTTTAAGACTTTGACCATTGATGTACATAGTCATGAATAACGAGAATGGGCACAAAAAAAATTAATGACAGGCATATTAATCTTGACAAATACTCTCGCAATATAATATGTTATAAACGTTACTAATATATAATAGAGAAAATTAAGTAATTCACTATGAAAGTTGTACATTGGACACCTCGAGGCCAAGTAAAACAACATTTTTTTGGACGGCTGCCGTGGAATATGTAAGTGCGGTCATTGTCTCGTACATAGCTTTGGTACAGCCGAAGAGAGGAAACCACAGAGCCTCACACCGTCAGTACACGGCTTTTGCTCAGAGAGAGACAGAGACGGGCACGTTCGCCCTACTCGCACAGAAAGAGAGAGATAGAGAGAGAGAGGGCACGTGGGCCCTTCTCGCACAGAAATCACTTTATGATTCTGCCCTTTGGTGCTGTGCTGCCTATAGCACACATGCTTTCTCATGACCAGGATGAGTTTTTGTACTGTATTTTTTATTTTTAGTTTATAGTTTTTAAATTCTAATTATTAGTAAGAAAGAATATAAAGAGAGATAGTTGTATATAATTTTAAACGGTATAACTAAAATCGATATATTATCTACTATAATCAATTTATAAATACTACCTAAAAACACTATTTAAAAACTATTTATCGTAGAAAGAACCAAAAGTCATAAACATAAAGTCTAAACAAACTCAGCCATAAGCACCACTAGAGGAAGCCATGCCTGCCAACCAAAGACAATCTTTTAACTAAGCATGCCAATACTACGTTCCATGAATGCACCTAGCTCGATTACACAACAAGGGACTAACACCTAAGTAACAGAACACAAACAGCATTATGCTACATGGCAAGTTTAGAGTCATGCTGTATTTTAGGCAAAAACAAATTAGTTCTCTACTATTGTGTGCACTAGAGGCACAAGTTGGTCAGGAAGCCAATCATAGCCAGTATGAGTTACCTTTGTAAATATCTCCTTCAGCAGCTAGTCAGCATATATATATCTATCTTTTTAGTGTCCCTTTACCATGTCAAAACATTTGATGGTGGTCCACATCACAAGGCATGATAGACATTTGGATTTGGATTTACTCTGATTTCGAAAGTTCAGTTATTCGAATTTTGAATCTGTACCTAAATTTTGACCTCCCCTCTCCGGGGCTCTACTCATAGTGGAACCTGAAAGGCGAAGTGGAAAAAGAAAGGCAAGTGAGTTGAGGCATGCTCGTTGTGGTAGTGGCTCAAGTGGAGACTTCAACCTTACAAGGTTTTTCAACCTTGCCATCTATTACTTGTCATCATGTTCTCCAATAATTTCAGACGCGTTTTTGATAAGTCATGTAAAGCCCCCCATCCTCCTTCGCTCCCGCATTTGTTTATGTCGCCCGCTAATGGATCTGTTCTTTTTAACTACAGCTTGTAGCTTTTGATTGTGGCTTATGACTTTTAATTTATTCGTGCGAGAGATTACATAGTAACAGAAACTCACGTGTGGTTTTTACCGATATAAATGAAGTCTGTACAATATGTATTACAATTAACTAGTAGATCCTATCTTAAAAAGATATTCTGTTTTAAAACTAGTTACTGTAGAAAAGCCGAAAATCAACTTTTAGAAACCGAAAAGAGTGTCGTGTGTCAACTCAGATCCATACTCAGAAAACTATATCATAACATAAATAGTGCTCCTATGTTCCTAAGAAGAAACTTCCTCATACCTTAAAAGCATCTAATGTTACTAGCTAGCTAAAGGGTCTCTACAAATTAAGCAGCTTAATTATCATCTCCTTTTTTCATTTCAAAAAGAAAAAGAGAAATGCTTGCATGCGATTTTCTTTTTAGCACAGTGTAGGGATCATTTTCTTGATTAATTTTCAATATGGAATATTTCTTGGTAATACTTTTATGCTTATTAATTCCATATCTGAAGTGCATGGTTTGCACACTCTTGCACCGAGTTGGTGGCTGACTTAGTAAGCATGTTTTATTAGCATGTCATCAGTCTAGTTTGTATGTGTTTCTTCTCTGAGCGAAATGGCTCTGGCGTGTGTGCTGTGTGCAAGATATGGTGTTGGTGTATCTTCGCAGAATAAAAGTCCGAGTGATATGGATGTGATTTGGACTAAGGGGGATATGCAAGACAACAGAAGAATGTCAAAGGAGCAAACAATATTGTGCCATGAAAGCGACCACAGCGCAGCTCCCTGCATGTTGCAGTCAGTGTCGCTGCTATAAAAAAAAGATCAACAGGCAGTTCAAATCTATCCTCACAGACAATTTTTTAAACCATCTGAATTTATACGTCAGTGATAAATAGAGATTATCACAGATAATTTATAAGCCATCTGTGATAAATACATCATAAACAATTTATAAATAAAACCATCTGTGACGAACACTATAATAGACGGTTTTAATTACCAACCGTCTATAATACTCACACAACACAGATGATTCTAGTAGTTGGAATATAGAACCGTCTATAATACTTCCCCATCACAGACGGTTTTTGGTTTAAGCCGTCTGTGATAATTCTTCACAGACGGTTTATACCACAAAATCGTCTGTGATAGTTCATTCTATACCTAAATGTTTTCTATTTTTCGGCTAGCCTCAGGAAATGTTAACTATATCGTTTGAAAACAAGCAAATACAGCAAAACATTGTATTTCCATTAAGATTAGAATCCACCATTACAACATCACAATATATCGAGTAGGTTATCCATAGCATTGCATACAAAAGAGGGCAATTACAATTTTATAAAGATAAGCTTCATGGCTAGAAATTCAAAAAAATACTTACACTACAAGAAACTTCAAGCTAATGCAGGCTAGACTTACACATCCTTCATTAAACTACAGTCTAAAACAAGTGGTGCGGAAAAATTTTCAAGTAGCAGAAACAAAAAGGCAACGAACACCATTTTCAGCTTCTATGACAAAATCAAGAATAGTGCATATTTGCCATTGCCTTCTTCCTTTCCTTCAAGCGAAATTTCAGTCGTCCTTGCCGATCCCCTTCCCACCCTTGTCACGCACAAACGAGTTGGAGTAGTACTGGTGGTATTGGTTCTTCGAGTTGGGAGCGGGGGTTAATAAAGGGCGAGAGGTGGAGAGGACAACGATGCTTGCTGTTCGATTCGGAGAGAATGGACGGGTGGGATCGGGATCCTTGGGATATGTCGTGGATCGGTGACGTGGCGGGACATCATAGACGGTTTAGATTACAAACCGTCTATAATAGAGACATTACAGACGGTTCATAACAAAAACCGTCTATGATAACATCAGATATCACAGACGACTCGTAACAAAAATAGTTGGTGATAATGGCTTCACAAAGACAATATATCAGTACAATACAAATAGCTAGTCTCAAAAGATAAAATAGGAAAATTTTATATGGCTTACATATACTCGTTTGAAAGGTTTCGACGAGATCTACAACTTTGCAATTGAGGCGAAACCCAAATTCCGAAGGGAAGATAAAAAAGTTGGAAAAAATAGAAACTGAAAACTTAAAACGTAAATTTAGGGATAAAGATGGATAATTTTGGCAGTCTTGGAGGGCGACCGGCACAAGAGGTCATTTGTTTTCAATCGGTCTCGTCGTTAGCTTTCCAACGAGTACAAGAACGTCGAAAACGGACGCCGTGTGCAAAAGTTATACCTGTTTTACTAAAGATGTCTCAAAACTGAATTCTCGGACTCAGGCGAGAGATTATGAAATTTTGGGGGATCACGAGGCGGGAAATATATCACGGACGATTTTTAGTACAAACCGTCTGTGATAACTTCATTATCACGGATAATTTTTAATACAAACCTTCTGTGAACTATCACAGACGGTTTTAAAACCGTCTGTGATGTCTGCCATTATTACAGACGGTTCTTATCAAGAACCATCTGTGATGTATTATATTATCACAGATGGTTCATATAAATAACCATTTGTAAAAATATCACAGACGGTTATTCGTATAAACCGTCTGTGATACTATAACACAAATGGTTCTTAAGAACCGTCTATGATGTAAATATCTAGTTTAGCCTCTTTTGTAGTAGTGTGTGTGGGCTTGAATCTTGTGGCAAAGGAGAAAATCCTTTAAATCTGACCTTATACGCTAATATCCAAGATTAGTCGTTACGCATACTCAAGTCACACCGCAAGCGCCAAAAGCAAGGCTCCCAATGAAATCTAAAGAGAAATTGCGATAAAATACGTGGCACATAATTTTGACTTATTGTGTTAGGAAAGGAGTTTTCTATGAACCCACTAACTTCTCAAAGTCACTTGGACTAATTTAATTGCACTCCTAGTTTGAGGTTTTTGGTAAGAACTGGCATCTATAAATTATTTATAATGTGTACATTTTTTTCTTCTACATGAACACACACTACTACAGACAGCGTTATCATAGACGGTTCACAACCGTCATCACAGACGATTTCTGAACCGTCCGTGTTTATGTGTCAGTGATAGTAGCTAGTTATCATAGACAGCTCCCATACCGTTTATGATAACTTACAACACAGATAGTTTTTCTGAAAAATCGTCTATGATATTCGACTATCACAGACGGTTTTTTGTATTAACCATCTGTGATATGCACTATATCACATACGGTTTTTGTTATTAACCGTCTGTGATATGGTGCATATCACAGACGGTTCGGTGTTCTAAACCATCTGTGGTATCGTGCATATCATAGATGATTCGGTGTTTTAAACCGTCTGTGATATATATATCACAGACGATTTGGAACACCGAACCGTCTGTGGTAGCTATTTCAACAGCGATGTTGATTGCTCTTTTTCGACTAGCCTTAGGATATGCTAGCCATGCCCTCTGAAAACAAGCAAGATCACGTATATATAGCACAGGATAATCATTACATAAATTTCACAGATGAATGAAACAACACAAACATATCACGTATATAGTATAATAATCATTACATAGATCTCACAAATGAATATTGAATGACTTGTTGGATTAAGCACAATTGAGTGATTACAATTGAATCTAATGTTTCAACATCTAATCACCATTGCCGGGGTGAAACTCTCCAATCTTGTTTATGACCTCTGCTAGCAAGAATTGGGAGATGTTTTCTCGAATTTCGACGAGTTTGTCAAGATCAAATGCACTTTCGTCGAAGTCCACACACTGTCACTAGGAGCAATGTTAAGTCATTAATTAGCATGTGTGTGTATATATACATATATATAATCAGAAAATGATAATTATTGGAAGGTTGACAAACCTCTGGATCATTCGTCTTAGCGTCCATGATTTCCTTCATATGCGGCAAACGTAAAATCTATATACGTTGCTATGTAGCTGCTGGTGGTACTGAAAAAATAGAATTACATATATAGGTATTATCAATTCTAGAGACATTATAACGAAGTATGATATAGGATTGTTGTGTTGTAGCAGGTACCAGAAATCGCATCCTGTGTCGTAGTGTGTCGCTGGATTCCATGTGTCTCCCTCCTTGGGCAACATAAGCGGTAAACAATCTGCGTGATTCCAAAAAAAAGTTAGCCTTGGCCATTGTAAATGAAGGAAAGATTACAATAGAGCTATAAATGGAGGAAATGAGTTTACCTGTCAATTGCTTGTTGCACACGAGTGAAGTCGTGGTTGCTTCTAAGTAGGGAATCAAGGTACATTACCTTTCTCCAGTTTGGTAAATCACAGTCAGAATCTAGTGAGACCTAGTTATGTGTGTCACCATAGTGATTAATTCTAAGTTCAAGTTCAGTATGAAGTATAAATGAAACTTGTGTGTCAATTAGTGAAGCACTTACCCTTGGTTGAAGGGTACAATAATGTACTCCTTGTCACTATGAGTAATCAAATCGCTTGTTATGTAATCTTGAATAAATGGTGCATTATCATTGAGGAATTGCTCAGACACCAAGTGTGGGTCGAGGAAACCCACCAGTTGTCGCTATCGCCAGACTTTTTGGATCATGTATCTATACACAAACAAAGAGTAATGACTTTTATCGGTATGACGTGAATGTAGAACTTCATTGTACAGTACACTTATAGTGTCCAGCATCGTAGAAGTGAGGCGTCGAGTTCGTCATGGTTGAATAGTAAGAATAAGTCTTCGAAGGTCACGACGAAGTAACCCGAGTCCTGGAGTAAATGCGCCTCCGTGTATCTCATAGTGAATTCACTATGCCAGTTTGGCTTCATGTTGGACCTCTGCATGTACCAGGTATGCAATGTATTGCAAACCAGTCCAAGCCTGGGCAATTGTGACTCGGGGACCAACGACACTCTGAGAATGAGCTTCCGTTGCACGGGAGGCGCCTTAATCTTGTTTGGTTGGATCTTAGCGCCTCACTTACAATACATTTTCGGCATCGTCTCCACGGGAGCTGATGCAACAGGCTTCAAAACCGGAGCTAGAGGTGGAGCGCGGGAGCCGATGTGATAGGTCCAGGGTGATGTCCCTCTTGGGTCACTGGATGAATGTGTGGACAGCATCCTCTAATGTCGTAATCTCTTCATTTGGGGGCTTCTCAAGAGGGACGGTCCTAAAAACATCATTAATCTTGTCCACCTAAACCTTTACGAAACCGGTCTCAAGTTGGGCTTCGTGCACCATTGTCCCTAACAGCCATGGATATGCCATCCCCCGCCCAGCGTCAATGGGAATGGAGCCAACAAGCGAGACCCTGATGATACAAGGCGTGGGCTCCTATATAACGATGCACGATGAGCTAAGGCGTCCACCAGGTATATCTATCTATGTAGCATTCTAAAGAGGTACATTACCTAGATGTCGTCGATAGGTAAGTGGGCGACGCTATGTTCAGTAATTAGTGTGGACGCGCAGCTACTCCAACGTTGAGGGGACTAGGTACCTCATTAACGACGGTGAGTTGCGATTGATTGCGGACTTGTCTATGTTCTTCCCTCAATGAATCTATCTCTCCTCGAAGTGAGGCAGTCTTCGCTTGTAGTGAGGTAGATAGCTGTTTCTCAAGTTGTGCACGAAGCTTCTGTTTTATTTGTTCGTTGCGATAGGCTTTGGATCTCTTCTTACTCCTATATGTCTCGGAGTTATTTGGGAATCTGTGCCTCCAAGATACGTAAACCCCCAGGCATCACGTGCGACCTGGGTGCTCCTTATTTTTCAGTGCCTGTGATAGTATATGTCTCTCCCTGTATTCTTCAAAGGAGCCTCAAGAAGATTCGGTAGTCAATGATTGCTGTAAGGGCAAACATGTTATTTTCGAACCCATGAAGTTCAAGAGGTATTAACAAATATGTAGTTTAACATATCTTACCAAGCGTTGGGACACTTCCTCATCTGCGGTATTTTTGAAAGAGGAGACACCCGAGGACGTGGTTGATGACCGCGCTCTTAATCAGTTTCGGGTGCACTCGTTTGCGATCCCGGCAAATGGCGGGGAGGCATTCGATCGGATTAGGACCTCCACTACAGGATTTTACCCGCGTACCCAGCGGTGCTGAATCTGTGAGGGTGAGTGTTTTGTAACTGGAGAGCTTTGTGCGCCACTCTTTGTTGCTCAAATTCGGTCGTTGTCTTCATCTACACAAAGGCTTCCCAAGTTTCTGGTGACACGAAAGGATATCTTGTGAAGGGCATGAGATCCTTGGCCATGTACTGCATGACAAGAGTGCTCTTGAAGTTCTTCCATGCTTTTCCCATCGTTAGAAGCGCCTGCCATTGCACGAGTCCCTGTACTTCTGCTGGGATCTCGAAAGAATTTGTTATTTCCGCCCTCAGCTGATTTTTCTGATCCTTTGCCAAATCTTTCCTGCTTGCTATGGTGATGGGGACCTGTTGCCTTCCAATTATCTCGCAAGTAGTCCGAAATGCTATCGCTGCTTTCTTCGGTTGTAGAGGGACCCTATCCGGAGAGACCACTGTGATGGTCATTTGGCCCTCTGTCCTTTTCGATACTCCTCGGCCACTCTTAGTTACCCTAATCTTCGGAGCGTGAGACCCAGATGACGACGACGATGACTGTGTGGACGTCATCTCTCTTATAAGAAAAACTAACTGCAGTGAGCTATGAGCGTAAGCAAATTAAGTTCTATGAATCAAATTACACACACCATTGTCTCAAGGACCCTTTGGAATAGTAACATACAATTTTAAATAGATATTTTAGCTAACAAGTGAAATATATATCATGGAGTACTAAAGATCATAAAACAAAGTTCTATGAATCAAATTACATACACCAGTGTCTCAAGTTCATTGAACCTGACCATTGGAGTGTGTAAGTTGCTTTATGCCCTTTGAAGGTCTATGTGGCATATATTATTGCTACAAGGTCCCTTTGGAACAGTAACATGCCATTCCAAATAGATCTTGTAGCTAACATGTGAGGCATATATCATGATGTAGTAAAGGTCATAAAACAAATTAGCCAACTACAGAAGATCACAAAACAAATTAGCCAACTATTGAGACACACCACAAGATTGACAAATGATAGCAATAGTAACAATTTAGAGCTCAAGCTTGAGTATCCAATTTTAGTATTAGATCTTGTAGCTAACAAGTGAAGCATATATCATGAAGTACTAAAGGTCACAAAACAAATTAGCCAACTACTGAACATCACAAAACAAATTAGCCAACTATTGAGAAAGACCACAAGATTGACAAATAACAATAATAGTAACAATTTAGAGCTCAAGCTTTGAATATCTAATTTTAGTATTAGATCTTGTAGCTAACAAGTGAAGCATATACATGAAGTACTAAAGATCACAAAACAAATTAGCTAATTATTGAGATTAGATCTTGTAGCTAACAAGTGAAGTATATATCATAAAGTATTAGACCAGTATCATCATCGAGCTAACATCCGAACCCATTATGGGATTTGGGTTTCATACCGTAGGGAGGAGAGGAGGCCAACGTCGGGAGGGGAGGCGGCATCGTGAGGGAGAGGATACATCACGCGCGAGTGAGCAGCCAGATCTAGCAAAACCGCGGCGGAGACGGAGTGTGTGGTGAGGACTCTACGAGTAGAACCTATCCTTGAGGTATATTTATAGGGAAACTATCACAAACGATTCTATTATGGAACCGTCTATGATAATACTATCACAGACGGTTCTTTTATAGAACCGTCTGTAATATTCAACATATCATAAACGGTTTGTTCCGATAAACCATCTATGACAGTTCCCTATTCTTCATCTAGCCGCAAGAAATACATGCTGGCAATGCAATATGAAAAACACAAGCATAATCTTAGATATAACTGTTTCTTAGTTACTGAATCAATTACAATTATAATGGAATATAGTTCCATAATTACATGCCGAATTTCCTAATTATGATTACATTGCAATAATTTCCAAATAGGTGCTAGCTGTGTGGGATCATTTATTACACTTGACTATTTCCTTTTAAATAAAGCCCTTCACGATGATCGACACGCATATAGCTTGCTTCATCGCCTTGTTCTTCCTCGAGCCTGATGCTATCTCCGAACGGAGGCAACTCGTCAAATCGATTGTACTCTTCCTCATCTACGACATTCTCAACTCCAACAATCTTTCTTTTTCCATAAAGAACTACATAGCGCTTCTTATTTGCTGGGCCAGTTACATAAAATACTTAAACAACTTGCCTCACGAGTACGAATGGTTCGTCTTCATATCCTACACATTCGAGGTCCACGGTAGTGACGCCGTACTTATCGACCTTTACACCCCTTGGGAGTTGGACCCAACGGCACCAAAATAGAGGAATCTTGAAAATTACGTAGTCAAGCTCCCAAATCTCCTCTACACGCCCGTAGTACGAGCCTGGGCCAGTGGTACTGACGTGCACATCAACGGCATCTGTGCGAACACCTGAGATCTGCACTGTACTCTTTCTATCCTGATCTGTTGTATAAAATGTGTAGCCATTAATGTCGTATCCTTGCCATGTCACAATTGTAAATTTTGGCCATTTTGCCAACCAGTGTAGTGTTTCACTTGACGACCTCCCAGTCAATCGCACCTTCAATCATTCATTGAACTGACGGTTGTGTTGTCTCGTGATCCAAACCGCTGTCTGGCCTGCATTCTCTTGGCGTAGCATGTCCTTGCGTTCTTTAATATACGGGGTCACTTCAGTCATGTGTTGTAAAACCGTGAAATGGGTTTGAGCATACGTATCTCGATTCAGAGTTATTGCTTTCCTTTCGATAGTCCCGATACCCTCTAGCCTCCCCTCATGACGAGATAGAGGTATACCTATCGGTTTAACCTGAGCCATTTAGCCGATGCAGAATTCGATGACCTCTTCAGTTGTATAACATTCGATGATGCCACCCTCCGGTCGAGATCGATTGCGTACATAGGACTTGAGAATTCCCATGTACCTCTCGAACGGGTATATATGATGTGGAAACACGGGGCCGCATATCTTTATCTCTTTCACAAGGTGGACAATGAGATGGACCATGATATCAAAAAATAACGAAGGGAAATACATCTCTAGATGATATAGAGTCATCACCACCTCGGTTTGCAGAGCATCTAGTCTATCGGGATTGATGACCTTCTGAGCAATTGCATTAAAGAAATAACCTAGCCTTATGATTGTCACTCGAACCTTGTTTGGCAAAATATTTCTAATTGCAACAGGTTGCATTTGTGTCATTAGCACATGACAGTCATGAGACTGCCAATTAATTTCAAATGTTTCATGGAAACAAATTTCTTCATGCTGGTGGAGTAACCGGACGAAACTTTCACACCATACAAGCACTGGCACAGTTGAGTTCTCTCGGACTTAGATAGAGTGTAGCAAGCTGGGGGAAGGTACGTTCGGCCTTTATCAGTCTCTATCGGTGCTAACTCGGTCTGTTGTTCATAGCGACCAAGTCACGCCTTGTGTTGACACCATCCTTTGTTTTGTCAGGAATATTCAGTAAGAAACCAATCAAACTATCACATACATTATTCTCTACGTGCATGACATCGATGCAATTGCGAACTTCTAAGTGCTCCCAATAAGGCAAGTCACAAAATATTGACCTCTTTTTCCATATGTTCTTTCAACATGTCCTCAATTTATGTCCCTTTCTAAGCACAACGTCGATATCCTTGACCATATCATAGATCTCTTTCCCGCTAAAAGGCTTTGGTACTGAGTCATCCTCGTTTTTCCGTTAAATTGTTTCTTCATCTTGCGGTATGGGTGATACTTTGGAAGGAACCTACGGTGACGCATGTACACAGTTTTGCACGAGTTGTTCAACCACACACTCTCGGTATAATCTAAACAGTGCGGACATGCTTTGGCTCCTTTTGTACTCAACCCTGACAGGTTACCAAGGGCAGGAAAATCATTAATGGTACAGAACAACATAGCGCAGAGTAAAGTTCTCTCGTTTGTCCGCATCCTATACATGTATCCCTTTGTTCCACAGTATTGCAAGATCTTCCACCAATGGTGCTAGGTACACATAAATATCGTTCCCAGGTTGCTTCGGTCCTTGGATAAGTAGTGACATCAAAATATCTTTTTGCTTTATACACAACTAAGGAGGAATGTTGTACATGCATAAAGTCACGAGCCATTTGCTATGTCGGCTGCTCATGTTGCCAAAATGATTTATTCCATCTGTACTCAATCCAAACCTTATATTCCTCGATTCCACACCAAAGTTTACAAACATCCTATCGATGTTCCTCCACTGGGCAGAATCAGCAGTGTGTCTTATCATTCTATCTTTCTTACGCTGCTCCGAGTCCCAACGCACCAATCTTGCATCCTTACGGTTTGCAAATAAACACTTCAAACGGGGAATTACAGGAAGATACCACAACACCTTAGCAGGAGATCTTTGCTTCACCTGGATGCCCTTCCCATCACCGGAGTCATTTTTAAGCTTGTATCGGGATGATTTGCACACCAGACAAACATGTAAGCTAGCAAACTCTTTACGGTAGAGGATACAATCATTTGGACATGCATGTATTTTTTCAACTTTCATTCCCAATAGACAAAGAATCTTTTTGGCTTGGTAGGTGGTTCTCGTCAACACATTTTTCTTTGGAAGCATGTTCGCTAGGAGACCTAACAATGCCGTGAAAGTATTGTCGGACCAACCATTACTTGCCTTCAATTTCAGCAGTTCTAAAATGGATGATAACCTCGTGTATTGCGGCTTGCATCCCGGGAACAAAGGTTTCTCCGAGTCCTCCATCTAGCCCTCGAATTTACCAAACTCTCTCTCACTATAGTTCCCTTATGCATTACGTAGTATCTGATCCACATTATCATCCTACGACCTATCCTTATCGAAAGCACAGTCTACAACTGGCATATCGTTGTCTCCCTCGACAATATCATAACTACCTTCTTGTGGAATCTTCTCTTCACCGTGACTGGTCCAACATTTGTACCCCTTTCTGAAACTCCTTCAAATCAAGTGAGCTTTGATCTACGCTGAGTTGCTAAACATCTTTTGATTATCACAATCAATGCATGTACAATACATATATTCTATCCCCTTCTTCAACATATTCAGCTGACACTCTTCTAAAAGCAGACACGCCATTAATGTATTGTTCACTCACACGATTCTCAACGTACATCCAGTTTCAGTTTATCTACGCTACACATGTAACAAATAGGTGTTAAATTAGATTATTAGCGCTACTATAGCAAATCAGACTAGCTACTTAATTACACACATATATATTAGGTAGCTACTTATCTAGCCACGTATTCATGACACAATAATATTAAGCAATAATATATTGAAGTAAACTAGGAGTACTTACCCATTCTGAAATTGAGTAAAGTACCATTGTCTTTTTAAACCTAGCTAGCTAACTAGCTAGATCTAAACAAAAACCTAGCTATTATCTTTTTCAATTTCAAGGCATATAAGTTATTAGAAGTAATTGAGTAATAACCTCTGATCATCAAGAAGACGTATATAGATCTACAAACGATATGTTTTCACCAAACTCCTCAAAGCCGGCCACCTCGCTCCATCGATGCAGTGCACTGAAGACAGATCTGTGTCGAAACCACGTACGCCCGCTATTTAATAGCACAGATTATCCCAAACGGTTTCAACCACAATCCGTCTGTGATACAACATTATCACAGATGGTTCGTATTAATAACCATCTGTGATAATTCACAGACGGTTATTCATACATATCGTCTGTGATGTCCACAATATCACAGACGGTTTGTTATAAGAACCGTCTGCGATGTCCATAATATCAGAGACGGTTTTTATACGAACCGTCTGTGATATCCGCAACTTTCACAGACGGTTATTAATACGAACCGTCTGTGATGTCTCAATTATCACAGGCAGTTCGTGTTAATAACCGTCTGTGAATATATTATAGACGGCTGTTAGTATAAACCGTCTGTGATAGTTTAAGCACAGATGGTTCTGTATGAACCGTCTGTGATGTAGTCGTTCAATATAGTCTCTTTTGTAGTAGTGATATGCAAAATCACTTGCCCAAAATAATCATCTGACAGTCAAAACAACTATACTGCACTGACAAAGTGTTATCAAAGGCTAGAGCTACTCTCAGTATAGTGGAGTACAATCAATGTCTGTGTTAATTTTCGCATGCACCAGTTTCTAACGTGAATTTGTTTTCCCATGTTCTTTTGCCTTAACATGGATTTTTCCATGTAAATATGTAGCATATCATCTAAAACTCAAACCATGCATATACGTTAGTATCATTTCTTAAACAAGCGAGGGTGGTGTACCAATCATCATACTGTGTGACAACATTTCGACACTGTACCCTCTACAACAAACGGCCACCTTCGTTGATGCAAGCCTGGAAAGGAACCTTAAAAAGCAACCCTCGGCTAATTATTATTCTTTTTTTTTTGTAATATCAATATATGCGCATTCAGATGCTCGCTCCAAGCCAAAAAGGATGTCGTCTTTTTTTTACTTCAATTTGCACAATTTACAGGACACAAACTTACCATTAACATTTATGGTTTTATGCTAGTAAAAGTTTATAAATTATAATATTAAAAAGCATTTGTTTGGCGGTAAGGCTCGTGCCTAGCCACCAACTAAAAACCATCCGATACATATGTATGATCAATTCAAATTTTAGAGTTTGAGTATGAAACGTTTTATACTTTTGATATATTTGTGGTAAATTAGTTTTGAGCTCAGTTCAAACAAATTTGATCTACTTTTGAATTCAATGCAATTACAGTAATTATATACCATGAAACTAACTCAAATTAGTTAAATTGAAAATGAATTTAATTTATTTTAGAGCTTGATATCTCAAATACACTTTTTATGGGTACGTGAATACCCATGTCAAACGTCATGAATCTCGAAGCAATTTAACGAGTATTGATTTGGGTGCATGAAACACTTGTCTTTAATTTGTTTGGCAACAAATATAAGTCATTTTCTCATGGCTAATCTAAATATTATGAGTATATATTAATTATAAAACAAGATTCGCTGGCATGAATACAAAAGTGACTTTTTTTTACCAGAGGGAGTTTACATATACGAATAATGGATCAATCAGGTACCGGCGGCTTCTTGCTGCTTTGTTCGTAGCATGATTGTACTCCTACTCTTCTTCTTTTTTTTTTTTTGCAATTTTGTACTCCTACTTAGTCAATGAAGTTTTCCTCTTGGTCTAAAAAAAACCAGCTGAGTTTCCTATGGAAAATCCTAACACTACACCAACAGACATATGGGCCAAACTCTGCATTTGCATATGATCCCACCTATCAGTCAGCATTGATTCTAGCATATACCATGCCCTGATTGATCATGAATGTGTGGCGTGTTAATTTTGTATCTTTGTGGTGGAGTACATCACCATCAACCAGATATATGTGCACGAAGGAAGGAATGAATGAATGAATGAAGGGAAGGACCACCCATCTGCTCTAGCTGCTAGCTAGTGTCAAAATCACCAACCGCAGCAGCAACAACAGCAAATCCCCATGGAATCTCATCATAGTCTTTTCCCGACCCCTCGCTGTTGGCCAACCTGCAATGAGCCGCACGTGAGGATCTGCCCTGACCCTTGGTTGGCACGTGGGGGAGCTCATGCTCAGCTAGGGTTTTCAACTCCCCAACTAATTATCACGAGGCGGCGAGTTCTTGGCCGCGGGCAAGAACAGAAGGCAAGAGAAGCACAGTATCTGTAGTGACCAGCATGCCTACTTAACTATCCGATGCTCTGGATCAACATGCGTGCTATACAGTGTCATGCTACAGTGCTGCAGTACCCAAAGCCAAAGGGTATATATATATCATCACAAGCTCCCGTTTCGCATCGGACGGTCCGATATATGGTGAGAGGAAAGGCTAGGGAGGGTACCATGTATGCGTGCCTGGTGCCTCTTCTTCTCTAAGGCGTATGATAATACCCTTAATTTAGTTATGGAACACGATGATTGCCGTGGGAGAATCAGTACATGGTAGCATCTAAGAGTGGATGGGAAGGGAAACAAACCCTAGTGCTATGCGCATGGACGGATGCTGCCTTTTGGTTGCCTCTCTCTCCTAGGGTGTGGGCCATGTGTATGTGTGCACCTGTGCGCGCGGAAAAGACCATGAGGGCGTTTCATTTGGCGTTTGAAAGCTTGCGCGGCCCCGACCGTGACAACAGCTTGACTGGACATGTCGAGCGGGTGGCGGCCGGGGGCATGCGCGACACGGCCGTCTTTTCCCCTTGATTTTACCGGCCGGCCAGTCGACGACGCCCCTCGTTGATGCATTTATCGGCAGGTCTCTGTGAGGTTGACATCGTAGGAAAATTAGATGCGCAGTGTCTGACCGAGCTAGTGATGAAACGATCGATCGAGTAGAGGTTGAAGTGGTTGCATGGACAAAGCTTGAGTAATTTCCTTGACAAGGCGATGATCGTGTCAAAAACGCACATAACTAGCTGAACGGAACTATACGTAACTAACCACCGCAGAAATTTCCTACATGCATGCAGCTTTTGGAATTTAGATCTTTCTATATAAAATCAGCACAACTTACAATCAAACTATCATAAAAAAAAGCCAACTACAGTTCGGATTTTAGTTCAAACTTTTTAAACTAGTTAGGAAACTAGTTAAACTAAACATTGAAAAAATTCTAAAATTTTTTGCACGCGATACATAAGAAAAATATCTATTTTAGATCATAGTGGCTAGGCACCATGGTGCCTCAATTAATTATACTATACATACATACATACACACAGATATTATATGTGTGTGTATCTCTCTCTCTCTCTCTCTCTCTCTCTATATATATATATATATATAGTAAAACTAACGAGTGCCCCTTGGTGCCCGGGCATCATAGTCTAAAATATGTATGTATCGTGTGCGAAATGTTTAAAATTTTTTGAATGTCAAGTTCAACTAGTTTACTAATTAGTTCAAACAAGTTTGAAATAAAGTTTGAACTGTAGTTGCCTTTTTTTATGATAGTTTGATTGTAGGTATATGCTGATTACAGCAAAGTATGTGATCTAAATTCGTTCAAAATATTGAATTTGAGTATATTTTTTTATAATAGTTTGATTGTAGGCACTCGTTAGTTTTACTATATATATATTCCGTATTCTCGGGAATACATACTCCCACATTCCAATATACCACTTAAACGAATGTGTTATACCTCTTTACCACTTTTGGTATACTTAAATATTAATTCTAAGCTACTCTAATACGCAGTGGTAGACTAGGATTTTTAGGATGGGTGTTTGGACTTCGGAGGTAGGTTACTCGAATACGTCGATACCGATACGCTAATACTGCAACACACCATTTTCCTCAAAACATCGACACAAGAATACATATATCAAAAGAATGAAGAAAGCGGAGGCTAACTGACTCTAGGAAGAACCAGAGGCGGAGCAGAGCGGAGTAAGAAAGAAAATAAGTGAAGTGGACGGAGCACACCTAGATCTGAAGAGAGAGAGAGAGAGAGGATGATGACAGTGAGTTAGAAGCGCTGCTCCTGTGAGACCCGGATTTGTTAACCCAGAATCTACTGTGTTTGACGGTATTATTCTCTGGATCAGTAGATAATGCGCACAGGTACATTGCTGTATCGTCGCAAACATCGCATAATTATGGATATTACAAACCAGAGTATTAAACTATACCATGTCACCCTTACAATCAAACAGCGGAAGTGAAAGCAAAAGTAGGACCATAACCCCAGGCAAGCGACTGGGGGTAATGCGTACAATATATATTATTCAGATTTTAGATAACATATAAATATACACAAGGCCTTCAGTCTATCTTGTATAGCTTCGGATAAACGAAATCGGCGGCCTAGTTTCAGTCGTCCTTCCCTCCTTCTGTGGCTTGGGAATCTTCATAGTCATACTGATCTTGCGTCCCTGTTTCTGTTTTTGATATTGCGAGTGTGAGCACACCAACCACCGTGCTCAGCGAGCCAACACACAGGAATGCAATGTATAACATGCTAGGCTATTCAAGGAGAGGTTCAGGTTTGATTTCCTTTTTGCCAGAAACTGCATTTAAATAAGATACTTCAAAACTCCTATGACTTAGCGATTTTGAACTAAAGACATGATATTCAGGAAAATACAATACTTCTAGTGGTTCAGATTCCATCCACCGTTACATGGCCTCTGCACCATATAGCGTCTTTCAGCGTTATAGCCGCTTAACTTACCACTGGAACGACATCCAGGACAATTCCAAACTAGGGCCTTCCACTGCCCTCACTTTCCCAATTCCACCCACAAATTGTTTTTGAAATAGAACTATATCTAGTTAAGTTCCCATGTCCGCCCATGACCGTGGGCATGGCTATTCGAATAGTTTTGACTCTGCAGAGTTTGTACACTTTCACCACAAGAGACAATCAACTCATTGCCCCACACGATTCCTTAGTCATGTGGTTGAGCAGACCACCACAGTGACTGTTCAAAGTATCTAGCTCCTTTTGTCATCTCACTTTATGGGAAACTGCCCACTTGCGGTGGGTCCCATCTATACGCGGGATGTTCCCCACAGTTACTAACGCAGCCAGGCTCCACTTCCCGCAGCGATTAGAACAGCTGGGGAACTTCACCCTTCACCAGTGTCCCTTCAGGCCTCCTTGCCATAGCTTATCCACTTCAATCCACTACCTGTGAGATGAGCCGAGAATCTTGATAATTTTACTTAGCCAAGTTGTACTTTACAGACTTGTGGTTGCACTGTTTTACGAGGGAGGTCATGACGAGATTCAGTCCTTAGGACTACCTGGATGGTTCTAGCACATTTCATCATTTGTGCCAACTTTGCACCACATTCCAGCCCCCCAACCATCCATCCAGGTATATAAGCAACAGGGGTTTTTCAAGAGCATAAAATAGCCATTCTAACATTTTTCAGTCATTCTCCCATGACTGCCCAAATTCTTTTCATACAGGTAAATGACACTTTTGGGGTACGTAGGTACCCCAGGTTGACTAGCATGGCTAAGCGGTACAATATTATAGGCTTACGTACAAAACTATATTTAATATAATTTTACTACGGCGACAAGGATCATTCATTTGAGAAGGTGTCAACGGTGATACTAACAAGCATAATATTGGGATCATAACTACAGGTGAACATGAACGTAGAGCTAAGACATGAAATATTGGCATGCATTCGGATAATTTAAAAGAAACTAACTTTGCAGAAATATAGGCTAAATATGATCAAATGTTAACTCGCCTTGATTACGAAGGTCTTGGTCTTGAACCTCGGGGTCTGCAGTAGCTGCGGCTTCCTCTTCTTGTGCCTCGTACGCTATTTTTACGTGCGCAAAAATTTGGATAAAAATCAGCAAAACAACCAAAATATCACAACAAAAATTCAAATGAACTCTAAAGACATTGGTTCTGGTTCCATTGGATAGCCCTTGAATTTAGATGAATTTAAAAATTTATTTCATTCAATTGGAGTTAAAATAAATAAGTTATGCCCATTTGAATACTTTCGGTTCAGTTAAATCCGAAAAATAATAAAATCTGACATGTGGGACCCATCGGTCAAGGATCAAGGCTGAGCGGGCGCCGACACGCGAGGCCCAAGCAGCGGCTCCTCTACGCCTCCTCGGCCCCGAGGCGGGGCCCGGCTGTCGGCAAGGCGCAGGTGGTTGTCCGACGGTGGGTCCCACCTGTCAACCGGGGAAAAACAAAAGAAAGGCTCGACCTCGGTCTTTGCGAGCGGGCTCGAACGCCCGCCGAGGGAGCCGGGAGGGGGGGAGGAATTGGCGGCGCTAGCGGGCGGGCTCATAGCGCATCTCAACCCATAAGGGTTGATTTTACCTTTGAGGTGGCGAGGGTCTTGGGCGGAGGTGGTTGGTCGGAAGACGGCGGCGTCGCCCGGCGATGAGGGACCGGGGGAAGGCGAGCGGCGGTGAGAATGCGTCACGACGCCAAGAGGAAGATGATGAAAGTGCCGGCGGGGGTCGGAAGGCACCGGAGTTACGTCGGCGGCGGCGGCAAGCTCGGGGAGGCGTTCGGCGACGGTGAGCCTGGCCGGAAGTTTCGGAAGGGCCGGGATGACTTCCCGGTGAGCTGGAGATGGTGTGGGTGCAAGGGATCGGATCCTAATGGCTTGGACCGACAGATTGAGGACCGCCGGAGTTGGGGAAGGAAACGGGCTCGCGGCGTTTGGGGCGCTCCGAGATCGATTGGCTACGGTGAGAGCGGGATTGGGGAAGGGCGGTGCGTTTGCGATCTTCATTGGCCTTTATAGGCGGCGGGAGAAAGCTGGCGCCGAAGGGGTGGTTGGTCGGGCCTGGCGACGACGTCGGTTTCGGCATGGCTGCAGGGCTGGCTGCCGCGACTTGACGGCACGGTTTAAATGACGCTGTAGGGGCGCTGTGGCCGATAGTGACCGATGACGAGGCGACGTGCAGCAGGGAATGGCTGCAAGCTCCTCTGCGGCGACCGTGCGGGGATGGCGCCTGAGGCTACGGCGGTCTGGCGATGACGCCGCTTGAAGTGGCAATGAGACGGTGGTGGGGCCGGGGTGTCGCGCGCGAAGTGACGCCGGGGACCGACGGTCCGAAGGGGGTCGGCCCCTGTCTGAACGCTGTGACAGAGGGAGGGGGAGGAAAAAGGGAAGGAGCGGGCCGGCTGGGCTGGATGGGCCGGTCTGGCCGGCTGCAAGCCCTTTTCCTTTCTTTTTCTTTTTATTTATTTGTTTATTTATTTTCATATGTATAATTGCATGTATAGAATTCATATTTTTCTCACTTTGCTTTCCCACCTAATTTCCGTATTGGTACTCTCTTGTCCCTAAATTTGTCCTTGCATGTGCACAGTTTGTAGGTGCACCCTTTATTTATTTTCGCCTATTGTTATTTATGCTATTCCGTCCAAGATGAGATTTTAAAATTTTAACTTAGGTTTCTCTCCCCTTATGCTAGATCATCTTTTCAGATTCGTGTTTGAAATTTTTGTTTACTACTACTTTAATAGGTGTGCTCTTTTTCTTGAATTTTTAACTTTTTGGGACCTTAACCAACTCCAGAAAATACATTAAAAACTCAGCTCAAAATATTATACCAAAGGAAATAATCCGCAACATTTTATTTTACAATAGTTAAATTTTTAGGATGTTACAGCTCCCTTCCTGATGCCTCGCTCCCTCCCTGCCACTGCGATGTTCCCTTCCCACTGTCCACTCCCTACCTCCCTGTTCTCTATGACTCCTCTCTACTCGCTCATGTTGCCGCATGCTCGCCTTGTGGCCCGCGCTGCCTCACACGTGTTTGCCATCGCGTCGCGGCACCGCATCCATGGTAGTCGCTCGCCTCCGCATCCCGCACCCACTAGTCATCGCTCGCCTCCACAGCATGTGCCTCCGTCCGCTAGCCACTTGGAGGCCAGAGTCACCCCACACAGACATCCACGGGATGAGAGAGAACAATGGTTAGGGTTTGATTTATATATTTGCCTTTCTGAGGCTGTATGAGGAGGGTTGAGGTGAGAAGGAAAATGAGTCTAATGTGTTACATGTGCCACGCGCAAGATATGGGGGAGTGCGGGTGTGAGAACCATCTATACTAATTAGTCGAAAACACGCCATTAAGAAGTGATTCATATGTAAATGGGAACATTAACATTAAAAGGGAATAATTAACAAATTGAAACATTCAACATTCAACATCGAAATAAAATGAGAATTTATTAGAATCAAATGTCAGAATTACAGAAAATTTTAATTACAAGAACGACTTCCGCATAATACAACTCTACCACATATAAATCCAATGTACATATTTTCAATCTGAAATTTATAAAAGAATAAAGACTACAATTATAAGAGTTACAACTCCAATTTCATCTCATACAAAAATAGAACTATACAAGTAAATTACATCAAAACTCATCTACAGAAAGCACGCCTTCTCGACCAGCCAATTTTGAATACCTACAAAACCATATTAGCAGAAACCACAAACATAAATCTAAAGTAGATTGAATATTAGATTGCTACCAGAACCCAAATTTTAAATAATTTTGCACAGGGGCAAATCACGCATCGAGATACCAGGATTGTCCGGGGCCAATCGGCAACATCTCACGTTTTGGATTTTCATCATTCGGCAGGAAAACTTACCATTCTTACCTTCTACCTTTCCTTGATGAGTCACTCCTCCAAAGCCATGCACAAAGCCACGTATAAGCCACTAGTCACCACAATGACAGCCAAGGCCATGCGGTAAGCCAACAAAAGCCAGCACAGAGGAGTAACAAAGCCATAACACCACTGCACACAGCCACCAGTGAGCTTACAAGCTCACTGCCCATAGAGCCGTCACGGAGATAACACCATAAACACCAAAGGCTGTCATAGCATAGCACAAGCACTAACGTAGCAAATCACCCCCATAGAGCCGTTGCTCGTCACACTCACGAGCCACCACTAGACAAAATGCTGCCAAGAGGCAACACAGCTCATTTAAACCCCCATTCTCCTAAGAATATTGCCTTAACTAAAAGAAGAAGTCAAGAGAACCACCAAGACCTTAGGACAACTAACGGGTACCACGACCAAGGAGTACCTCCACAAAACAACCTCACCACATAGCCAAATCAAGATAGTATAGTCGATTGAGAACAAGAACATCCCCGCTTTCAAGTTAACAACACTAGTAAGGTAAAGTCCCGAGCTTACCATCTATTCTTTTGCTAACACTAAAGCTGAACACTAAAACCAGTCGGCAGAGCCAAGGCAAGGTAATAACCCTAACTCACCACACTAGAACAAGGGAGAAGGGTGGCCATCTTGTGGGCCCTAGGGTAATGGGCATAATCCCCAGCACATGCCTAATGCCGCAATTCCTCACGGTTACTCACCCTAGTACGCCCTCCCCAAATCAAAGCAATATCATGGTGAATGCACATGTCCATACAACACATATTCACGGATTTAATCAGTTAACTAAGACTAGAATAAAAGGGCAGTATTGTAGGAGTAAAGATTAAGAGAGGACCGGTAGGATCCATGGATCAGAACCAGGCGCCAATGGCTCATGGCCATCAAGACACATGGTGCCGACAAGGGTTAGCCATAGAATGACAATGCGAGCATAGGTGCATGGCATCGGTGGCAAATAGTCAACCAGAGGGCCATGAGATAGCTACTCACCACCGTCGTAAAACACCCTCGGGAAGAAGAGTAGTAGTGGCTGAATGTCACGGCCAGGGCTTCAGCTCCGTCAGGACGTATGGTGGCGACGACGGCCAGGCGCATAGTGGCGACCAGCTGAAAAGCCACAGGGATATTTGATTCACCACGAAGCCACAACAGTACACACAGTAGGAAAGCCAAATTCATAATTTTTAAATAATCTATTTTTTATTCTAATTTACAGTAATATACATTTGCTTTTATATTTTACACTAATGATTCTTTGTCGCTCCACCGTTGAGCAACTTGGGCTAGTCACCCAACGGTTGCGCACCAAGTGTCCAAGTCGCTCACCGGTTGAGTGACTAGCAACCGTTGAATGACTTAGCACCTAATCGCTTAATCGTTGGGCAACTTATCCCCATAGTCGCTTGATCATTTGGCGATGGAAGGGCTGCAACTTAAAAAAAGCACACCTGACCCCCTCACGATCTCTTTCACCATTTTTCTCAGGAGAGAACGAGAGAGGCTTGGGAGAGGAGAAAAGAAGAGGGAGAGAAGGAGAGGGGAAGTGAAGAGGGGGAGAAGGTCGTGAGAGGGGGAAAAGAGAGAACGAGGGGGGAGAAGCAGAGGAGCTTGGGAGAGAAGGAGAGGAGAGGATCGAGCTCGTGGGTAAGAGAGGAAGACAAAGGGAGCTCGTTGATGAGAAGATGTCAGATCCGGAGCAACAACTCCCGGATCCTCTGTGTAAATCACACTAGTTCAGGATCATCGAGTGCACACAATAGATAATAAAGACAAATATCACACATAATGACAAATTTTATTTAATCGAATATGGGCCTGATGGTCAAAGTTTACATCAATAGCCCATAGCCCAAATTTAAATATAAGTAGCGAAAGAAATAAATCGAAGCAGAAGAAGCCCACTGAGCCTACCCATAGGCAAACGACAGTAAAACATGGCCTATACGTCTTGATCCTCACTAAAGTCGAAGTAGTTCTCTGGCGATAGGATTAAGCAAGGTGAGCACATAAAATGTACTCCGCAAGTTACACGGGAAAATGCACAATAATGCAAGGCTGACAAGTGGAGGCATATATGGTTAGTTGAGCATAAAACATCATTTAAAGAAATATAGTTAATAGATTGAAATTACTGAATTTAATACAGTAAGTAAAAACAATAATTTAAACAAATTAATATCGTTGCAGTAGGCACTGACCTGACACCAACCTATTCACGGGTATCCTACCTGTACCATCTTTCCCAAAAAGATCTCATATGGATTCCAACCATCCATACGCTTTTAAATCTCTTATGGATTCCATCCATCCATAAGCTTTTCATAAACCATTTTGAAAAATAAAGTCTAATCCGTGAACAACTCCAGAAGGATTATGACCATGGGCATGGCTATACAGGATAGATTATACACTCTACAGAGGTTGTACAACTTTACCCACAAGACATGATCATCCCATATTACCACTGGATAAGCACACTTCTTTTGGTGTGCGGTGAGGAGATCATGATAAGATCTTTACAATCCAAAGCCTTCAACCTGGTCAAACCAACACTAAGCTTTCATCCTAGTAAGGAATCCACTAGACTGAGACCCCCTCTTGAGCCGAGTGACACTTGTCATGGCCTACACCACGGTCACTTTCAACCTACAGTGAGACTCAGGATGGGACCTATAAATTAGTACCAGCTCTGTCCCATACCAGCCTTTTAGTAGTATGATAGGGCTTTGTAGCAATAGCTCACAGACCAGTCCTTAATTTGACTTAGGCTCAAACCACATACCCCTCGTGCCTCGCAATCAACATCGTGTCACCGAATAACAATGCATACCAGCAAGCACCCACCACCTAACCATTTGCCTAAGTTTAAACTAAGTTTTTATATTTTGTTTGGAAACATTTCATAATCCTTCTTGACTCACCTAAGTCAAGAATATATTTGAAGACTTTATCATTTTATATGAAAAGGTATCCCAAAATAAAAATTATGTCAAGCAAATCTAAGCATTTGATACAAAAAATTATCTAGTTCATACTACTGTACTAACCAAAGTTTTATTCTAGGGTGACAAGGTATATGTGAATCAATGTCAAAGAAGGTATTAACAAGTCGGCAGTAACTACGTTTAAAATTGAATTGTAATACGTTGAATAAAAATATGCATGCAGAATAATTTAAAACAACATAATTTTATTTGCAAACTGGGATCAATATGATCAAGGTATGCAACTTTCCTTGCTCCATGAATTGGTGAGAATTGCTGTTGAAATTGCACTCTTCCGGGACGTTGTCGTCTACGTGTGAAAAGCGACCAAAGAAAAATAAATCCAAATAAATCTAAAAATTATAAAATATATACTGAGGGATATATTATGAATTTAGATGAATTTAGGAATTTGAATCACCAGATTCGGGGAGTTCGGACGCCCGAGAATGACCGATCGGAAGATCGAATGGATTGGAAATTTCGGAAAATGCAAAGTTGAGAGAGTATTCTCTGGAATCTTATTTTTGGTTGATTTTTTGGATTTATTTGAGTGTATGACATGTGGGTCCCACTTGACATTGGCTCTAAGCAGAAGAATTGAAGAACCTACAGAGTGGAAAAACAATTGCATTCATGGATTTGATCTCAAGATCAAGGTCTCCAAGAGAGAGGCTCCTACACCACCAGACCATCAACACTTTGTATCTTATGCTCAAAGAAAAATACATGAAACACACACTAGAGCTACTATAGCATAGAGCAATAGAACAACTCATGGCATTGGCCATAGCCAAAGTTGGGTAGCGGGAGAGGCGGTTCCAAGGTGCAAAATAGGTTGATGGAATCCCAGGGGAGGTCAGCTAGCGGCGACGTAAGAGACAGTGGCTGTGGGCAGCGGTGGCTTTGGTGATGCTTGCGCAAGGTAGCGAAGAGAGCCTGGGGATGGCATGGAGAATGGCTCCTATTTATAGGGCAAGAACAAGTTAATACGACCGAATGAAGTGTAATGACGGTTTTCAACTTTTAATGGATAGAAACAAAAAACTGATGAGTTTACTGGCGAAAAACTGAAGAAAATGATGTCAGTGAATGAGGATGTTCGCCATGTGTGTCAATTAATTTAGTTGAGAGGTTTGATTTGCATGCATGGCATGGACCTTCGGTTTGAAGAAATAGAGGAGAGAGAGAGTGGCAGGATTGGCTCGGCTGGGAAGAAGATGAATAGGGAGGGAGAAGGGAATAAGAGGATGGGAACTGATGCATAGTAACAAGAAAAGAATAGAGCTAGATGGTAGCTTTGTTCATAGTAAGTGAGTCTAGCTCTAGAGGAATGATAAGATGGGTGACTCTTTGGGAATTTTTATGTTTTTGTTTTCAGAAAAGGGAAGAAAGGCCAAAGCTAAGAAAATTTTGGTTTGACCCAGAAAATAGAAAGAATATTTTTCTGGAGATTTGTATTTTTTGAAGGTTTAAATTTAAAATTAAACGGAGAATTGATATTGAATGGAGAATTTTAAATGCCTAGATTGCATAAGAACCAAATAATCTCTAAATATTCAAAAGGATGGAAGAAATGGATAGATTGGAATTTTTGATGAATTTAGAAATTTGAATGGTTTCAATCGGAGCTAGGATGAAGGAGAACGGGTTTTTGGAAGTTTAAAACTAAAGAAAAAGAAAAGGGAGATTTTCTAGAATTGTATTTGTACTGGAAAATCATGAGATTTGCTGACGTGGCGGGGGTTTTGGCTGGCTGGGTAACCAGAGCCGACATGGCTGCCACTGGGCTGCCACATGGCTGCCATGCGGGCTTGGGCACTAGCATGGCTGCGCCGGCCGAAGGCGGCGCACAGAGCCCTAGGGCTTGCCGACGCTCCGACGCCTGGCGGAGGCGACCGAGGTGCGCAAAAGTGAGAGGAGATGATGGGGAGGCGGGCTCACCTTGGCGCGGAGTCTGAGGGGTTCGGAAATGGGCCGATAGTAAGGTTTGGTAGTGGCGGTGCAAGGGCATCGGCGACGGAGGCTCTTCGGCGGCAGGCTTGCTCGATGGAGGGGCGGCAGAGCTTCGCACCCGTCTGACGAAGGCGAAGACGGCAGCGGTGTAGCTCGGCGTAGACTGTGGCGGTGGCGATTTCTCGCCAGAGGACCTTCGGCGTTCGGCGATTGGGCGCAGGTGCTAGGGGGTCTCAGACGCAGAGTCGAGAAATTGAGGAAGGGGAAAGGAGCAGCATGAGGAGGGAATGGAGGGGGAGGCTTTTATAGTAGCTCAAGGAGAGGGGAATGTCGGCTGTTATTGGACAGAGTAAAGGTGGCCATGAATTGCGCATAACGGCGGAATGGGGTTTTAAAGCAGAGGGGAAATGGCGGAGGTTGATGGAGAGTGATGTAGGGGCACTCAATGGCCATTAATGTCAAGGAGTAATGGACGGAGGACGGAGTAATAGAGCTCGGGCGCGTGCGGTAATGGCAGCTCAGCGGGAGGTTGAAGAAAGGGAGGAGGAAGAAGGAGCTGACTTGAGGGTGGATGATCGCTATGTGGCGCAAGGAGGAAATCGGGGCCATCGGCTGAGAAATGGAGGGGTAAGTGGGAATGGGCGGCTGAGATTACACAAGGAGGGGTGGATTTGATCAAGGCTTGACACGTGTCAGCCCGAGATGAACCCAGGTTAAATTTCATTTTATATTTTTCAAAAATATTAGGAAGCTTCAAAAGTACTTAGAAAATAGTAAATAACGTCTAAAAATTCCAGAACAATTCATAGAAATTTTTAGAGCTATGTTAGATTTAGGAAAAAAATTTCCAACTCAAATTTGGTCTTAAATTTCTTTTTACAAAATTACTTTTGTTTTTGAGATTGATTTTTAAATCCTGGAATGATTGATTTTTAAATCCTAGAAAATTCACAGAAGTTCCAGATAAGAGACAAATTCTTTAAAATAATTAATTTGAAATAGGTTTTTACAAAAATTCAAAATACACTTTATTTAATAATATTTTTTGTTTTTAATTGAATTACTTTTAAGAAAAAGCCTTTTTAAAAGCTGAAAACAAGCAAATAAAATCTCGAAAATTCGGCAACCAAAGAACACTTGCTTTTATTTTAAATTAAATTAATTTATTAGTTTTTACTGAAAATTTGAAATAAAAAGCTGGGTTGTTACAGGAGAGAAGGTCTTCATGTGAATGTAATAGTGTTATCCATTCTTGTTCTCATCCGAATATAGGCAACATGTCACTACTTATTGGTTTAGCATATATTTAGTGAGTGTATGTTGATAAATAATAATATTTTGCAGTGAGAAATCAGTAATGTCTAAGCCCAAAAGATTAAAAGTGCATTGCGATGTTGGTTTGATTCGTTAAGGTCCGTACATTGTTGACCTGAGTGGTTTCCCGCAAGTCAGTTTGGTACACCCAGACGTGAGAATGCTCTAATCGGAGATGTCATACGCTAGCTCACATGTAGCTTCTCCTTGGACCCCTAAGATGTTCAGTGTCATCCTACATAGGCTTTGAAGTTGGTCTGCCATACACATTCGGTGGGAGTTGAGGAGACTAATGCGCACGATTGCATGGATGGGCTTTGTGGAAGGCTGCCGGTGACGTGGATACGATTGTGTGCTACTCATGTAAGCATGTCCGAAGGGAGTCCGGTTTCTGGGAGCAGCTCAGGCATGCAGCGCGTGGTTCATGCGGAGGACATGGTGGCCAATGTTATGGAGGTAGAATGAGAAGATCGTACACCGCATGTTGAGCCTACTAGGCAAGCGGATGCATATGTTGTTGAGGTGGAATAGGAAGATTGCACAACGCATGTTGAGCCCGTTGGATAGGCGGACGTAGGGGAGTATGTCGACAATATGTGTCAGATGTAGATAGATGACCTGACTGCATGGGCCGAGGAGGAAGTTTTAAAAGTGGATATCAATGACTCTTTCAATGAGGATGATTGTCATATGCCGCAAGGATGGAATAGGGTGGATGTTGAGAGTCTTGCTATGCACGACGAGCATGAATCACCATAGGAGTACCATGGTACAGAGGTTCGGCTTCATGCAATGTTTGTTGACAAGGGATCACTGCAGGATGCTATTAGCTATTGTAAGATCGAGGAGGCCGACTAGAGGGGGGTGAATAGGTGGTTTTAAAAAACTCTTCTAAATTATTTCTATTGGCTAAAACCAAGATTATAATGCAGAAGCTTTACTCAATTTGGTTTTGCACAAATAAAGTCTAAGTCAATTATGTTCACCTAAGTGCATCAACACCCTAAGTCTATGTCAAGGTTTGCAATCCTAGGATGACAAGCAATTAGTTTAATTATATGAATATAAATTAAGCACAAGAAAATAAACCACAATTGACATGGTTCCTTTTTACCGTGGTGTTCGGAGACTTACTGGTCTCCTCTAGCCACGTTGAGGTAAGTCTAAACGAATTGGTCCGGCACCACGAATTAAGCCAATCACCTCAAATCCACTAGTGGTAGCTCTTTCCTGCTCTAGGTAGGTGAGCTCCAACCTTCACAACTCACCGAGTCTTCTCACAACCTTCTTTAAGAAGATCATCGTACACGACACCTTCAACGCTATGTAGGAGTCGACAAACTCCTAGAGTAACAAGTCAAGCCCCTTGCTTGACTCTCACCACGCACAATGAATGCACAAGCTCAAGTGGAAACGAAATCCACCTCTAGATGCAACACATGCAATCTAGAACCTTCCTCCTTATTCACAAGGTGCAACACATGCACAATTGAGAGGAGGAACTCATACTAGCTCAAGAGAGTGTCCAAAGACTCAACAAGCATACTTCAATAGGCCACAAGGGGGGTATACATACCTCACACCACAAAAACTACTTGTAGGAAGCAAAACCCCTAAAAACAGGATTTTCGAAAGTACCACAGGCAAAACGCCGATACTTCTGCTTCCCTCGCAACGGTCAAAAAACTAGTTGTTATAAGCAAAATTGTAAGAAATACCAGCAAAAATCCAATATTACCAATCATCAGAAGTACCGCCCCACACATGCGGAACTACCGATTTCGCGGGGAGGAGAAGACTCCTACAAAGGTGTCTCTCTGGAAAATGTACCGCAGGATTTTTGGAGCTATCAAAGTCCGGTAGTACTGCTCACATAGAGCCGGTAGTTTTGATGTTCGGTAGTACCGCTCACACAGAGCTGGTAGTATTGCAAGCTGATCGGACAGCTCACACAGAGCCGGTACTACCTACATCCGGTTGTACCGCGCAACACATGTCGATAGTTCTGATTTTTGGTAGTACCGCGCCACACAGGCCGATAGTTCCGATCTCCGGTAGTACTGTGCCACACAGGACAGTAGTTTTGCTTTCCTGACAAGTGCATATACTTCAACAAATCTTGGAAAACATATTTGCAAGTTACAGTATCATGCACATAAGAATCAACCATGATTCCCAACAAGTTGTAAAATACATTTGCACACTTTTAAAATCATGACACAAGGTATAGGTACATAGACTTAATATGTTTGCAAAACATATTCGCAAGCCTAAGCCACACGCTACAAGAATTGTGTGTGAATTTCAACCATTTGCAAAATACATTTGCAAATATAAGCCTCATACCGCAAGGAATAGAAAACATAGACTTCAAACACTTGTAAACTCATTTGCAATGTATTGTCACATATTACAAGAATTAGATGTATGTGCCTCAACTATTTGCAAACACATTCGCAAATATAAGCACATGCTACGGAGAGCTAGAGCAAGAAGATTGAGCTATCAACACATGATTAGACTCAAGCTACTAAACATGACCCCTCTTAATAGTACGGTAATCTATACTAGCAATCCAGTGTTTCAACTAAACACCAAGACTGGTAAAAGACTAGGAACACATCATTAGCCTTAGCTAGTCATAAGTTTGCCTTGAGCAATTTGTTGAAGCATGATGACGCACATCTTTACTTCAAGTCCAGGTCTTTGTCTTGGTATGCATCAACCCGTAATGAATTCTTTACTTCAACTCCATCAACACATGATGTGTCTTCACTTGACTTGATGATCAACTAATGATCATCTCCTCTTGGACATGCATCAATTTATGATGCATCCTTTTCTTGATGGCCTTCAACTCATGAAGCCATTTTTCATCCTGCATCTTGACTTGATGATCTTCAACACATGAAGTTATCTCAAGTCATCCTCGTTTGTTGAACTTATCCTATTTATCCAACTCGTGAAAAATGTTAGTCCACAAATCAATTATCATCAATTATCAAAACTTCACCATTAACTCATAATGAAGAGACTAGATTCTACAATCTTTCATTTTTGGTAATTCATGACAATCTCAACAAATAATGAGATAATAAAATGATTTATGAGTATACAACACGTACACAACAATTGTATACTCTAGGATGAGCTTCTTAAGCAAAGTTTACTCATCTAGTTGTCATTAATCATTCAACCATTAACACATAATTGAGGAACTAGATGACTACCCGATTATGAGTATAATGAACTACACAAGCTATACATATTCAAGGATATATTTGAAGGTAAATATCCTTAATATGTGGAAAAGGAACACAGATCAATACTAATGAAATCTCAAAACATAGAGTGAACTCTCCCCTTAATGTGTGCATACAAGTATGTGTAATAAAAATATATGCACATATTCAAGTTAGACTTTTTGGTGGAGTTCAACCTATATTTTGGATCTGAGGAATGCAATATGATATAAGAATGTGACATCAAATGCATACCTCTAATGATTTTTCACATTTTCATCCAAATGAGACTAAGCAGTATCATAATCAATAAACAAGTTAGTCTGATAATTAGATTTATCATTATCACCAAAACTAACTTAATGAAGTTTGAAATTATAGCAGTGGTACTTGTCCATGTAGCGGATGTTTTGGGTTCTAAAATCCAGCCGGAGTAGTACACCGTGGTCTACGAGCAAGTTGGTTATCCTTTGCGTGTGCACACACACAGACCTAAGTACGAGACTCACTGGATTGTTTCCAAGGTGGAGGCACACTCCTGTGTGCACAGTAGTATTTTGCTGAAGCATCACAACCTAATGTCCACCTTCATCACCAATCTTATGTATGGAGAGATAGTGAAGAAGGACCTGGAATCCAAGCACATCATCATGGTGTGCGAAGCAGAAGGCTTTTGAAAGGAGGTTCAATTTTTTCAAGGTGGCTTATGACAACCTTCCTTGTATGCTCTAGGTGTTGTAGGATAGGAACCCGGGTACATACATTGCTGTGAAGGACAAGCCATCTAGAAGACCGTCAGGTTTCATGGTTTTGCAGAGGGCTTTCTTAGATTTCAGTGCCTGCATTGATGCTTTCAGGCACATGTTGCTCATGATCTTAGTTGGCGAGACATTTCTAATTGGAGAATACAAGGGGCAGATCCTGACAGCAATTGGTGTTGATGGCAACAATCAGATTCTGCCCTTGGCCATCGCATTCGTTGAAAGTGAGAATTTTAACAGTTGGTTGTGGTTCCTTCAACATATGAATGAGGGAGTAGTTGGGGCACATCTTGATGTTTGTATAATCCATGATCACCACTCTGGGATGACGAAGGCCATAACAAAACTTTAGCAAGACCCTGATGACCCGTTACCTTATCCAGACATGAGGAACAGATGGTGCATTCGCCATCTATGGGCCAACTTCTTCAAGTTGTTCCCACAACAACCGTTGATGAAACTATTCAAGAGGCTGATTATGTAGAACCAGTAGCATAAATTTGATATGTTGTAGAAGATATTAGAGGGGCACACCAGGAAGCACGTTGTCGAGAGGAACAAGCATCATTGCTGAAGCTTGACCCTCCTGGTGCGATGTGGAGGACGTTGAGGAACATCATGTGCTTCTAACATTGTATTGAGGCCGAGCCATTAGAGAAGTGGTCCTTGTTGCACAACACGGACGGTGCAAGGTACGACATAATGACCACTAACCTTGCAAAGGTGTACAATTAGGTTTTTATCGGCCTCCGTTCTCAGCCCCTTGTCACCATCGTGGAGGGCATTCTGTAAGGTACAATTAGATATTTCAAGGAAAGGCATACAAATGTGGCACTTCATGCAGCCAACCCACATACATCGTACTGCTCGAAGATTACAACGTACGTGTAGGCCAAGATCGAGAAGGGTCAGTCACACACAGTCTTTGTGATGGGCAATACGGAGCATCGTTTCAACATGCCCCTTCGAGACAGAGTTAGATCTGGGACGGCTCACTCTTTTGTTATCAACGAGGTGTGCCTTGGAGGTAATGTGAATGAATCTAGCTGCACATGCAACAAGCCAAGCTCCTTCACTAGCCATGCTCTTAAGTTCTCGCTGCATACGGGACTATCAACATGGACCCATTGAACTTCTTATTGGAGTACTTCATGAAGGAGAGGGTACTACTGGTGTGGTGTGGCGAGCTAAGAGGCTTCAGGGTTGTGTGCAATTCGTCAAGTCAGATATTGCACAGTGGACATGGATTCTGGATCTTGAACTATTGAAGGGTGGGAAAGGCCATCGACAGAGTCGTCGCATTAGAAACAATATGGACGAACGGGAAGCTGGAATGACGGGTAGACGTTATGGCTGCTATGGCCAAGAGGCCACACTGTGAGAAGTTGCAAGGCACCTGCCGACAAGTAGGAACACTGGTGTGAAGTGCAACATCACTTCTTGTTGTGTGTGTAGTGGTACTAAGATTAGAAATACTATCATATTGTAACTAGTACTTCAGTCAGTACTTTGCTTGTTGTACACGGTATGAAACTAATTGCATCGTAATTACAAACTTTAACTTCATTTGTAGTGTCAATCCATCGTCGTTATCTATCTCTGGAAAGTAGAACGTGACCACTCTCTACACAGCAGGACATGACTTATCTCTGCAAAGCAGGACGTGACCTTTCTCTGCACAGTAGGACATGACTTCTCTCTGCAAAGCAGGACGTGACCTTGCTCTATAAAGTAGGATGTGACAACTCTCCACACAATAGGGCATGACTTCTCCCTACAAAACTGGATATGACCACTCACTACAAAGCACGATGTGACCTTGCTTTGCAAAGCATGAAGAGACCACTCGACTACTGCAAGCTTCCGCCTTGAAGGGCACGGCGCATGGATGCGAAACACATCCATTCCTCGTCGCAATGGTGCCACTACAGCTGTGTTCGCTCCTACTATAAATACAGTGCGACTCGGCCAAGAACTCCTCACCAACAACACTACCTAGACAACATGGACAAGAAGAACAAATGGAAGCACATCCGCGAGGTCTTGAAGGACTGGGAGGCTCCCCAGCAGACCACTACTCGCTATAGGGTGTTTAGTTAGTGGCCTTACACACACCACTCATCTCCTTAATGCCACCATCGGAGCTCATCGATATAAGAAGGCTGCCTCGAATACGCCCAATGATTCTGGGTCGAGTCGTACCCCCTCCTATGTCCGCTAAATGCACTCTTGAAGGACCTTAGACGAGGGTAGTGCCACCCCTTTGCTGGTATCGGGACGCCTGCAAGTGCATCAAGTCAACCGACGAGTAGACCATTGGGTAGTGCTATTGGTGCTGCCCAAAATACTACGCGGACTACCCCAACTGCAGGTTTGACACATTGAGCCATACGCAGCCAGTAACAAAATCACATTTCAGTGCACACCACTATTTTGCTTCCCGTTATGCCATAACCACGTCTCTATTTCCACCGCAGTCTCCGCCATGCCTATGCGACTTTAGCTAGTGGATCGACGATAAGATCCACTCCTATGACATGTGGATGCTACTGTCATGGAACAGGTGGGCCAAGGAAGATTGCGAGGGCCATGAAAGGCACCTCGTAGAGCTGTAGGTTGAGATGAAGAAGAATAAGAGGCAGGAGAGGCTGCACGAGGAGCATGAGTGCGAGCATGTGAGGCAACGGAAGAGGGCCGTCATAGTGAAAGCTACGGCGCAAGGCGAGGAGTACAACGCTAAGCTGGGCTGCATGGGCAAATGGACATGTTCCACACAGTAGTTCGACCCTCTTTGTCCATATGTCCCATGTATTTGTAATTCCCTAAAGACATGCGTGTATCGTCCTTGGTTCGTTGGCGGGCATGTCATGTAACCCCTTTGTCGGATCAACTGTTGTGTTGTTATCATTATGCTATTTATCCAAAATTCTCCGTGTATGAATTCCCTGTTGCATCGCAATATTACTTACCTTCCTACTTACGAATCATTTCTACCTCAATCGTCCTCACAAAATTCTTCAGAAATTTATGGCACTACAACAATATACGACGATCACAAAATATTATAACAAGTCCAATAGATTTCGTACCCTTGAGAATCTATAAAAATCACAAACAGACCAACCTTCCTTGTATGCCCTTTTATTTCCAACAATCTACAAACAAGATTTGTTAAATGTATTACTTACAAAAATTTCCCTTTATTCCCCCACTATTATTCCCATTGGATCAATAAAATAATAATATAATTATTTTAAATCACACAACTGGTGCGCAACTTGTCGATGTGTTGCTCCACCGTTAGGCGACTAGGACTAATCACTCAATGGTTGGACGACTAGTACTAGTCACTCAACTAGTGGGTGACTTTCACACTTGGTGCACCACCATTGGGCGATTAGCCCGAGTAGCTCAACAGTGGAGTGACAAAGGATCATTACTGCAAAATAAAAATTGGAGGTAGATTACTGTAACTCAGAACACAAAATAGATTATTTAGAAAATTCACCAAATCCAAGGGGGATTTGCAAATCCACTCACCTCATATTAAATCAGAGAAGCCAAACCCTCAAATCGCGAGAAGGAAGGCAAGGAACATCCGGATCAGGGCTAGTGGTGGACAGGGAACGGCATGAGTGCCGGGCAAGCCAGAGTGCGGCAGCCCCCAAGGGGGAAGGGGTAGGCTCCAGGAGGGAGCGTAGTGATCTAGGTGAGGCACGAGGAGAGGGGAAAACACACCGTTGGAAGCACCTTGGTCGGTGAGGGCGAGCTAGGCGAAGTTGCCAAGAGAGAAGAGGGGAGGCGAGAGGATTTAGGAACAGCTGAAGAACCGAGAGAAGAGTGGCGAAATGAGGAGAGATGAGGCAATCAGCCGAGGTCTCATACGGCCAAAGCGCATAGTGGGTCGATGGGCCTAGGCGGTGTGCACAGTGGTTGGGCCATTGGGACTGCACCGGAAACAAAAAAAGAAAAAAAGGAAGATAATATGCATGAAAAAGCAGATAAACAACAACAACAACAACAATAATAATGATGATAATAAAGAATATAAATACTCATCAAGGGTTGTTACTTCATCTAAAATACAACTTCAAATTTGAAAATAAATTCTACCCTAAATTAATGCAGGAGAAGATTTGGTTCCATGGGAGGAGACCTTCCAGACCACCACTAAAAGCACTACCAATCAATCAGGCAAGTAAAGCAGGCTTTTAAGCATGCTGTGGTACATGAAATATTTGTTTTGACATAGTTATTTTCTATTTTTGTGGATATACTACATTAAAGTAATTTCTAAAAGAAAGAAAAGTGACTAGAAGAATGGATAACATGATAAGAAGGTAAAGGGAGCAAGACCACTGAAGGAGCAGTGGACTGTAGAGAAAAATAATAAAGGAGGGTAGAGGGTGCTCTAGAAGTGAGTTCAGGGATAAGTGAGACCCTCTACATATGGATATTATATAAGGACTAGAAAATAATTTTGATTCTGAAATGAGCCGTAAAATAATATCAACCATATTCCCATGTTGGATGGGTGGAAAAGGTTACTCTCTTTTACTACTAATGTCTCCATGTCCGGTAAGTAATAAATTAGTAGTTGGACTCTAGACTAATAGGAAACCCAAGAGTCCCATGACACTTATATTAGCATAGGTGGAGTGTCGAGTATTCAGAACCGCACGACCAATGGCTATTCCAAATAGTCGGATAGAGATATAGCTATAAGAGTCAAGAAAAAATTTTGTATTCTGAATTTGGGGTCGCATCAAAGGTAATGCGAATGACCTAGTGTCCATAAATCAGAATAATTATGGGTAAAGTGATACAAGTTTGCGTAGTACTAAATAAATCATAAATTCATGCTAGTCTCTTGGATAAGAGTTTATGGAAAACACTGGGTTTTTCTCTTGGTCCAGAATGATTGTTAGAAATTTCAGAAATTAAAACCTTGCCAAATCTTCAAAATGATATTATGACTCTTGGAATGGATCAGGTATGACTAAAACAAAATTGGGGATAAAAGTGCAGCATTACTTAAATACTTGCTGAGTACGTCGTACTCATTCTTGTTATTAAATCTCCCTCTTTCAGAGCCATATCTAGCTGGGGTTTATTTGGGATTTAACAAGGGTGGGGTTGAAAATGAAGACATCCAGGGGTACGAGATCGGGGCGGATGGGGAGTATGACGTGGTAGAGGCCTATACAATAGCTGAGAGGATTAGGTAGCTTGTAGCTCGTCATATTGGGTCAGATGAGTACCATATCATATATATATGCCCTCATCTGTTTTAGTACCTTGTACAATAATGGACAAGAAATATTGTGATAATTCGGAACATCTTGGTGGCCAGACCTTAAGCCACCCGTGGTTTGTAATAAATAAAGTACTTTTAGTCTATAATTATTGTTCTGATGCAACTACTTTGATTGGCTTATTACCTATTAAATGCGGTGTTCTACCAAATAATGAGTAGCAATCCGTTGACTAGTGTTATTACCCCATAGTAATGACTCGGGTGCCACAATGGTATCAGAGCAATGGTTTGAGGACCACTACTATAATTAGATACTACTAAGAAAATTTAAGTGAACCTTACTTCTTGCTATATTGCACTAAGTACTATTTATAACCCTTAACTTAAAAATACTTATTCAACTTAAGCCTTAAAAAACAAAACCAAAAACTTATATTCATATAACTCTATTTTCACTGTAAGTCAGACCTCCATAACTAACAAGAACTTTAAATTGTAGGATGGTTCGATTTTCTATACCTATGAGCGAGGTCCACGGTGACCACGTCACACTTTTAGGACGCATGGTACAAACACTAGGAGGACCTTTCCTAGAGTACATGGAGGAGCCAGTAGTTAGGAGATTACCCCGACGCGTAGGGGTAGTAGTCATGGGCATTTCCTTAGCTCTGAACTATAGGATAGAGTACTTCGAGGAGCACTATTCCTTTTCTTACTATAACACCTTGCATACTGTAGCTAGATAGGCCCTTACTACTTTGAGGACACATTTTCGAAATTTCCTTAGGACTACCTAGTTTGGGGAAGCTCCACCCATCGCCCTAGGTAGTTGGGCGAGGAGTGTGGCCCACCCCAGGGTGGAGCCGGTTCGACTATAGGGGTCACACCTTCTATCTTGAGGGCTCAAAGAGAGACCCTCAGCACCTTCACTATGGCCGACACACTGTTGTAGTACTCCCTCACGTGAGCTCTCAACAAAGCCAAGACATCTGCTTTCCACTGGAGGGAGCAATATCTGGAGGCCGATATAGACCAAACCATCCTTATGTCTGCATGCCAACAAAATACCTTCGTGAGCCCAGCATCCCAGGCTTATCCTCCTGGAGACACCGTAGCTCATGCAACAGAGGTCCATCCACTAGTCATTTTTTCTCCACCACCTTCACCCTACGTACCACCTTACGTCTCACCCACACTCTATGACTTCTTCCCTAGTTTCCATGACACCAACTAAATAGACCATGCTACCACTTAGTATTCCCAGCCTCCAACATAGCCTGATCTGGGTACCTACGAAGCACATATCTCTGTGCACCTAGGAGCAGTCCAGGATGCCACCACTGCAAGCGTCCTATTCCACAGTCACTTTGGTCACCTTAGTGGTGATCAGCCCTCTTTTCCTAAGGCCAGGGGGTAGTGCAGGCATAGGAGGGGAGGCCCTGCAGGAGGGAGATGGTGCAGAGGGGGATAATGAGGAGCAATGACTTCTCGGGGAGTGTATGAGTTTATGCCTTGGTTTATTTACTTCTTGAGTCATTGTAATTCCATTTTAAGCAATGTTTTCATTTTCATATATCATGGATTTAGTACCAAATATTCTAGGCTATCATTTTGTTATCAATTGATGGTACTGTCATTTTAATTATTGTATTTCCGTACTTCCATTTGTGTATGATATGTTAATTTAATTGCATGCAATATTATTTGTCCCATATGCACTCATGTACATATTTAGAATGTCATTAACATCCTTATGATGTAATATGATTTTCGACATAATTAAGTACACAAATAACCATTCATGCTAATTATAAGTAAAATAAATATTATTCTTAAGGTAGAAAGTTTTATCTTACCTTGGGTCCATGTAGCTCTAAATTGGATCATTCCTATAGATGTCTTTACTTATCCCTTTTAAATTCAAAGAAAGAAAAGAGATGTGTACATCTCTTAAATAAAATGAACCATAAAAACAACCTAGTAAATAACAATTCTAACCTAAGATTTCCTGGATGAGTGATCCGTGGTGTACTCGAGCGCGGCACTCGAGCGTACTAGGTGGCGAAGCCCTGAGCATTCCCAAAACACGTAGTTTAGGCGGCCATGAGAGTGGGTTCTTGAGCGTTCCTGGTATGAGAATCCAGTGTTGGTTTTTAATTGCAAACATTTCTTTCTTGATGTTATTTGCTAAATAGCAGATAGATTAAAAAAATTAAAAAGGGTAAAAATAGTCTTCTAATTTTTTTTAATCACACATTTTCTTAGAAAGTGCTGAAATTAATCACAACGGAGCCTAGAAATACAGGCTCACTATTAAGGTTATCTTAGGAGTTCAAAAAATGCATAACCAGGATGAAGCAACCCACAAACGTTAACAAAGTAAAACTATTGAATATACCTGTAAGCATTTATATTTCATGACATCAATAAACACATTATTACAAACTAATACAAGGAACTATTTTGAACAGCTACAAGATGGGTGACCATAACCAACCAGAAGCAAGCAAGACAACTAATTTGGGATTAACTGGTTAGGAACCAACTGAGGTAACTAGAATGGCAGAGGGCTAGGGTATTCTACCTACTCCACCACCACCTCCACAACTTCCACACCCCATGAACCCAATTGAGGAAAACTCCTCAAGCCCAAACAACTTCAGTAACCTCTTTCAATTCCTAGAAGCATCCAGAAGAAAATCCCAAAACAAATTTATGTAGGCCTTGCTTTCTCATTTTGCTCCAGCAAATCCACACCCCCACAATAATGGAGTAAGTTTGGGATAATTCCTCCAAACTCGTCCACCCACCTTCTCAAAAGCAGTGGACCCCTTGGAGGTGATAGATTGGTTGTGGAAGTGGAGAAGAAGTTGGACATCGTAGGGTGTTCAAATGAGGAGAGGGTGTGATATGCCTCGCACCAGCTCACGAGGCCAACTGCGACCGGGTGGTTGAACTTCCAGTAGAATAGAGGCCAAAATTGTCCCATCTTTTGGGATGAGTTTAAACAAAACTTCATCTATACCCATGTGCCCCATGGAAAAATGGAGCTAAAAAGGAAAGAATTTTGAGCCTTGACCCAGAAGGATAGCAAGCTCAATGAGTATCTGAGCCAATTTAACAAGCTATCCCGTTATGCCCCTAAGATATAAGCACAGAAGCAAAGAAAATAGAGAAGTTTCTAGAAGGGATGAACCTATACGTGAAGCTCCACCTAAAACTTCACCGCATCATTGAGTTTTAGGACTTGGTGAATCGAGCCTTCATATTTGAGAATGAGCATTCCAACTTGCAGGATAAAAGAAGGAAGAGAGCCAAAATAGACTCTTTTCCTATTAGGTTCAACCCGCCTAGACCTCAAATGCCTTCCTACAAATTCTATACTTTACAACCCAAATCCTTTCACACTCCTCCATAAAGGCTAGTATTTCCACCTCCACCCACTATCACACCCCTTGTGTGTGCCAGGGGCAATGGTCGCCATCTCACTAAGGACTGTCTCAGGTGGTCTGGGGCTTGTTTCAATTGTGAAAAAACCAAGTCACCTCAAGATCAAATGTCCATACCCCTCTAGACCTAGCGGACCAGCCGCTCCACAGCATCTAGTCCCAAGATTGCCAGCACCATCACCTCATGCACCTATAGGCCGTGGCCATGGATTAGCCATGGAAACTGCACCAAGGTTGACTAGCAAAGGAGGACCAGCCAGGCTCAACCATGTGGCCACTGAATAGATGGGGGAGGCGATAGATGTAATGTCAGGTAAACTACTTCTTCCACCTTCATTATCACTATTTTATTTGATCCTGGTGCTACCCACTCTATCTCTCATCACTTTATTCATGCAAATGAATCAGAGTGCATTCCCTTCCTAGTGAGGAAATAATGATAACTCTGATTCGTAGTGAGGAAATAGTGATAACTCTGATTCATTATTACTCATTTGCATGATAACCCATGGGAGTAAGTACCCTAGCCAGAGTTATCACTATTTCCTCACTACGAAGGGATCAAGAGAGAATCATTCACAACACCAAATTTACTGCTGACCTCCATGTCATAGCCTTGTCAGATCTTGAGGTGATTTTAGGCATGGATTGGTTAGCCAACAATGGAGTAAACATAAACTATGAGCAGAAAAGTTCTTCCATAAGAAAATCAGACGGCTCCAGGTTGTTATACTTGGGAGCCCAAGCCCACCCAAAATCAACCAATCCAAAAATAACACATCTACAAGAAAGAAAAATCCAGGATATACCAATGGTTCAAGAATTTAGGGATGTATTCCCCGATGAACTACTTGGTATGCCTCCGGATCGGGAGATCGAGTTTTCAATCGATCTGATTCCAGGGACAACCCCAATATCCAAAAGACCATATATCATGAATCCACAAGAACTGATAAAATTAAACAACTAGATGAGCTTGAAGAGAAAGGATTTATATGAGAAAGCATATCACGATGGGGAGCCCTAGTGCTTTTCGCGGGAAAGAAAGATTCTAGAGTGCGATTATGCACTGACTATTGAGAACTTAACAATGTCACCGTCAAGAATAAATACCCATTGCCTCGCATTGATGATCTGTTCGATCAACTCAAAGGAGAATGTGTATTTTCAAAAATAGATCTAAGATCAGGATATCACCAAATTTGGATAAAGGCTATAAACATCGAGAAAATTGTGTTTGCAACCAGATATGGTCACCATGAATATACAGTGGTACCATTCGGATTAACCAATGCATCGGTAGTATTCATGAACCTAATTAATAAGATATTCATGAAATTCCTAGATAAATTCGTTGTTGTCTTCATAGATGATATTCTCATCTATTCCAAAAGCAAAGAAGTGTATGCTTATCATCTTAAAATAGTATGGAAGCTCTCAGAGCACATCAACACTATGCCAAGTTCAACAAGTGTGAATTTTGGCTTGATCAAGTGGCATTCCTAGGTCATATTGCATTTGGGTGAGGAGTAGAAGTTAACTTAGGAAAAATTGAAACTGTCACCTCTTGGAAGCAACCAACTAACATCATTAAAATTAGAAGCTTCCTTTGATTTGCGGAAAATTACAATAGATTTATAAAAGGATTCTCTCAAATAAAATCACCCCTCATGAAACTGCTAAGAAAAGATGCTCCATACATTTGGACGAAAGCTTGTGAGAAGAGTTTCCAAAAATTGAAGAAAAGATTAACCACTACACCAGTACTAGCCCTTCCAGAGGAAGGCATTGAACGTTGTGCATTACGGTGCCTACAGGTACAGATTGGGTTGTGTACTCATACAAAAAGATAGGGTAATATCCTATGCATCCAGACAGCTACGATCACATGAAATGAAATTCACAACTCATGATCTAGAACTAGGAGGTGTGGTTTTTTGCTCTAAAAATGTGGAGACATTATCTTTATGGAGCAAAGTGCACTTTGTACACTAGTGACCACAAAAGTCTAAAATATATCTTCACCCAGAAAGAATTAAATTTAAGGCAAAGAAGATGGTTGGAGCTCATAAAAGATTATGACCTAACTATAAATTATCATCCTAGAATGACGAATGTAGTGGCCGATGAACTAAGTAGCAAGGCTCACTGCAGCAACATATCAATGCAAGAACACATTCCAGAATTGATACAAGAATTGGCCAAGATGGAAATCGACCTTAGAGTCACCCCTTCTGATGCAACAATAGCGTCGATGACATTCCATCCAACTCTATTAGACCAGATCAAAAAAGGACAGAAAATAGACTCATTCATAATTGAAGAAATGAAAAGAATTTAAGTCGGGCAACCGTCTAAATTCAATCTCAATGACAAAGGCATCCTCTACAATCATAACAAAATATGTGTGCCAACTGACCCCAATATCAAGGAGACCATCCTAAGGAAAGCTCATGACACACTATACACCATCCATCCTGGGAACACTAAGATGTATCAAGACCTTAGGGATACATTTTGGTGGCAGGGTATGTAAAGAGAGATTGTCAAATATGTCAGCAAGTGTGACACCTGCTAGAAAGTAAAGGCTAAACACCAATGTCCAGCGGGCTTACTTGAACCACTCAAAATCCCGGAGTGGAAACCATGGATTTCATTACTGGACTCACTAACAAAGATGCCATATGGGTGGTAGTGGGTCAACTCACTAAGTCGGCTCACTTTGTTGACACCAACCAAAAATACTCCTCTAACAAGTTGGCAAAATTGTATATCGAGAAGATAGTAACTCTCCACGAAGTTCCAAAGACCATCATTTCAGATAGAGGATCTATTTTCACTTCTGGGTTATGGTAAAGTCTACAAAATCCATTGGGAACACAACTAAACTTCAGCACATCCTATCATCCACAAACTAACGGTCAAACGATCTATTTTCACCTTTGGGTTATGGTAAAGTCTGCAAAATCCATTGGGAACACAACTAAATTTTAGCACATCCTATCATCCATAAAATGACGGTCAAACGAAAAGAGTAAATTAAATACTGGAAGACATGCTTAGGGCAAGTGTACTAAACCTTGGAGAATTTTGGGATAAACACTTACCCTTAGCAGAATTTGCTTATAATAATAGTTACCAATCTAGCATCAAATGGCTCCATACGAAGCATTGTATGGGAGAAAATACAGATCTCCCATTTGCTGGTATGAAATGGGAGAAAAGTCATTGCTAGGACCAGAGATTGTCCAGAGAAGAGATCTCAAATTCATTCCTGGTGACCTAGTATACCTAAATTTCTCACCTATGAAGGGGATTCATCGGTTTGGGCTTAAGGGCAAACTGAGTCCCCGATATGTCAGTCCTTTTAGAATTCTTGAACAAAAGGGCACACATCAGCATATCAACTAGAACTGCCAAGCCAACTCTTAATAATCCAAAATGTATTTCATATATCCCAAATCGAAAAATGCCTCAAAGCACCTATGGAACAACTGCTCAAAAATTGAGAAATCATACCATTCACTTTTGCAAAGTGCAATAGAAGAATCATTCTATTCATGAAGCAACATGGGAAAAAGAAGATGACCTCCGCAAGCGCTATCCTAGCCTCTTCAAGTAAGTGATTTTAGGGGTGAAATCTATTCTAAGGAGGGGAGGATGTGAGAACCCTCGAAACTAATTAATCGAAAACACACCATTAAGAAGTGATTCATATGTCAATGGGAACACTAACATTAAAAGAGAGCGATTAAGAAATTGAACATTCAACCTCTAAATAAAATGAGAGTTTATTAGAATCAAAATTCAGAATTACAGAAAAACTTAATTACAAGAACGAATTTCGTATACATACAACTCTGCCACATATAAGTCCAATGTACATAATTTCAATCTCAGATTTATAAAAGAATAAAGACTACAAATTTAAGAGTTAACACTCCAGTTTCATCTCATACAGAAAATAGAACTATATAAGTAAATTACATTAAAATTCATCTATAGAATGCACATCTTCTCAGCCTGCCAAGTTTAAATACCTACAAATCATATTATTAGAAACCACAAACATAAATCTGAAGTAGATTGAATACTAGATTGTCGTCAGAACCCAAATTTTTTTAAAAAATTTGCACAGTGGAAAATCATGCGTCAAGATACCAGGATTGTCCAAGTCTAATGGGCACCATCTCACGTTTTGGGTTTTCATCATTTGGTAGCAAAACTAACCTTTCTTACCTTTTACCTTTCCTTGATGAGTCACTCCTCCAAAGCCACGTATAAGCCACCATTCACCACAAGGCTAGCCAAGGCCAAGCGGTAAGCCAAAAAATGCCAACACAGAGGAGTAACGAAGCCATAACACCACCGTAGACAGCCACCAGTGAGCTTACAAGCTCAGTGTCCAAAATTAAGCTAGCACGAAGACACCACCTTAACCACCGAAGGCTATCATAACACATCACAAGTGCCAACATAGCAAATCACCCCCATACAGCCATTGCTCATCACACTCATGAGCCACCACTAGACAAAATGCTACCAAGAGGCAACACAACTCATTTAAACTCCCCATTATCCGAAGGACATTGCCTTAGCCAAAAGGAGAAGTCAGGAGAACGACAAGATCGAAGGACAACTGACGGGTACCATGAACAGGGAGTACCTCCACAAGACAACCTCACCACATAGCCAAATCAAGATAGTATAGTCGAGCGAGAACAAGAACATCCCTGCTTTCAAGCCGACAATGCCACTAAGGTAAAGTCTTAAGCCTACCATCTATTCATTTGCTAACACTAAAGTAGAACACTAAAGCCACCCGGTAGAGCCAAGGCAAGGTAATAACCCCGACTCACCACACTAGAACAAGGGAGGAGGGTGGCCATCTTGTGAGCCCTAGGGTCATGGGCATACTCCCCAGCGCATACCCAAGCCCCAGTTCCTCATGGTTACTCACCCAGTACCCCCAAAATCAAAGAAATCTCACGGCGAATGCACATGTCCATACAACACGTATTCAAATATTTAATCAACAAACTAAGACTTGAATAAAAGGGTAGTATTGCAAGAGTAAAGATTATGAGAGGACCGATAGGAGCCAAGGATCAGAACTGAGCGCGAGTGGCTCATGGCCATCAAGAAGCATGGTGCCGACAAGGGTTAGCCGAAGAATGACAATGTGAGCATAGGTGCACAGCATCGGTGTAAAATAGCTGACCGGAGGGCCATGAGATAGCTACTCACCACCACTGTAAAACACCCTCAGGAAGAAGAGTAGTGGTGGCCGAACGTCACAGGAAGGGTTTCGACTCTGCTAGGGGCATATGGTAGTGACGATGGCCAGGCACACTGCGTCAGCCAGCCAAAAAGCCATAGGGAGATTTGATTCACCACGAAGCCACAATAGTACACACAGTAGGAAAGCCAAATCCAAGTGGGGATTTCCAAATCCAGTCACCTCGTAACAAATCCAAGAAGCCAAACCCTCAAATCACAAGAAGGAAGGCGAGGAATGGCCAGATCTAGGTCAGCAGTGGATAGGGAATGGCGTGAGCGCTGGGCAACATGGAGCACGGCGAGCTCCAAGGGGGAGGGGAAGGCGCCAGGAGGGAGTGCAGTGATCTAGGCACGGTGTGAGGAAGGGGAACAATGCACCATCACCAGCGCCTTGGCCGGTGAGGCTGAGCTAGGCGTAGTTGCCAAGAGAGAGGGGAGACAAGAGGGTTCGGGAACAGCCGTAGGACCGAGGAAGAGAGGGGAAATGAGGAGATAGGAGGCAGTCGGCTGGGATCTCATATGGCCAAAGTGCATGGTGGGCTGATGGGCCTAGGTGTTGTTCACAGTGGTTGGGCCTTTAGGCCAACACCGAAAATAAAAAAAGAAAAAGGAGAAGGAGAAGATAATATGCATGAAAAAGTAGATAAAATAATAATAATAATAATAATAATAATAATACTCAACAAGGGTTGTTACTTCATCTAAAATATACCTGCAAATTTGAAAATAAATTCTAGCCTAAATTAATGCAGGAGATGATTTGGTTCTAGGGGAGGAGACCTTCCAGACCACCACATAGAACACTACCTATTGTCAGGCAAGTAAAGCAAGCTTTTAAGCAGGCTGTGGTACATGAAATATTTTGTTTTGACACAATTATTTGCTATTTCTATGGATATACTGCATTAAAAGTAATTTCTAAAAGAAAGAAAAGTGACTAGAAGAATGGATAACACGATAAGAAGCTAAAGGGAGCAAGACCGCTGAAGAAGCAGTGAACAATAGAGAAAATAATAAAGGTGGGTAGAGGATGCTCTGGTAGTAAGTTTAGAGGCAGGTGAGATCCTCTACATATGGATATTACATATAGACTAGAAAACAAACTTCATTCTAAAAAGAGCCGTAAAACAATATCAACCATATTCCTATGTTGGATGGGCGGAGCAGGTTACTCTCTTTCATTACTAATATCTCCATGATGGGTAAGTAATAAATTAAGAGTGGGACTCAGGACCGATCGGAAACCCAGGAGTCCCAATATGCTTATATTGTCATAGGTGGAGTGTGAAGTATTCAGAACCGCTCGACCAACGACTATCCTAAATAGTCAGATGGAGATATAGTAATAAGAGTCGAGAAAATATTTTGTATTATGAATTTGGGTTCACATCAAAGGTAATATGAATGACCCAGTGTCCATAAGAATTCAGAATAATTATGGGTAAAGTGATACAAATCTGTGCAGTACTAAATAAATCATGAATTCATGCCAGTCTCTTAGATAAGAGTCTATGGAAAACACTGGGTTTTTCTCTTGCTTCGGAATGATTGTTAGAAGCTTCAGAAATTGAAAGCTTGCCAAATCTTCAAAATGATATTGTGACTCTTGGAATGGGTCAGGTATGATTGGGGATAAAAGTGCATCATTACTTAAATATTTACTGAGTACGTCGTACTTATTCTTGCTATTAAATCTTCGCCTTTCATAGCCATATCCAACCGGGGTTTATCTGGGATTTCATGAGGGTGGGATTGAAAATGAAGACACCTAGGGGTACGAGATCGAGGCTGATGGGGAGTATGACGAGGTGGAAGCCATATATGACAGCTGGGAGGATTCGGTACCCTGTAGCTCGTCATATCGGGTCAGATGGGTACTATATCATATATATATATGTATATGTATATATATATATGTATATGTATATATATATGCCTTCCTCAATTTTGGTACCTTGCATAGTAATGGATAGGAAATATTGTAATAATTTAGAACATCTAGGTGGCCAGACCTTAAGCCACTCGTGGTTTGTAATAAATAAAGTACTTTTGGTCTCTAATTATTATTCTACTACAACTACTCTGATTGGCTTGTTACATGTTAAATGCGGTGTTCTACTGAATAATGAGTAGCAATCTGTTGACTAGTCCTTATTACCCCACGGTAATGACATGGGTCACGACAACGGGCTGAATTCATTTGAGGGCACAGATATATAGTTTTGACCCAACTAATAATATATACACATAATATACTTATTATGTACATGGTATTTTACAAAACAATTGAGTGTTTAGCTGAACACCCAAGACCCACTATGGGTCTGCCCCTGCCAATATAACATGGTTGAAAAAATTTCATTGGAACCCTTTATTTTTGCTATATAATATTTTCCATATATATAAGAAGTATATACATAAATTATGGGCATGTTTGGCACGGCTGAGGCTTTTGACTTTTGGCTGAAATTTTGAATTTTAGCTGTTTGCGACATAAATTATGGAGAGAGAGATACTCGCTTACGATTTTGGTTGATACAGATGTTGGGCTTTTAACATGTACTACAATTAACTTGTAGACCCCGGCTTGAGAAAATACCCCGTTTGAAAGTTAGGTACCGTAGCAAAAGCCAAAAGCCGCTAGCTTCGGTCGAAAAGAACAAGCCCTATGCTATAAAAATCGGACTTTATTGAAATTTTGCATAGAACTCATTTTGGAGTATCTCACGTCTCATGTACCGTTTAAATGATGTTGTTATATTTCTTTATCCTTTTGATCATACTTATATATGTGTGTGTGTTCCTTGTTTCTTAAACTTTTGGACCAGCTAGTTTGTGTTTCAAGTGTTTGAAATCAGTTTTGTTCAAGAATTATTGTTTACCTCAACTTCTGCATGCAGCTTCGCGAAAAATATGATCCATATTTATGCGTATTGATGGTCTTCTCTAGAAAATTACAAGGACAGGTTTCGTATCTAAACTGACTCCAAGGTACAAAAAACAAGATGATCGATGATTAGACTAGTTTCCTAACTAGCTAGACTATATATTGTTCTATGCACTTGAGCATGAATTGACCAGTTAATCTACTTTGTTATTATTGCCTTTAGTGATGAGTTCTATGAGATCTGGACTCAGATGTGGGGGTGATGGGTGATGCATGAGATGACTTTTTTGTTTCCATCACACGGCGCCAATTCCTTCTTCTCCCCCGCACAGCAAGAACATTCCTTTTGCTCCAATCATAGCTGTTAGGTTTGCATGTGATAGGCAAACTTAAAACACTACTCCTATATATCTGTCTAACAGCAACAATAATCATGATAAATTATTTGTCAACACTAGAATTGAATATGAACTGCAACGTACGAGGCCCCCTCTCTCCTAAAGTGATCATAGATAGACTTTCATGCTTGCTAGGAGTATGTTCACTTAAATTATAGTTTAATTAGCTAGTGCATAGCCCTCCCTTTAATTGGATTATCATAGGCCTCCTAGCTCATTCTTGCTGAAATTAAAGCTTGGCATTTTGCTTGAGACCAGAAGTAGTTGGTGGTTGTGATGGCGAGTGGTGGCTCCCCACACCACCCGGGCCTCAGGCTTAGCCCCTTAGGCAGCAATTGTACGTGTGACATCTCTTTCCACTAGCTTGAGCCTGCTTTTGAGCATCACTTTGCAAGTCCAACTTTTAAATCTCTTCCCTTCTCCCCTCTACTCCTCTCCTCTCTTCCTAACATTAGTCACTTTCCGCCCATCGATAACCACCGTCTCACGCCAATTAATTCTTTCCCTCAATTATTCTGAAGTTCTAATCTACAACAATACTTCGCCTGTCGCTATGAACCTGCACTTTGTTACATATGCTCGCTAGCTTTAGTATCATGTTTCACTTTTTTTGCTTCCTCATCTTCCAATTCAATATGATCATCGTATGAAAGGTATGTTGAGTGGGACAAAGACTCTGTCCAACTGAACCTTTCCGTGACAAATGGGCTGCGTGTTGAACTCTACCTGTCATCACTGCAGGCTCGACGTACGTGCCATATATCAGTCAGTGTTATGAGATTTCTTAACAAAATTGTGTTTCTGCAGATGTATATCACGCCGTTGTAACTAACAACATGCATCTGTAGTAACAATAATTGACCTGGAAATTAATTAAACCTCTAGGCATGCACAAGAGAATGAGAAATGTACGAGCACCTTTAATTAGGTATACGAAAGTCATTCCATAACCAAAAGGAATGTTGTGAGGAGGATAGCAATCTCACTCTACCATTTGCTTTAGGTTAAACAAATGTAGAGGCCCTTTCTGGCAGAGCCTTTCTCTCCTCCTTATTTTAACTTCCTCCTTAATTGTATAACAGGCCCTCGCTCATACCCAACATAATCCTACTTTGGTGGCATAAAAACAAAGAACGGCAGCATAATATTGTGCCATGTTAGCCCATTAATATGGCGCTTTTCCTAAACGATAATGCAGCGTGCATGGCATCGCATTCTACCTTGCTTGCAACTATGTACGGCACGCCATTAATCGTGTGATGGATTAAAAGTTAAACCTTTTTCTTTGTCTCTCTCTCTCTCTCTCAAGTCTCACTAATTGAGGGGTCAATTCGATGTGTCGAAACTTAACCGCCTCTCTAACGCTATGCAATCGACAGGTAGAGGCCGTCAGTAGTATGATCTTCTAGCTAGTAGTTGACTTGTCAATGTTACTTATCAGCATGTCAAGCGAGCTAGCTAAATAATTAACCAAGTCAACCCCCACTAAGAAGCCAAATATATCTAACTAGCTAGGATTAGATGAGTTCTGTGTTGATAAGATTAACAACACAGATGTTAGAGTGCACTAACTAGCTAGTAAACTATATATGATAAAGAAAACAATTGGACTGCAAACCACAGGCAACCTATGAAACTATATGTTCAGACGAAATCAAGTATGAAACAGAAGGTCTCTAGCCTGTTAGGCCGGGTTAGGTTGATGTGTTTAGTTATTAAGTGACTAGCTGGGTGGGCCTTATCATGCATGTGTGCATCTCAAATGAGATCAAAGTGCCTTCTATAACTTATAGTTTTTTAAGTTACACACGCACACCTCCCTTTTTGCTTTTTACTTAATGAGAGTTTATCTTCTACAAAATTTTGTACGAATACATATGAGCTGGCCATCAAGAGATGGAATTAGTATCCTCTATAATTGCCTCTCCTTGTTCTTAAGGAAACACTGGTTATGGCGCATCAGTCACTTCTTGGGAAGAATTACATTCTATTCCTTTCTTAAATTATTCTTTCACATCAACTAACTTTATTAAAGATAAACTTACATGAATTTCCTTTTTGTCTATTACATAATACATATATACATCTTGTTTTCCCATTGTTCAGCTGATCAAAATTCTCACTTTAACCACTTTTGTTAGTTTCAAGTTGATAGTATTATTTTAATTATTTAATTGTTTCTACGTATTGAATTTACTGCTTCTCAAACATCATTAGAATTTAAAAAGGAGGGAAATAACATCACCATGCAGAAATTAACATGTTTAGATTAATTAGAAATTTTACGCTGCAAATAGAGTGTGATTTAAGTAACAAAAAAGTATGATTAAACAGAAATTAAAAATATTAAAGGGGGAGGGGGTATGTGTAATTTCCTGCTAGAAAATTTCAAGTTTCCTCATAATTGTTTGTTCCATATTACCCGGATTAATTTCGCACTAGTGCATGCATTATACAGGTGCGATCGAGGATCAGCTATTCCCACACAATGGCCTTCTTTTATCATTTTCTGATCAAATGGACCAGCAAAACGAAGACAAGAGACCATTACCTTATGGGAGAGTGAACTTTAGTTTCTTTATCTCTTATTAATTTATATAAAAAAGTTTATTAGGATTTGCACAAAAAGAGACGCGTGTTTATAACTTTGGTATCGACGCATTGCACAATGACATTCCTACAGCAATTTTTTACTTTTCGTACATCGAATTGATATAAATCATCCATATTATCTATCCGAAACATCTTTTCAAAGAAGAAATATTTAAAGAATAAATTGCATTAGTGTTCCTCTTTTTGGCATGATTAACAATTTGCGGGAAAGTTGGTGGAGATAAGAGAATACATGCTTTTTGTAAGATTCATGGATGACAATAAGCCTCTTGGTGCAACTGAGGTGCCTATAACCTTCCTTTGGTGTGGCTAAAAAGAAAAACTCCCTTTTCTTAAGCCTCTCTAAAAAGGCCCCAAAAACATATGAGGACATAATTGCTACTTTTTGCCATGGTAGTTTTGTTTTTTTTGAGAAAGTACTCACATTCTTCCTCAAAAACCTCAATAAGTTGGAGGAAGATCTGGCAATGACAATGCAAGAACCCGTCTGCCCTACCTCATCCGGCAAGGATCCAATATTCTGCAGCGAGAAAGTAATCTCCCTACTGACCTATCTCATGTGTCAATGCATTCCTCGTGATACCTCTAGCATCCTAAGAGACCATGTACAAGGTATAGTATATGTTTGTGATAAATAATTGGCATTTTGGTTGAGTTGAATTTAAATTTTGCAAAAGTTTCAAAAAATTCATATTTCAAATTATGTTGTCAGGGTTCAGGCGGTCTGACTAGCTGATGGCTGGCAGTCTGACTAGCATAGGGCGAGCGGTAAGACTGGCCATGGTCTTTTAGAAAAATGAACATAAAACATTTTATGTAGGCTTGTTTGGCGATGAGTTTACACTAGGTGTCACTGGAATTGGAAACTAAAGCTGAAACTAGATAGAAATTTAACCAAAATTCTAGAGAGAATGTTTTCTGGTGTTGTTAAGTGGTCAGAATAGCTAATGTCCGGCGGTTGGACCGGGGTGGTCAAACTGGTGGGTGTGGCCAGAGAACAGTGAAAATAATTTTTGAGGTCGATGAGTGTGTGCATTGCATGGGTATCGTTAGTTGGTTGTGTGGTGCTGCATGATGCATAGTTTTGACTAACGTGAGTCAAGTGGATAGAACTTATACTCAAGATATTTGCTTAGCCTTTGGATGTGCTTGTAGCTTGGAGAACATTCACGATCGATGGCAATGAATCAGGACTAGGCCGGGGGATCTAAGGTCTGAGTGGTTATGTAAGTCTGGGTGAGGCTAGCTACGTGGCTCAAACAGAAGTATAGAGAAGACAAGGATAGTGAAGAGCCGAGTTGGTGCATGTAGTGGGCCAAGTGACGAGGCTGATGCATGTAGAGATGGTTCGGGGGAGTCCGAATATGTAAAGACATGAAGATAGTTATTGGGCACCATGGGCTACATGTCAAAGCATGTGAAGATGCTTTGAGGTGAAGGTGAAGATGGAGTCAAGGGAAGGTGCCCAAAAGCTTTGTCGAGGGTATTTTGGTAATTGGCTAAATATTGGGTTGGTGCATTGATCAAAACTGTGGCATGGGGAGGCATAAAGGAAAAGTGGTTTAGGTCAAAGAGAGATGGAATTGATAAGTGAATCAATCGGTAAAGAGTTTACAAGTTAAGTCTTGTAAATGCTTTGAGAAGCGTGTGTGAGTGTGTATAACCCGTGTTAGTGGCTTGACGGGTTCCCCGGTAAGCTTAAAGGGTTGGGCCCATTAGAGTTGCTGTTGGTTATTAAAGAGGAGGAGATGAGGTGGTAGATGGCAAGGATTCTAGCGTTTAGGTTTTTTCTACCATGTTGTCTCCTTCCATGGTTGTGAGAGAGAAATTGAGAGAGGGAAGAGTGGTGTTTTGGCTGCATCTTGTAATCATCTATGAGTATGTAAACGTCATCCTCCACTGGGTAGATCAAAGCTTTGTCTCAATCATATTCTTGTTTGTGTTCTTACTTGGTTTAACTTGTTCTTGAGCTAGAGTTGTGATTTCGTGTTCTTGGGTATTCTAGCCAGAACTCTTGCTTAAATTACGTTGCTAGAATATGTGAGAATAGATTTGGAAGACATCATGGCTTAGATCATCATAAGCAAGAAGTAATTTAAGTTTTAGGGTTTTTGGTGTTTTTGTGCCCTAGATTTGATTCTCTCAAATTTAGTGAACTCAATCCCAAGAACCTTTGCGGTCGGACCGCCATTGCACTTGTGGTCAGACTGGCCAATCCATGGTTGTCTGATTGGCCTTGTGTTGTTGGTGGTTTATTTTGTTGCTTTAAGTCTCCAGTAGTGTTTTACTTAGCCTAGTTGGTGTGATCTAAACATGGTGATTATCGTAGTCATTTTAGTGAAGATTTTAAATATCTTTAGGAAAAATTTGGGGAATCATTCATCCATTGATTGTTGACATTGGTCCTGCACATCCTCTTCTCCAACCAACTCCCTTCATCACTTATCTAATCTTCTCGGTTACAAACCCATCTCCACCCTTTGTCGGTCTAAGTCAGTTAGCATCAATAACCGACATTATTTGTTTGTGGTTAAACTCACATGTATAGTCGTAATAATTCATATTTTCATGTGTTGTTTGTTATTCTCGTGCATGCCATCCATGTGCACTAGCAATATCAATCCACTTTAATTGATTTCAATTTTATGACATGTCACGTTAGACTCAAAATTTTTATTTTATATATGCAAATTACTTCAGATATTATAGTTTACATATGGATGGCACTCTCTCTTGTCATCTTGTCATTTAGTTGGAACAAAGGAATACGTCGTTGATACAAGATCGAACAGTAAACTTGTAAGCACCCCTAGTCGGATTCACGAACCATTGAGGATGCAAAGGGACACAACGAGAATCACACACATGGGATCGTACGAATGTATTTGTAGGACCGAAATGGCAACAGAGGGGGGGTGAATGGTGCCTTAAAAATTCTCCCAAAAATTCAACCCTATCTTTCTCCAAGAGCTAAAGAGTCGTGAAGAAGAAGATTGGTTGTTCACCGGAAAACTCGAGAGAACAGAGGAATCTTTAGTTTAAGACCGAGAGGAAAAGAGTCAAAAGATCGTGGTCGAAATCTAGGAGAGAAACGCAATCATTGGGAAATCAAACCGTGGTCTAAAGCTATCGGCAGAGAGTATCGGCAGAGTCTCTCCGCAGTGGTCGTGAAGACCGAGAGTAATCGCCCATGGTTGAAACCAATGATCGAACAGTACCGTGATCGATATCGAGATTGCGCTTGTCGCACCCGCTCGACAAAGGATGACAGCGGCGACCAACAAAGTATGACCAACAAAGGAAGCGGCAGCGATCGAAAGATGAGTCTCGGTCGGAACCGCCGTGGTCGTAAGCCAATGGGGATGGTCGACGATCAACGTGGTTGAAGACCGACTCGCACCTATAACCGATTGCGGTCGCAGACACCTCATGTGACCGTGGGGGCACACGACTACGAGATCTACGACCATCAAGCACTCGGAAACCAAAGGCAAAAGACAGCAGATGATCTATATCTTGATCGGTCGAACCAACCGACGACGACAAACAAGTCGAACGTCGTGATTGGACCATCGGCGTAAGCGATGCTTGGAAGCAAATAGAACGTGGTCGATACTTGATCGGAAAATGACGAGCAAACAAGAAGTACTACTTTTGTCGGAGCGACGACCACGGAGCAATGAACAACGAACTGATTTCACCACTAAGGAAGTGTTCAGACCAGTTGAGAAACTTGAGATAAACAAACTGAAACTTGTATTCTCAAGTCAGACTTCCTTTCGACCGATCTCCTCAAGGCGGTCGAAGCTAAAGAAGACGCAAAGTCTAAATACGGCAAAACTGAAAGCAGAGAACTGGAGGCGCATGACCGAGAGACACAGAAATTTCTCCGATTCGACCTTGCTCTCGGGAATGAACTGGCCAAATTGCCTTGAGCCAGATTCTCTGTTCTGAGCAAATCAAATATAAGCCAACTCTCAAAGGAAATACGAAGGAACTAAAATGAAGAGATGGCAAATAAATCAATGAAAACATCTCAAGAACGACCTCTCAACCCGGATCACAAACACAGACCCATCTCATAGATAAACTCTAACAAGTACAGAGAGATGAGTCCTCTCAAATCATAACACGGGAGGTTTCTGCAACCACTCCCCCTGGGAGGACAAGCTCTAGCCCTAGAGCACACACACACAGATACACTCCCAAGGGAGGGAGAGGCGGCTGCCTCCAAGGCCTAGCCGACCAACTCACTATAACTCCTGCCTCCCCTCTCCCTTTTATAGCCTCACATCCGAGACTAACCCTAATGGATCCATCCATTAGTCCACACTGGGGATAACCCGTAAACCCCACCTAACACCGGGTTTTATCACTCACTTTGCCCGCTAACTCAAATGCTTTGCCTGCTATCCTATGACCCGCACTTTGCCCGTTAGCGCCAAGAATCCACTTCTTTTCTCGTGTGCTTTACCGAGGGACAGCCTTGCAGCTTTGGCATTTCTCCAAAATGCCCTCCCACCGCCTTCCTATCCACGCTTGCAACCACCTCGCAAGACTAGGTCTCCTTCGGCTTCCCCCGGTCGTTCTGGACCCCAACACCACCGTGTCTCGTCCCGACCATCCTAGCCTCACTGCACCTATCTCCGACCGGCCGCATCGGCCCGGTTCCTCATCGCCCACCTTGAGCTCCGTCTTCTTTGGCTTCACCCACTGCTCGACCTCAACATCTCCCATGTTTAGTCCCGACCATTCCAAGCCTCACCAAGACTTGTCTCCAAGATCATCTGGTCCCTCGACTCCTCCAGAGTCTAGTCTCGGTCCATTCCGCCGCACAACGACTGCACCCGACCTCCTGACCATCTGAACCTCGGCTCCTCCCCGAGCCTAGTCCTGGTCCTCCTCGTTGTTGCCCGTCGTGCTCAGCCTGGCAGTTCCAGCCGGTTCCTCGCCTCCCGGCCGCAACCACCTCACCGCCTCGATCATCTTGGCGCCTCCGACCGTCGGACCTCAACACCTCCTGTGCCTAGTCCCGGTCCTCCCACGCCTCACCATGAAATAGCTCCGAAGTCCTGCAGCCACACAGACAAGCAAACCGTCACATAGCACCGCACCAAAACACGTAGACCATCATTTGGCACAATCAACACGATCCCAGTACACAAATGCAGCTGGTCGTAAACCACATACGACCATTCTAATGCACAATTCAAGAAGTGGTCGAAGCCCTCGAAGACTTCCCAGCTGCCTTCTACCACACATCATGTCGTCACGACGACCTCAAAGTCGTTACGACCATGCAGACACATGCCACAACCATCACTAGCCGCTATGACTTTATCGCACAAAGTCTAGACCTCATACGAGCACTCTGTTACACCAACCAGAGACACTCGAGCCCAACAGAAAATAGATTGCAACAAGACCTGTCAAAATGATGAACCAATAAGTCCACAAGGTCCATGACAACCGCAGGAACCCATACGACCAAACCCCGCCGTAATCGGGTATCACACGAGCCCATACGACCGGTTTGAATGAACTCAATCGACCACGGTCAATCTGCCGACAACGTGGTCGAATCCGATCGTCACAACGTGGTCGTAGCACACCCAATCGCCAAAGTGGTCGAACGCCAGCGATACAACGTGGTCGAGACCCAAGTCACGATCGCCGACCACGCTCAAACCCGTGCTAACGTGGTCGATGCACCGATCACACAACGTGGTCGTAAATGGCCCTGGAGGCCTCCGACCACGGCCAAAGTAGTCGTAGACTACACAACGTGGTCGCACGCCACCTACCGGTTCTCGATTTCGCTCAACGTGGTCGAAGCGCCCGACCACCGCCAAAGTGGTCGAGCGTCGTCCACCGACTCCGACCACGCCAAATTCACCGATGTTGCCGTAACGTGGTCGATACCTCTCGATAAGCTTCGATCACCGCCAACCGCCGAGAGCCGCAGCGTGGTCGTAAACAACCCGAAAGACTTCCGACCACGCCCATAATGGTCGTACGCACGTTTTCTTGCTTCCGACCAGATCCAAAATGATCGACGGCCGGTTGGCTTCCCACCACCGACAAGGTGGTCGTAAACTTTCCGGTGGCCTTCGAGCATGGCGAGTGGTCGAAACGCCTTCCCGACCTTGGACAACGAGTCGTAAGCGATCACGACCATTCTTAAGACTTACGACTTTGCGAGCCACTCAAACCTCAAAACCAAACTCAATCTTTCTAGATCAAGAGTCAATTACTCATCACAACCATGGGGTGACCTCCACGTGGTCTCACAATCTCCCCCTTGATGAGTATATTGACAAACACCGTAAAATATGAAGTTGAGTTTGTAGAAGACGACATGGTCCAAAGATAGAAAATGAAATAATGACCATGTCGCCAGAAGGAACACTAGAGCAATAAATAAAGAGCAAATTGATCTTCAAAACTCTAGCAGGTTCCCATAATTCGAGAAAATTTCCTTTTTTTTTCAATCTATTCTCCCCCTTTTGGCAATAAACACATCAAGTATGCAAGAGAGAGAATAAGTCATGATGATGGATGAAATGACTGATTTGATTATTCAAAGTATGCAGAGCCATGAGAATTATCCAAATGACCAAAATGTATTACACAAGCCATAACATACAAGTATGCTTCAAAGATCATGACTATGTATGTAAAGAGAAGCTAAGCTAACAGAAGGTATAAACTGAAATTTTTTTTTTAATTTGAAGTGCTTAGCAAGTCAAGTCAAACAAGATTTTAGTCTAGCTAATGATATCCACAAATGATGCAAGCCATGTCAATGAGCTAAATGGAATCGAGAAGCTAGTGTTGAGCCAACTAGAGTGCTATTTGTTCAAGAATGATACAATTGTTGGAGTACATTGAACATTTTAGCAATTGAGCACAAATGACATTTTTCTTTAGAGATCATATGGTTGTTTTCAACCATCTTTTATTCACCATGTGCTAGACCTCAAGCCTTATGCGATCATTCCAAGCGAGAAGCTTAAGGAAATGATCTTGGTCATCCAAAACTCCTCCGAGTTCATGCCTTGTGCAATGGCAAGCCGTCTCATGAGAAGGAATTGGTGAGATCGCTTTTTTTCGCACAAAAGAGATCTTTTTGCTTTTAATAGATTGTACTAACTCATGTGTCATCAAGAACCTAATATAGCTCAATCTATTGCTCAACAATGATTCAAGACTCAACTCAGCCTATTTGACATGGCAAGAATCATAAAAGATAACACAAGGTCGACTAGTCTCAAATATGAACAAGACATGAATTAGGTCAAATTTGGCATTTTAATTAACCTATCATGGCAAAGACTTGACTACACATATAAAGTCATGATCGATTAGCAATGGAGCACAAATCATGGCAAGGTGTAAAACATTGTAAGCATGTCATAACCGGATAATAATCAAGGCTCAATGTAGTTATATTACAATGCGAATGCAATGCGAAAATCCAGCTCCCCTCAACATGTGATGCGACTTTTAGTTCAAGTTGAGTTAAGTCAAATTTAAGCTCCAAGCTCCCAAAAGAACTCCCCCAACCAAAGCAATAAACAAGAAGTCGGTAAAGAAAGGAGAAAACATGCAGTCCTTAAAGCATAGATAAGAGTAAGAAGTCTAACTAGACGAGAGAAACACTCTAATCTATGCTAGAGGATTAACCCAAATGCACCCCGATGCAAAGGCAACAAAATGAGAACAGAGCAAGATAAATAAATAAAGCAAGAAACACGTAAACTCCTTCTCACAATAGTCCATAAGGACAAACCACCCTAAGCTCTCCTCAAACATAGCCCAAATGCACAAAAAGACTCCAACTCCCCTAGAGAAGGCAAAAGAGAAGAACCGTGAAATTTGGCACAAAATCCAGAAGAGAAGGTTCTAGCTCAAAGAGGTGATTCCCAAACACATCCTATCCTCATGGTCTCTAGTCTATAACCTCATACCACGGGCAAAAGGCACACTATGTCAATGCAAAAGACTCTAGTGGCCAAGAAAAGTTCAACCTAGGTAGAAGAGAATCCTAGAGAACCAAAGCCCAAACTAGGTAGTAAATAATCCTAGAGAACCATTTGGATGAGAGGTGTGAATGAGACAACATCACCTAGAGTTGGCTCCCATCGTCTAAAAAGACCCTTCCTACCACTAGAAGACATATACTATGCAAAGCCAAGTGGCGGGAAGCGAGAATCGAAAATCATAAGGAGAACCAACCTTTGTAGCGCTTGCTCGGTTGTTTAAGCCGTAGTCGTAAATGAGTCCGGTCATTGCGCCCTTGGTCAAGTCGTAACACGAGTTCGGCCGAGGGTCCGCACCATGGTCGTGGTTCCTACGACGTGGTCGTAATGACCGAGGAGCGGTCAGAACAACAGATCACTCTCCCTCATTCATACAAACTGCAGCTTAATCATAGGGGAACAACGGTGTCCTAGTACTAGGGTAAAAGATATACAACATGGAACCAAGATCGAGACAAATGATAACAACAAGAGCATCACTAGTATTAAAGACATAGAACACATGAGAACACGCACCGCCACAAGCTCAATCTAGCCCTCAACAAAGGCATCTAGAGCAAGCAAGCCTAGAGCCACCAAATACTAGAAGAAGCTTGTGACCTAACCACAAATCTCATGATATCTAAGCATAAGCACGACTAATGCTACAAAGATGTTGTACAGCTTTATTTCATGCCAAAACTTAAATGAATAAGATCAAGATATACATGTATCACAATGAATCACAACCATACACATAGCAGTGTGACAGAACAAATCACGAAGCATATGCTAGCATGGATAAAAGCATGTATAATAGAAAAGATACAAAGGCATGAATAAACGCCCATCATGACACGTAGAAACTATCCAAGATATACTCAAGCTCATATCGTCCATACATATGCATACATCATGTAGACATACAACATGGCAAATCAACATCATGAAAAGTATGCTAACATGTATAAATAATGATGAATGAACATAAGGAGCAAGATGTGAACCATGATAGATACTACAGAGCACAAGGTCATGATGATACTTGACTTCTAATACGCACATACTACTTAGCTCATGAAGTCAAGTCAAAGCTTAAGCGTCCACATATAGCATGATACATGGATACCTAAGCAAGATACACATAAGGGCATGACATTAAAGCATTGAAAGAAAACATGCAAGATGGAACATGTGAGCACATGAACAAGCACAACATGCCAATTATGGTCAAACATGAGTATAAGGGCATGAGGGTATAGAGTAGCTCACAAAGTAGGTGGAGACGCCAAACGTGAAGGTACATACCTCTTGGAGGCCATGAAGTGGAGAACCAACAAATGTTCTAGTCACGTGATGACGCAGAAGACTAAAATCCATTCGATCCCATGTTCTCCATCCAACGTCTGGACACCTACAAAAAACAAGAACAAAGTGCCCAAGTCTTGGATCCCAAGTGGTTAGAAAGCAGATGCTTGAACCCAAGACTTGACACACGGCCACCAAAGAAAAAAAAGAGTGGTCGTTACGCATCACGACTACGGCCGAGAAGAAATGAGCGTGGTCGTAGCACGAGAGGCGTAGTTTTGAACGACTACACCGAGAGATGTGATCGCTGGTCATTACAACCACGATCGGAATTGCGGTGTGGTCGTAAGTCAGTTATGACCACGGCAATCGAGCAGAAGCGTGCTCAGAACCAGCAGTCGTGATCGTAGGGACTTTCGACCACGGTAACAAGCGGAAGTGTCCGCCAGCAGACATGGTCGTATGCAGCTACGACTATGTCGAGAAGCCGAAGTTGTGGTCGTAAGGCATTACGACTATAACGACGACACGCCAGAGGAACCCGTTTTACTACACTCTAGTAAGCTCATACTCCTCTACACAAGTGCAAGTGAGTCAAAGTTTTAATTTCTCATTTGCAGATTTTAACATTCAAGTAGAGAAATTAAATTTTCACCGCTCACGAGAAAGACTCACAACCTACACATGAGAAATGAGATTTCAACCTAGCAAGAACAATCTAGCAATTTATAATCTAGGCACCTCACAATATCCCAAGAGCAAGTATATTCATCTTGGACAAGGCCAAGGTCATAATAAGTTTTACCTTGCTCATGATAAGTCAAGCTCGTCCTTATCATTATCATCCGTGTGTTCTCCAAGGCTTTCTCCTTCCCGCCACTTGATTAAGCAAAGGACAAGAATGTACCACAAAGCTCACACTTGTGGTTTCTTGCAAATAAAATCATCCTCTAGCCGAAATCAAGCCTCTTGTCTCAAAGGACATCATTGGCAAAACACCCCAATAAGATTCAAAGGAAAGTTTACAAGATTCCCTACTAGTTGCCAAGCTCCGGATCGGTTAAGATCGATCTGAGCCAACCTTGCTCGATACCAATTGTAGGACCGAAATGGCAACAGAGGGGGTGAATGGTGCCTTAAAATTCTCCCAAAATTCAACCCTATCTTTCTCCAAGAGCTAAAGAGTCGTGAAGAAGAAGATTGGTTGTTCACCGAAAACTCGAGAGAACAGAGGAATCTTTAGTTTAAGACCGAGAGGAAAAGAGTCAAAAGACCGTGGTCGAAATCTAGGAGAGAAACGAACAGTCGCTGGGAAATCAAACCGTGGTCTAAAGCTATCGGCAGAGAGTATCGGCAGAGTCTCTCCGCAGTGGTCGTGAAGACCAGAGAGTAATCGCCCATGGTTGAAACCGGTGATCGAATGTACCGTGATCGATATCGAGATTGCGCTTGTCGACCCGCTCGACAAAGGATGACGGCGACCAACAAAGTATGACCAACAAAGGAAGCGGCAGCGATCGAAGATGAGTCTGGTCGGAACCGCCGTGGTCGTAAGCCAATGGGGATGGTCGACGATCAACGTGGTTGAAGACCGACTCGCACCTATAGCCGATTGCGGTCGCAGACACCTCATGTGACCGTGGGGCACACGATCACGAGATCACGACCATCAAGCACTCGGAAACCAAAGGCAAAAGACAGCAGATGATCTATATCTTGATCGGTCGAACCAACCGACAATGACAATAAGTCGAACGTCGTGATTGGACCAATCGGTAAGCGTGCTTGGAAGCAAATAGAACGTGGTCGATACTTGATCGGAAAATGACGAGCAAACAAGAAGTACTACTTTTGCTCGAGCGACGACCACGGAGCGGCGAACAACGAAACCGATTTCGACCACTAAGGAAGTGTTCGACCGGTTGAGAAACTTGAGATAAACAAACTGAAACTTGTATTCTCAAGTCAGACTTCCTTTCGACCGATCTCCTCAAGGCGGTCGAAGCTAAAGAAGACGCAAAGTCTAAATACGCAAAACCGAAAGCGAGAACCTGGAGGCGCATGACCGAGAGACACGAAATTTCTCCGATTCGACCTTGTTTCGGAATGAATCGCCAAATTGCCTTGAGCCGATTCTCTGCTCGAGCAAATCAAATATAAGCCAACTCTCAAAGGAAATACAGATGAACTAAAATGAAGAGATGGCAAATAAATCAATGAAAACATCTCAAGAACGACCTCTCAACCCAGATCACAAACACGCACTCCATCTCATAGATAAACTCTAACAAGTACAGAGATGAGTCCTCTCAAATCATAACACGGGAGGTTTCTGCAACCACTCCCCCTGGGAGGACAAGCTCTAGCCCTAGAGCACACACACACAGATACACTCCCAAGGGAGGGAGAGGCGGCTGCCTCCAAGGCCTAGCCGACCAACTCACTATAACTCCTGCCTCCCCTCTCCCTTTTATAGCCTCACATCCGAGACTAACCCTAATGGATCCATCCATTAGTCCACACTGGGATAACCCGTAAACCCCACCTAACACCGGTTTTATCACTCACTTTGCCCGCTAACTCAAATGCTTTGCTCGCTATCCTATGCACCCGCACTTTGCACGTTAGCGCCAATGAATCCACTTCTTTTCTCAGGTGCTTTACCAGAGGGACAGCTTCCTTTGCAGCTTTGGCATTTCTCCAAAATGCCCTCCCACTGCCTTCCTGTCCACGCTTGCAACCACCTCGCAAGACTAGGTCTCCTTCGGCTTCACGGCGGTCGCTCGGACCCCAACACCACCGTGTCTCGTCCCGACCATCCTAGCCTCACTGCACCTATCTCCGACCGGCCGCATCGCCCGGCCTCATCACCACCTTGAGCTCCGCCTTCTTTGGCTTCACCCACTGCTCGGACCTCAACATCTCCCATGTTTAGTCCCGACCATTCCAAGCCTCACCAAGACTTGTCTCCAAGATCATCTGGTCCCTCGACTCCTCCAGAGTCTAGTCTCGGTCCATTCCGCCGCACAACGACTGCACCCGACCTCCTGACCATCTGAACCTCAGCTCCTCCCTGAGCCTAGTCCTGGTCCTCCTCGTTGTTGCCCGTCGTGCTCAGCTCTGGCAGTTCCAGCTCCGGTTCCTCGTCTCCCGGCTCGCAACCACCTCACCGCCTCGATCATCTTGGCGCCTCCGACCGCTCGACCTCAACACCTCCCGTGCCTAGTCCCGGTCCTCCCACGCTCACCATGAAATAGCTCAAGTCCCGCACCACACGCATAAGCAAACCGTCACATAGCACCGCACCAAAACACGAGACCATCATTCGGCACAATCAACACGATCCCAAGACACAAATGCAGCTGGTCGAAACCACATACGACCATTCTAATGCACAATTCAAGAAGTGGTCGAAGCCCTCGAAGACTTCCCAGCTGCCTTCTACCACACATCATGTCGTCACGACGACCTCAAAGTCGTTACGACCATGCAGACACATGCCACAACCATCACTAGCCGCTATGACTTTATCGCACAAAGTCTAGACCTCATACGAGCACTCTGTTACACCAACCAGAGACACTCGAGCCCAACAGAAAATAGATTGCAACAAGACCTGTCAAAATGATGAACCAATAAGTCCACAAGGTGATGAGGACATCACTTCTTCGGATATACACAACACTCCTCCACTTGATATTCAAGGACCAATCACTAGAGCTCATACCGACAATTGAATTTACATGTGAGCTCGTTCCTAAGTACTTCTTTTTGTTCATTTGAGAATCGATTACTACCTAATGATTTAATTATGATTACGAACCATGGAGAGGATCAAGAAGTACTTGGAGAAGGGCTACGAGGCGCACGAGTCCAGCAAGGGTGGTCGAATCATGTTGGATGTCCAACTCAAGCCCACTTCGAATCCAATTCGGAGTCCAGGACCAGGCCGCACTAAAACGGACGCCCAGATCGCATCCGGACTCCGTTTGGGACGTTCCACATATGTATGGAAAGCTGAGAAGATAAGCTTTCCAATGGCTCTGGTCTCATATTAAAATTCCTTCTGAGTCAACGGGAATCGTCGAAACAAGTGGACGTCCAGAATCTGTCAGGGTGCTGTGACACCGCCTTTTGGGCCGCTCGCTTTGTATCGTGTTGGAGTCCATTAAGGACGCGCCCAGGGTTTTGCACGCCTTACTCCTTTATATATAGCCGCCACCCCCACCATTAGGGTGGGGTTTTGCTTAGATTAATTCTGTCTTTGAACAGTTTCGCCGTCATCGGTTTGTGAGATCCCAATTTTCGAGTGCTTCATCAATATATCTGCAATTTGGTTGTGTTCTTCCTTGTTCTTGCTTGTGTTCTTCGATTCGCAGGCGAGGATTAGCCTTCTTGGCAAGGTCAACCGGCAGCGCACGGTTGATAACCCGAGGAGACGTGGTGCTGCGATTGCGGGTTCGGACGTGTTGTTCGAAGTCGGATCGATTTGTGTCGCGACTCCACCAAATCGAATTTATCCAGAACCTGTTGGAAGATCGGGACCCCGTTCCCATCACAAGGTCCATGACAACCGCAGGAACCCATACGACCAAACCCCAGCGTAATCGGGTATCACACGAGCCCATACGACCGGTTTGAATGAACTCAATCGACCACGGTCAATCTGCCGACAACGTGGTCGAATCCGATCGTCACAACGTGGTCGTAGCACACCCAATCGCCAAAGTGGTCGAACGCCAGGCGATACAACGTGGTCGAGACCCAAGTCACGATCGCCGACCACGCTCAAACCCGTGCTAACGTGGTCGATGCACTGATCACACAACATGGTCGTAAATGGCCTCGAGGCCTCGACCACGCCAAAGTAGTCGAGACTACACAACGTGGTCGTACGCCACCTACCGGTTCTCGATTTCGCTCAACGTGGTCGAGCGCCTTCCGACCACGGCCAAAGTGGTCGAGCGTCGTCCACCGACTCCGACCACGCCAAATTCACCGATGTTGCCGTAACGTGGTCGATACCTCTCGATAAGCTTCGATCATCGTCACAACCGCCGAGAGCCGCAGCGTGGTCGTAAACAACCCGAAGACTTCCGACCACGCCCATAATGGTCGACGCACGTTTTCAAGCTTCCCGACCAGATCCAAAATGATCGACGGCCGGTTGGCTTCCGACCACCGACAAGGTGGTCGTGAACTTTCCTGTGGCCTTCGAGCATGGCCGAGTGGTCGAACGCCTTCCGACCTTGGACAACGAGTCGTAAGCGGTCTCACGACCATTCTTAAGACTTACGACTTTGCGAGCCACCAAACCTCAAAACCAAACTCAATCTTTCTAGATCAAGAGTCAATTACTCATCACAACCATGGGGTGACCTCCACATGGTCTCACAGTATTGTATATGGGTGGAAAGTGTTACAAGTGGCATCTCCTTCCCCATTTACATGGGGGCCTATTTATAGAGTGGGAAGAGGAGGTGTGTGAAGTTACAAGTTTGCTCTTGGGGGCCAACTTAGTCCTAAGAGTAGTTCCATCCATCGCACCAAGTAGGTCCCACAGCATTCGAGAGACTCCGATGTTGGTCTGTGGACTTCGTCCGAGGTTGGCTCCGGACCTCGTCTAGGGTTGGTCCATGGACCTCATCCGAGATTGGCCCGTGGACCTCATTTGGGGTTGGCTCCGAACCCCATCCAAGGTTGGCCTTAGGACTTCATCCTGGGTTGGTCCCCGGACCATGTTTGGGGTAGGCTCCCCGACATGTTGGGCACTATTGATGTTGACCTCTGGACTTCGTCCGAGGTTGACCCCTGAACCCCGTCAAACAGTGGTTGTAGTGGTGCACCTTGGCACACCTTGATAGGCCAGAGTGCTACATTGCCCAAGGTAGTACGATGGCCCTCCCTCAATAGTATCCCCTCACCAATCTACGTGGTCGTCGATCGCCCGCTGGGCTAGGGCACCGACTAGGAAAAAGAGTCAGCATGCAGTCTCATGCCAGCGACTCTTCTCATAACCTATGGGGCACCAAGATATTAAAATACCTTACTCTTCATGCGGATTCCATGTCAGGGTGGACCCTTCCTTCTCAGGGATGACATAGACTTCACCCTTGGCTCGGTGCAGCCTAGGTCTAGGGATAGCGTGCAGTATGAGGGGTACCATTACACCATGAAACTTCCTTGGGCTATTGTGCTTTGAACCAAATGTGCCTTGTGCTATGGGCCAGGCGCATGCTGCGCCGCGAGCTGGGCACGCACTGCACGTGACCTCCTTAGGGGAGTTGGGTGGACTTGGTCCACCATGGACTAGACCTCCTTTAAATACCCCCACCGGCCCAAGGTGCATCCCCTCCCCGATTCCCATTTCCACATCACTCTTTCTGGCACGTCTCCGCCTCCAGTGTCTAGTGCGCTCACCCTCACTATGGGGTTCATCACCGCCTCTGTCTGGGCATCCTCTGTGTTGAGCTCCACCGGACCACTTCCATGCCATGCCCCCAGACCATGTATAGACGGTGCTCCTCTAGACCTCCTCCAAACTTTGTTCCACTGAGCTCCTTCAAACCACCTCCAGGCCAAGCTCTGGACTTCATCCCTGACTTGAGCTTGCACGCGATGTGCTTCTGGCCAGGTCGCCATCCCACTCACACACTGTCCCCTCGCCATGACCTCAAAGAGGGCGGTGCCCTCAGCCAGACCCTCATCTAGGAGGAGTGGTGCGCTCTCTTCCAGGAAGAGCACCGTGAAGGCCAAGGTGTCAGCTGACGGGGAGGAAATTCCCAAGAAGGTCATCCAGTTCACTCACTACCTAGGCCCTCCCAACACAATGAGGGTCCTCCTGTTGCTCTTGGAGAAAGAGGGCAATATTGAGAGCACCAACTTGGCCATCTTGCCTAAAGCCGATGAGGACAGTCCCAACCTCGAGCCAGGGATGCTCTCATCTTTGTCGCATAACTCAAGGCTGGCCTCTGCATTCCTCTAGTTAGGCTATTAAAAGAAGTGATTGACATATTCAATCTCAAGGTCTCCGACCTCAATCGAGACTCCTTCGTTTGCCTTTCGGTGTATGAATGGATGATGTGGAGCCTAGGGGTGAAGCACCCTTTGGCCAAGCTCTTTTGCTTCTTCCGCAATGCTTCACACCTGGTGGTGTATGCCTATGATGATGTACGCTCTTCGTATGAGGTGATTGCCTTCCAGCTCAGCGGTAGTCACCAGTAGTTTGAGTTTCCTACTAAGGCCCATAAGGCTAAGTGGGAATCATGGAGGGACTTGTGGCTTTACTACCTGCCTAGGGATTGGGCCTTCCAGGGCTTCGCCAAGTCCTAATGTGAGTTTCCCGCTTGGCTCTTTTACCCTTATGTCCATCTAGTCCCTGACCTTCCTCTAACTTAGACTTGCAGGCTTGATGCTCCCTTAAGCGGAGATGGCAACCGTGGCTGTAACATCCTAAAAAATTTTAATTGCATTTTATTGGTTTTCTGGAAATTATTTGGATTTTATTTAAAAGCCTAGAGTAATAAAATTTAATTTAAACACTTCTTTAAGCCAAAAAAAGAGTTCATTTTGCTTTTTCCTTGATTTATAGTATTTTTGAGAATTTTCTGGAATTTAAAATTCACCTTTAAAGCTAAAAAGTATTTTTATAAAAGTTAAAAAACAACTTTAAGTTGAAAATATATTTTTCCTAAGTATAAAACATCTCCAGGGATTTCTAAGAATTTGTTCGGACTTTTTAGACTTTATTTGATATTTTCTAAGTATTTTGAAGCTTCCTAGTATTCTGAAAATTAAAAACGAAATTTTAAAGCTAAAACCCCCTCAGGCTGACACATGGCTGGCCCGAATCGCATCCTTCCCGCCCAAGCTAATCTCGGCCGTCCGTTGACACTTACCCTTCGCCTCTCGGCCGACGACCTCGATCTTCTCCTTGCGCCATGTGGCGAACATCTGGCCGCCCGCCCCTCCCCTTCTCTCTCCTCACTCGCCGACATGCGGGACTCGCATGTCAACTCCTTCTCCCCTCTTTTATTCAACTTCCGCCCGCAGCCATGAACGCCCCCTCGAGCTTTTGATTTTTCAATCGTTTCTTTCCATTAGCACGAGCATCCAATGCCATTACCAGCCATTAAGCTGCCCGAGTTTACTCCACCGCATTTTCCCTCTTTTACTCCCGTTAAACCCCTCTTTAAGCAGCATTGCACCGGCCTTAATTCCGGCAAGTAAAAGACAACCGTTCGTCCTCTTTCGCCCTATAAAAACCCTCCGCACCCGTCCTCCCCTCCTTTTGCCCCCTCGTGCGCCGAAAGTCCTTTGCCCCTCTCTCCCGCACCTGAGTCCTCCCCGTGCCGTGTTCCCCATTCGCCGCCCGAGCGAGCTCCGGTGAGAAATCGCCGCCGCCCCGGTGACCCGACGTCACCTCTGTCTTCCTCATGCCCCGGTGACCAACTTTCGCCCCTCCGTCAAGCGAAGCCGCCATCAGAGACCCCTCGCCGCCGACACCGTGCACCGCCGCCACCTCGTCTCGTCGCAGACCACTCTCCGTCCATCGCCGAGCATCGCCACAGGTACCGGCGAACTCCCCTCGCTTCGCTCTCACTCTTGCGCCACTCGCCGGCCGCCACCGAGTGCCGGAGCGCCGACGAGCCCGCGGGCCCGAGCGCCACCTTCGGCCGATGCTGCCACATCAGCGCTCATGCATGTGTGGCATCCATGTGGCAGCCACCTGGTGCCACGGCTTGGCCACGTCAGCGGTGAACCGAGCCGAACCGTGAACCCAGTCTACCATAAACCAGCCCCACCTATCAGTGTAATAAAGCCATTTTAAATGTAAAAAAAATTCAACCAAAAAATAAAATTAGATGCTGACGTCATAATCTAATTTCTCAATATAAAAATAATATAAAAATCAATCCTTTTCTTTTTCTTTAGTTTTAAACTTCCTAAAGCTCGTATTTCTTCATTTTAACTCCGATTTACCCCATTCAAATTTCTAAATTCTTCTAAAATCCTAACCTATCTATTTCTGGACTCTTTTTGAATTTTGAATTTTATTTGACTTTGTTTTGGTTCTTCGCGTGTAGACTACGCAAATCCGAAGAGCTTTACTTCGACGACTCGCACCAGGACTTCGAGCAAGGCAAGTTACACATTTGACCATATTATTTCCAGTAATTTTAATTATTTATGTTGTTTTTAAATTAATATGCATGCGTACTTTTATTCAAATTAGTTCAAATGTGATTTAACCTTTAGTTACACCAAATTCCTTTGTGTATGGCCAATTTTGATATTGAATAATCATGCCATGTCACCCTAGATGAAAACTTAGTTCGTACACTAGTATTAACTGGAAATTTTATAGAATTGCTTAGCCATGCTTAGAATAATTTAGGTGGGAAGAATTGTTTCACACAAAGTGAGGATTCATAAAAAATTATTCTTGACTTTGGTGAGTCAAGAAAGTCTATGAAATTTTGATAAAATAAAATTATAAAATCTAGTTTAGACTTAGGCGTTGGTATGGTGGTGGGTGCTTGCTGGCATGCATTGTTGTTTGGTGACACAATGTCGACTGCTAGGCACGAGGGGTATGTGGTTAGGCCTAAGTCAAATTAAGGACCAGTCTGTCAACTACTAATACAAAGTCACACCGTACTACCACAAGTCTGGTATGGGACAGACCTGGCTAAGTAATTTGTGAAGTTCCATCTTGGTTTCGCTATAGGCTGAATGTGGGCGTGACATAGGCCACGAGAAGTCTCACATGGCACAAGAGGGGGCTCCAACATGTGGATTCGTGTTGTAGTGAAACCTTAGTGGTGGCGTGACTAATTTGGTAATGGAACATTGTAACAGCCTTGCCATGAAATTTTCGTCGCACACCTAAGGCAGTGTGTTATGTTAATCGCGTGGCAAAACAAGAGGACATGTCTTGTGGGTAAAGTTGTACACCTCTGTAGAGTAATAAACTATCCTGGATAGCCGTGTCCACGGTCAAGGATATCCTGAGTATGGTTTTTCACGGATTAGACTTTGGTTTTTAATAAAATCTAGTTTGTGGAAACTTGTGAAATCTTTTGGAAAGATGGTCCGAGTGGGATACCCGTGGATAGGTTAGTGTTAGTAATGTGACGATGGCCCGATCTTCCGAAAGGTACTGATAAATCGATTGTGGAGATCTCGACGTTGATGATCCAAAGGCTCCGACCAAAACAGATCGAACCCCTCGCAATCACTACACCACTGCTCCGTTGGTTATCAACCATGCCGAACACGGTTGCCCTCGCCAAGAAGGCTATCTCCTGCAAGCAAATCGAGAACACAAGCAAGAGAGTTTAAGATGCAATATGAAATTGTATCGCGAATAAAGTTTGAGTTCATAAGTTGGGGTTTCTCAACCGAACATGCGGTGAAACTGCTAAGCAGAATAATCTTTAAGAAAACCCGAGGAAAGCGGAGGGTGTGACCTCCTTAAATAGGGAAGGGGGAAGCCACACTTATCTAATGAAAAGGGAGGTGGTACTATTCGGTTTTACTATTCACACGGCCATGGTACTGTTCATGCGAACAACCACCATTCAAATAGCCTAAGTTACAAGGCCCCCTACCACTTTGACTCGGACTGAAAAATTGATGTGACTTGTTTTGCAGTTTTTGATCTGCTCGGATGGAGTTTAGAGGTGAGACCAGATCCATCTGAAAGTAGACTTCAAGATCTTTCCAACGAGTACTCACGAGTTATGGCCATTTGAAGTAGACATTGTTACGAAGGCCGAATCTGAATCGAACTCGCGAATAGGACTTGGATTGCGCTTGACGGTTCCACTTCTACACTTGAACTCGCGTGGTTCTTCCCCAAGGTTCCTTAGGACAATTAAATCATCACAAACATTAAGTAGTATGCCATTCTTTGAAATATTTGTATGCAAACTTAGGAACGCATTCACCGATGGTTGTTGACGTGCTCGCGCCGAGTCATTGGTCCTTGTATCATAGTTTCAGTTTGTTGAGTTTGCTGTGGAGTTGGCATAGTTGTATCTATAGAAATGATGTCCTCATCAGTTAGGTTGGTGCCTGCACTAATGATATTATTTCAGTTAAGAAGAATGTTTTCACATATTATATGAAATTCAGCTTTTGTACTTACTTTACGATATTTACTCCAATGTTGCTTTTTATGCAAATAACCATATTATACCTTCCTTTGTAAATCCTTATGCATGCATCAACTCTGTTAAATTTTTTGGTGTAATTTGTGGAGTACTTTATGTGCTCACCTTGCTTAACTCTGTTGCCAGAGGATGACGGCATCGACTTTGGTGAGGATTGTGACGAATAGGCCACATCTTATAGTCATTCACCTGTGGGTAGGCAGGATGGGCTGCTCCTTTTATTTATCTTCCGTTATTTACTTTTATGTTTGGCCATGAGCCATCTTATTGCAAACTTGGCCATAAGGTCTATACACTTTGCTTTATAATAAAGTTTGGTTATATGCATGATATGTATCCCTGTTAACCCTGTGTGCACTAACTTTTCTTGGGATAGTGTGATTTACACAGTGGGTTCCGAAGTTGTTGCTCCGGGATCTGACAGTGGCCCTGCTTGGGTGTTAAGGTCAAATGTGGTGTAGTGGAGGACCTGGTTTTGGGGGCTTCACCGCAACCACGTGTGCGAGATGATCGATGTGCCTATTCCTGCTCGCCCACCCTTCGACGAGGATGGTGGGTCAAGGTGGGGGATGAAGCACCCCCATGAGGCCTTGGGGGACTTGCCCCATGCATAGTCTCCCCCATCCCCAGTCTTGAGGGATCTCGGCATCCCTTGCGACTCGGCTCGAGAGGAGTCTACTAATGCCACAGGCATCTTCCACCATCCTAGTAAAGGGAAGGGTCACGTGTCTTGTCCCCCCTGCTGGGTTCTCTAGGGTCGCCTACTTCCTCCTCAAGTGCCACTTCAGCTCTCAGCTTGGAGGGCTCTCGGGGGGTCACTGAAGGAGTGACGGTGGGCTCTGTGCCCACTGGTTGCCCCGCCCATTTGCCCCACAGAAGATGCTACCAGCTGACTTGTCCCTACAGGAGAGTCTGGACACTAGGGGTGAGGCCATGGAGGCTGGCATTACCTTAGTGCAGACACTGAGGGCAGCAACGAGCATGGCCTTAGCAGACGAGATGGCCTTGGGACCCTGCCTCGAGCATGTGATTCCCACATGCATACCGCGTGGAGAGGTGCCTCGAGGTACGAGTTCACGCACCCCTCTGCTGGTCAAGAGTTGTGTCCCCACTAAGGACCTCACCTTCTCAGAGCCTATTACCGAGTTCCTGAGCGAGGCCATAGCATGTGTAGTGCCTGCCAACCTTGACTCAACCCTCGAAGTCGACCCTTTGACCAAGAGGTAGGTGTTTGCTTTAGTGGAGTGTAACCTAATGAAGGTAACTAGATTGTCCACTTACCTTGATTTGACAAGCTCCTGACCTGGACACTCTTTCCTTGTAGAGCCTCCTCGCGCATGCACAAGTTGTCTTTCATGCAAAACGACATCTTGATGGAGAGCAAGAGGTTCATGAAGGAGGTAGAAGGCAAGGCAGCCACTGCTCAGTGGGAGCTAGACACAGCCCGTGAGACAATCATCAAGCTACACTAGAAGTTGCGGAGTAGGAGTCCGACGTGGAGCATCTTTACCATGGTTTGCCCCAAGTCACTGATGAGTGGAACAAAGTGACCACTGCTGCTATATCCACTGTGAAGATGATGCATGGCCTTGCCCAAGATTGGGTGTCTCTGCGGAACTCCCCTCATGATTGACAAAGATCACCATCGAGAGTTTCTCTCTTGGACGGGCGCGACTGGCAATGCATCCAGGGTGTCGGTGCCGAGCTTTTGGTGCTACTGCACTGCTAAAGTTCTCCTCACTTCCCTCCAACTAGTGGACTGTTACCACTTCACTACTTTTGGGGAGTCCACGTACGAGGTGCCAACCTCCACCGATCTGGATGGGGCCAAAAGGCTATCATCGAACATGTTTGCTCCTTCTTCTCGTGGGTTTGGAGTTCGTGAAGGTTGAGCTACCTTGATGGGCTCATCTACCGAGCACACACTCAACCACCTAAGGGGAGTTCCTCTGGTTCATGAGAGGGAAGCCTCAGGAGACCAGGTCCATCCTAGGTGTCAGGCTTGTTATAAGTTTGCTGATCTTAGTTGCTAGGTTTTGTATGTTAGCACGTCGGAACGCCCCAGTGTCCCTGTCGGTACCAGCTTTCTAGTAGGGCTTTCTGTGTAGCTTTGTACTTTCTAGGAGTTGACCCCCTTTTGTAGCTACTATGTTATCAATGGAGTTGCAACCTTAGAGTCCATTGTTCTTAAGTGTGTTGTGCAGTGATGAGATGTTCACAATGGCTTCCTTCCTATCCTTGCAGATGGTGGTGTGGTGAACCAAACTACCCGTTGGCCTCTTAGGAACCAACCCTCCTTGAGCCGAGTCATTTAAGCATTGAACTTCTTGTGGAGCACTGAAGTTTGAGCGATGATCAGGAGGTGAATGGCTGGGGCGAGGACCGTCTATGATTTTTATTGCCATCATCCCGAACGGCAGGGGGCGAACTCTTTGTGCCCCATGTCGGGACTCATTTTCACACAAGCGATGATGTTGGCTCAGACACCGACCGACCTATCATGGCTCTAATGGATCGCGCGTAGGCTACGCAAGCAGAAAACAAAACTTTTCTACCGCGCACACAAGGACATCATACTTAAGGAGGGATCATGGATCGTTACCACTAGACGCCAGCAGCAATGAAGAAGAGTTGGAGCCGATCCAACCACGCGTCGAGGTAGTAGTGGAAGTAGCCGATCGTCCCGAACCGATCGTCTCCTCCACGCGATCAACCACACCACGAGCGGATCCAATCAGAGGTTGTTGATGCCGATCAATGCCGCAACGAGCGGCGCCCACCGGTATCCACACGCCCGGCCGAACGCCGATCGCGAGTGTACCAAAGACTCGCGAGCGCCTAGGGTTTGGCTCAGAGGTGGCGGCTGTGGTTTAGCTCGGGATTATCGATGCAACCCTCGGCCCTCGCCTCCATATATAGACCTCCTCACTTGGGCCTCATGATCGAGGCCCAATAGGAGTCTATCCGGATCTCTATCCGATTGAGCCTACATCCGAATCACATTCGAATTAGTGTTCCAACCCGTTAAGTGTGCGACCACAGAGGTTCACGATACTTGGTCGCGACCCGTAAACACCTTTCCAATCACCACATTAATAGCGGTCTCTAGTAAGACATATTAACCCCAATGTATACGTAAAGATCATATCTACCGAACTCGTAATGTTCTCATGTACTAATCCCTTTGCCTCACGATATAGATTAAGCTCAAGGCGAGACCGTGTCATCCTCTTAATAGCTCAATCACTCTCTCGATTCCGTGATGGATTATAAACTCGTGATTGACTCCTCAATCACCTTGGCATGGCCATGCACTTTCATAATCCATTACATCGAGGGGCCCGAGATATCTCTCCCATAAGGCGGGCAAATTCTATCTTGATCATTCACATCCCACTACATGTTTCATGGCAAACCCAAAGACTACTTTTATGACTACCCGCCACGGAGTAGTGTTTAGTAGTCCCAAAATAAGCTACTACGCATGCCGGGAACCATGATGATCTCAAGTCTAAGGATTCCACATAAACACTACTTGAGACCAACCGATGACACATGGAATCTCTGCAGTGTCTCATGGCGGTCTATCCAACATATGTTCACTAACACATGTCCATATTATTGATTTGGTATCTCCATACCATGATCCATGAGACATGATCATCAATCAATACATATGCTGATCTTTGAATCATATTTGTTCCTCATATGAAATTTGATCAGGGATCATTTAGAAATAGCAACATTTTGGCATTAAGAGTCTCATGAATAAGTCACATACTCATTGATCAATAATGAAAATGTCTATTTCAAGGAACAAAGCAATGTATCATAAACATAGTATGTGATATATTCAACATCTCCATGTTGCCTCTAGGGCATATCACCAACAGGCTCCAGGATGCCCTTGCTATATTTACCCTTGTTCTTTCACTAAACTAGGAGGATGTCCTTATATTGTTGCCGCTTGTCTAATATTAGAATAATGCTTACTAATTGCTTCTCACCAGGGGGTATTCCATTACCATGTCTCCCATTGAAAAAAATTGTGTTTGGGACAAAGTTCATGAGCGCCTAGTAGGTCGAGAAGGTGAGAACATCGTCGTCTACTGTCGGAAAAAACTTGACGCTCAGGATGAAGCTTAAGAGTGCCTAGTAGGCCAGGAAGGCGAGAACATCAGTTTCTCCCATCGAAAAAAACTTGACACTCAGGACAAAGCTCGTAAGTGCCTAGTAGGCTGGGAAGGCAAGAACATTGTTGTCTTCCATCGAAAAAACTTGGTGCTCAGAAAGAAGCTCACGAGAGTCTAGTAGGATGGGGATGTAAGAATGTCACCATCTCCCATCAAAAAAACTTAACACCCAAGAAAAAGCTCATGAGTGCCTAGTAGGCCAAGAAGACGAGAATGTCACCATTTCCTATCCAAAAAAACTTGGCGCTCAGGACAAAGCTCGCGAGCGCCTAGAAGGTTAGGAAGGCAAGAATTTTGCTATCTCCATGGGGTGTTTTTGTTAACTTGGCCCCAGAGGGCGAGTATTCATTAACTTACCTAGCCCCGGAGGGTGAGTGTTCATTTGTCTACTCGGCCATGGAGGTGAGTTTTTATTGACTTGGCCCAGAGGGCGAGCATTCACTGGCTTACTCAGCCCTGAAGTGCAATTATTCTTTGGCTTACTCGGCCTCAGAGGGCAAGCATTCGTTTGTCTACTCTACCTCGGAGGGCATGTTTTCGCTGACTCGGCCCTAGAGGGTGAGTATTCATTGACTGGACCCCAAAGGGTGAGTTATTGTCAACTCGGTCTAGGAGGGCAATAATCTGCTTGTCTTGGTGTGAGGTTCACTTAATGTAGACACTTCACCCAAAAGATACACAGGAAAGGTATATATAATTAAGGGGCGAGGGGCATCATAATTGGCCCGATACAAAAAAGACAGAGGTTGTCCATGTTTTAGTTGTGCTTGAGTTTGACTCTGTCTAGAGACTACAACTGGAACAACCCTGGGCAGGTGGCACATATGACCTCGTATGGTCCCTCCCACTTGGAGCTTAGTTTGCCATCAAGATCTTGATTTGCTTTTTTTCTTAAGGACAAGGTCACCAACCTAGATGGGCTGTGGTAGATCAACCTTGTTGTATGCTTTGGCCATCGCTGCCTGGTATCAGTCATTATTGAGGGTTTCTTCCTGCCAAAAGGCATCGGCTAATTCCAATGAGACCCAGCGAGTGTCGTCATCCAGGACAACCATAGTCATGAGATATCTAAGCTTGATTTTCTCTAGTGTTATAGCCTCATCATCATATAGCAGCATGAACAAGGTGAACCCTGTGGCCTGGCTGAGTGAAGTACGTATCGACCACAATACACTTGGCAACTCATCTACCTAACAATCCTTCGAGAGGTTGAAGAGACGAGTGTGAAGCCTAGATAGGATGACACCGTTAGCCCTCTCTACCATATCGTTGGCCTTGGATTAGCGGCCGATGTGAAGCAGAGGTTGATACCTACGTAGAACTTGAGGAAGGAGGCTGCATCGAATTGAGTCACATTGTCAATGATTACCTCCCTCGGCATACCAAACCAGCATATAATATTTTTCCATATAAATTTCTAGACTACTATGAAGGTTAGCTTAGCCAGCGGCTTGGACTCAATCTGCTTAGAGAAGTAGTCAACAACCACCACAGGAAACTTGTACCCTCTTGTTTGTGGCTTGAAGGGGCTAACCAAATCTACCCCCACCGAGCAAGCAGCCACTATGGCAATATGGGTTGTAGGTCATTTGCCAGTGATAGGCAACACACATTCAGATGAGGGACTCCGCATCTCATAGGATAGTGGGCCAGTAGAACCCTTGCCAGAAGGCCTTGGACACCAAGGCGCGGGGAGCGAGATGAGAACCGTAGAGCCCCTAGTGTATCTCGTCAACTAGGTTAGCACCTTCTTCCTTGGACATGCATCGGAGGTAGGGTTGGCAGACACCATGCTTATATAGGATATTGTTGTGAATGACAAAGCCCCTTGAGCATTTTTGCAACCTTCACACCTCAGTAGGGTCAACGGGTTCAGTTCCATCGATAGGGTACTCAATGATCGGTTTTCTTCAGTCTTGCTCTCCAATGGGGCACACTTCGGGGAGCCCCTTCACTGTCGGTTCTGCTATGACCTCATATAAGGCATTGGCCAGCCTCTTCATCTGTGCATTAGTGGCCTTGGCCAGGATGTCTACTTCAACATACTCAAAACGGTAATACCACTAAAGTATTTCTCCATTGCTTGAATGAGAGTCAGGTACCTTACCAACACTAGATCTCTAGCCTAGTAACTCTTATCGATGTGACAAGCAATGAGCTGGAAATCACTTTTCATGAGGAGTCTCCTAGCCCCCAACGCTTGAGCTTTGTGTAGCCTGAGTAACAAAGTTTTGTACTTAGCGATGTTGTTTGTCGCCTCGAAGTCCATGTGGGCATAGTAGAAGGTACACGTTCTACTCAACAACTTGAGGACCACTTCTGCCTCTACGCCTTTCGAGCACCAGGGACCACCATGTAGATCATTCAAGGTGGGTTGGCTGGTGGGATGGATAGGGGCAGTGGCGGAGAGAGGGGGCCTGGGAGGGGCCTGGCACCCCCCAATCTTCTAATAATCCTTCATTATGTAGTTAATTATATGTGTTTAATTAGTGGTTTGGCCCCTCCAAAAAAATGCAAAGTACACTTCACCTAATGATCCTGCTAATTTCTCAAGTCAAGAATATTATCCTCCCAAAGTGAAGTGGAAAAATATTATCCTACTGATTTCTCAAGTCAAGAAAGAGCTCAATTGGAGTGTCAATTGCCACATTTTCAACTTAATGTATGCAATTATCCAGACCTAAGTACATTACCATCACTTGCTGATCTAACAAGTGGACCAGTTAAGACTGGTAAAGATTCATCTTATCATATGGTGGACATGTTGTTAAGATTAGTCTTTACTCTTCCGGTTTCAACTGCAATCACCGAGAGATGTTTTTCAGCTATGAAACTTGCGAAGACGCGACTTCGAAGTACAATGGGAGATGGATTTTTACGAGATTATTTGGTAATTTATATTGAAAAGGAATTGACCGCAAAGATTAGTAATGATGATATTATTAAGGCCTATGATCTTGCTGGTAGTCGTAGAGCTAAGTTTAAGTTAATAGAGATGTAATTTTCTATGCATTGTAATTTGCAAAACATAGTACTGTGATATGTGACTATTGGATCGGTAAATTCGACACGGTTCATTGGTTCTACTCTACTTGTTGTCCATGTTGCCCCCCATATCCAATTGTAGGCTCCGCCCCTGGATAAGGGGAGTAACATGCGTCATTTTTACATACATTTAGCCGTCATTTTACCCTCATATTTTTCATATTTAGAGACCATTTATCATCATTTACACGCTTTTCTATATTTAATTGCTCGAAATGGACAATTTTACATTTTTTTATATTTTTCTGCAGGCCGGCGCGACCAAGGCGCATAAACGACAAATTTGGCATGCCGGGCCAAACTCGCCAGTGGCCACCTCATCGCCACCGTACCACCCTTCCTCTTCTTCTCCACCGCCGCAACCCCTTCACCTCTATGCCTCCCTTCTCCACTACGCTTTCGGCGCCGCCGTCTAAATCCACCATCTCGCCGGCGGCCGCCCCACTTTCCCGCCTTATTGTTCCTCCGCAGCACCCGCGCGCCACCGCATCTCCACCAAGCACCGGGCCGCTGCTTCCCCTCTTTTCTCCCACCATCCTTCTCATCTCCGGCCGCCATCTCCTTCATCCCTCCGCCGCCCGCTCCAGATCCACCCCGGCGCGCCGTCCTCACCAGCTCCTCCACCAGATCCGCCTCTCCGGCCGCCTACATCACCCCTCTCCCTCAATCAGTGCGCCGCCCCTGCGCCATCACTATCATCCACGCCACCATAGCACCGGCGACTCCACCAAGCGCCGGACCGCCGATCTCCATCACCACTGACGACGGCGACCTCTTCTTCACCATCTCCAACTACTTCCTCTCCACCCACACCGATGACTTCCTCCTCTGCCTCAACTTCACCGAGCCCTCCTCTACTACTACTTCTTACTCTTCGATTTATCTCCAACTCTTCTCCTTTACTCTTTTTACTGACTTTTATTGCTAAGTGATTGCTTCGGTTAACTATCACTTCCTGTTAATTGTGCACTGTTAAACTGTTGGTTTATGCACTATGATTGTGGATGTGAATCATGGATGTTGATCTATTGCACTGTGAATGTTAATCTTCGATTATGAGTTGTGGTCATGTTGTGAAACAGTACAATCTTAATGTGATGTTAGGTTAGTTACTTGAGTGTCTGTTTGTGTTCAGTGCTTGTTTAGGTCTGTCAGTTCTGATATGTGTTAGTTGTCAGTGTTAGTATCTGTGGATCTACTTGTGTTTGTTTGTGCGGATTAGCGAACTGGCGATCGTTTCCCTTCCCCTTGCTGTCTCGACCCACCTAGTGCTTCTAGATCCTCACTTGTGCTTCTCGACCTTCCTCTTTGCTTCTCTCAATGGTCGTTCGATAATTAAGTCGTGCGTGTGTTCGTTGTAGTTATTTGTGTTGTCGTTGTCGTCATCATCTAGTTAGCCGTCGACCGTTTTCTCCCTTGTTCTCTCTCGACTCCCTCCGTGCTTCTAGACTCCCCCATTGCTTCTCGACTTCCTCTTTCTATCTCGCGGTCGGTAGTTAGTTAGGACGTCAGTCGGTGGTCGTGGACCAAGCATTGGATGCGGATGAAGCAGTGCATGAACGCTCGAATGGACTCACTCGACATCTATTTGAAGATGTGCAGATCAGAGGACGTCACCAGCTTGTTCATGTTCCCTTGGAAATACTTGCTCAACTTGTCCTGAAGTTGCTTCCATGAGTACACCGAATGAGGAGGGAGGACGAGGCACCAAGACTAAGAAACCCCTGAAAGGGCTAGGGCAAGCTCTTTGCCATGATGGCTTCCCCCCTCCCACTGCCACTATGGTAGCCTCGTATACAAGGACGAACTCCATGGGCTCGGAGTCCCCCGAATACTTCATGACCTCCAACATTCAGAAATATGCAGGCCATAGGGTGGCTTGCAAGCCCAGGCTCAACGGTTGGGGGTCGACGGGATCAACAACAACATGGGCGGGACCGCTTGAGGTTAGGGAGCATGACGGAAGTCTGTCAAAGGGTGGAGTGCAGATTCTTGCCCTTGGTCGGCCTGTGGCAGTCTGACCCCCCAAGTGATCATGGTTCGCACCTACATCCCCAGCCGAGACAAAGGCTTCCCTCCATACTTGGTCAAGCTATTCCCTAAGGTCATTGGCTTCTCAGACTTTGGTCGACGCTGATAAGTTCACCCGAGAACGAGCTTCGGCCAGCTCAGCTCGAAGGGCTTCAACCTCAAACACCTCAGGATGGGACAACCTTCGTGCTAGGGTTTGAACTTCCTCCACCTGATTCCTTAGTTCCTCAGCTTCCCAGGCCCCTATAGGTGGTGGGGGTCTTCCTTTGACCCATGCCCTTTTGAGCTACCCCTGAAGCTCCCTCGCTCAGCGAGCCTTAGTAGCAAACCGTAGAACTTTAGTCTGTGATTCCCTCAGTTACCGCTAGAGGTCCTCCAACTCTCGCTCGACCTCCTTGTTGGCACTTGGAGGGTCGACCTCACTGGAGGCCACAGTCTTGCCAGTGACCTCAGCCTCTGTGGAGAGGTTTGGCAAAGTCTCTAGGCCCCAAGTGGTGCGGGTTGTGATTTGGTTTGACTTTGGCCTCAAAGGGGGGTTCGTATTTTCTACTTTGGAAACTTTCTGTGCTTTCCTCTTCTTAGGCAGCATGACCTCTCGCCCGAGTCCCCACGGATGGTGTCAACTATCATCGATACGAGATCAGACAGTAAACTTATAGGCACCCACGGTCGGATTCGTGGACCACTGAGGATGCAAAGGGACTCAACAAGAATCATACACAAGGAACCATACGAATGTATTGCACGTGAGTGGAAAGTGTTAGAAGTGGCCTCTCCCTTTCCATTTACAAGGGATCCTATTTATAGAGTGGGAGGAGGAGGCGTGTGAAGTTACAGGCCCACCCTCTGGGCCTAGCTTACTCCTAAGGGTAGTTTTGTACAATGCACCAAGTGGGTCCCACCGCGTCTGAGAGACTCTAGGGCTGGCTCTGAACCTCGATTGGGATTGGTCCACGGATTTGGTATGAGATTGGCCCGTGGATCTCGTTGGAGTTAGCTCCGGACCTTATCTGAGGTTGGCCTCCAAACTTCATCCTGGGTTGGTCCCTAGACCTCATCAAGGTGGGGTTGTAGTGGTGCGCCTCCACATGCCTTGCTAGGTCGAAGTACTCCATTGCCTGAGATGGCTCAGGGACCCTCTCTCAATAGAATATTTGCATATATGCTACTACATGCTAAACTAACAATTATGAAATATAAATGCCACTCAAAAAATATATTCTTACTACACCCCTATAGAAAAAACATAACACCACAACTTTACAAATAAAATAAAAACCAAATAGGAAGATATTCTCATCCAACGCATGTTCTCACTTGCTTGGCTTTGTTTCAAGAACTCAGCTTCCATGGGAGAAAGGGATTTGCAAACTGCAATAGCCTAGAGCTCCATGCCATTGACAAACCAAGGCCCTTGCTTTGGAATTCGAGGGCCAGTGGTTAATCAATAAGTAGTAGCATTTGTGCCAAAAATTGTTTTGGGTGACTCATATCTAGTATAGTAGGATTTGGAAAGGTGTGCTATAAAGAGTCATAGATGAATTATAGTAGGATTAGGATTCCTACTCCTATTTGGATTAGGTCTCCTACTCTGTTTTGGAGAAGAGCTAGGAGGGACTATATAAACCATAGAAGGGTGACCATGGAGAACCCAAGCTACAAGAAACAAACAACAAAGCAACCAAACCTACTCATACAAAGGTAGAGATACACGAGAGAATTAGAGGCTGGGTAATTTTTTAGCACTAAATTTTTGTATATAGCAAGCATCCTAGGGTCCTAAAAGATTCGTGAGGGTTGTGAGTGAGCGACAATCCCTTATACTCTTTTGCGGTTGTGCTTAAGAAATTTAAGGTCGGTTTTGCCAAATCTTTTATCTCATTGTGGTTGCTTCTACGTTGTTATTTTGGTTCTCTCTATGAGATTCATCTTCTTTGTTCTTAATACCATGCACGCTCGTGCCATATCTCACAAACTCTAATCCAATCTAGGGGCTACTGCACATAAGAAGGGATATCAGAGTGTAACAAGTGGTATCAGATCCTAGGCCGAATTAATCCAATTTTTGATAAGGTTGGTAACGCTTTAGGTTTCACAAAACTAAGATCGATGTTGATGATGTAAAATCAAATAGAGAAATTTAACAACAGAGAAAATTCTAGTGTGTGGCTATACGTTGTGAAGGGTGTCCTTTTCTAGTAGGGGCTAATCAATGCTCTTGAAGGGGACAAATCGAAAAAGACATCCGATGAAGACTGGAAGGTGATAGAGCAGAAGGTTGTCAGTACAATCTATCTATGTCTCTCCGATAAGATATAGTACTCAGTAATCAAGGAAAATTCATCAAAAAATTATGGAATGACTTAGAAGAATTGTATATGACAAAATCACTGACAAACCGGTGGGTGCTGAAGCGACAACTATATAGGTTGCACATGGAGAAAGGTACACAGTTCGTTAACCATTTCAATATCTTCAACAAGTTTATCACACAGTTGACTAGTATGAATAAGAAAATTGAGGAGAACAACAAGATCGTCATACTAGCATCATCTCTACCACCATCATGGGAGAAATTAGTGATGAATATTCTCATCGAGAAAACTACTCTCAACTTCAATGAAACAGTTGCATATCTATTAGAAGCAAAGTCCTAGAAAAACCCATCAAAATCTTCATTCTCAGGTGATCAAGCATTGGCTGTAGTAGGTGTTGCAGGCCGAGCAAAGATCACAGGAAGAAGAAGAGTAAGACCAAGGGCACATGCGTATGCTATCTATGTGACAATGAAAGTCACATGATAAATGGTTGTCCGAGTTTGAAGCAAGTGAAGGGTGTTTGCTCAGTAGCAATAGCAAAAGATGATTCTGACGTGTAAATCAAGTACTTCTCATGGATGGATATTAGATTTAGGTTGTTGCTTCCATTTTGTAACATCCCAAATTTTGAGTTTTGAAAAATTTAAATTTAAATTAATTATTTTGAAGCAATTGGCTTTTATTTGGATTTTTCTGGCTTTTCTGGAGTTTATTTCAAATTTTAAATCAAGAAAATGTATTTTAAATATTTTATAAAAGCCAAAAAGTGTTCATTTTATTTTTCCTAACCTTCCCAGAATTTTTAAATAATTTTGAGAATTTTTCGAATTAAAATTTATTTTAAAAGATAAAAGGAATTTTACAAAATTATTAAAAGCAAATCTGAAAATATAAATATTTTTAATAAGTCTAAATGGTTTCCAGGAATATTCTATAATTTTTCTGGAATTTTTAGATATTATTTATTATTTTTCTAAGCAATTATATTGTTTCTAGTATTTTCTGAAAATCTAATCCGAAAATAAAATCAATTAAATCTCAGGCCGCCACGTGTCGCTCATCCGACGGCCGATACCCCTTCGTTGGATTTAATCCAAGCCATCCCCTTTCACTTAAATCCAATGGGTATGAGCAACTTACTTGCCACGTGTCAGCGATCCAACGGCCCGTACCCCTTCATTCTCTTTTCTCTCACCGACGAGTGGGTCCCACCTGTCATCTCTTTCTTCTACCTCTCCTTCTTCCTCCTCCCACCTCCCTCTCTCCTCCTCCATTAATGCCGAATGGAGCTTTTCAATTCGGCCGATTCGTGCCTTTAAAACCCGATTGAACTGCGCAATCAACTCCCCTCTTCACTCTCTCCATCACTCCGGCCGTTATCCCCAATAAATTTCACCGTTTTCGGCCGCAATCGTCGCCTCCCCGTGCGCATGGCCACCGGCCTTCCCCCTCCCCATTGTCCCTATAAATAGCACCCCCGGGGAGCTCTTCGGCATCCCTTCACTCCCCGCTCCACTTCCCCTTTCTCACCGAGTGCCGAATCCGCCCGAGCGCCGCCGTCGCCGTGCGCCACCGCCGCCGCCTCTTGCTCCTCATCGCCGGCCTCCTTCGACGCCCCGGCCCCCCGCCACCACTGGTGAGCTCGCCACCTCTCCTCTTGCCCGCCGCCACTGCATGCCGCCCCGGCCGCCGGCCGCCGCCGCCGCCCGTCTTTGCCGTCGCGCGCGCCGCGTGGCCGCCACCTCACCGGCCGAGCTGCGTGGCGCGCCATGTGGCGCATGCGTGGCGCACGCGTGGCGCCACGTCGCCGAGTGCGCCACCTCGGCACGGCCGCCTGTCCGTGGACTCGGTCCACGGTGGACCGGGCCCACGCGTCAGAAATTTTCAAATTTCAAATATTTGATGACGTCATAATTATGATTTTTCAATAAAAAAATAATTCGGGAAATTACCACCTTTTCTTTTTCTTTCAATTAAAATTTCCCGAGGCCATATCTTTCTCGTTTTAACTCCGATTTGACCCGTTCAAATTTCTAAATTTTTCTAAAATCATAATCTATCTAAATATACATTCTTTTTCAATTTTTGAATTTTATTTAAATTTTGTGTGTATTTATTTGCTTTGTTGCTTTGTCTTTTTCCGCGCGTAGATCCGACGTCGCCGAGGACTTTTTCGACCTGCAGCAAGAGAATCAAGAACTCACACACGAAGGCAAGTCTCCTTTGAACATCTTGAACCTATGTTTGAGAAAAGTTTTAATTATTTTAAATTAATGCATTGCTATGTCGCATAAAATGATAATTTCTGTTTTTAGAGATATAGTTAATCCGACAATTGTTAAGCCCTCATTTGACATTGACAACCGTGTACCTTTGACACCCTAGGATTTCCTTTGTCTCAATAATGAGATTATTATAAACTTTGGTGAATGTTGTACCAGTAGTAAAATGCATAGTCATGCTATATAACCTTTTGTAACCTTGGAATGGGAAATTATATTTCATTGATTTAGACTTTTGTTCAGAAAGTTAGTGGCGATTGGTGTTGCCACTGTTCTTTAAAATAAAATAAAATGTGAGAGTTGGTTTAGACTAGGGCGGATGGTAAGATTGGTTTGGTGCGGTTAGCACGAGAACTTGTAAAGTGTATGTTCCGCCCTAGTCAATTAAGGACCGACGCTTGTGTTTGTCCAGACTGAGCACTACCGTACAACCACATGTCTATATGGGTACGACCTAGCTGATTAACTTATGATAGACTAGTTTATGTACCACCAGTGGAAAATGGGTGCCAGGGTGTACTGGTTATTCACAGTGAGGGACAGGGTTTACTGTACTCATATGGCGCAAGAGGGGCTTCGATTGGGTGGTTTAACCCTTCACGGTGAAACCTCAGCGGGTGGTGTCTAGCTAGACTGGAGTAAGGTAAAAGCTTTGTGATATGTCATCTGGGTCTCATGCCTAAGGAAGCATGTTGGCTATTAAGATGACTTATCTCTTGTGGGTAAAGTGTACAACCTCTGCAGAGTGTAAAACTATTTGAATAGCCGTGCCCACGGTCAAGGGCGGGCAAGGAATGCATTCACATGGTAGATCTTTGGTTTTGTTTTTTTTTAAATAAAAGTTTTGAGAACCGAGACTGGTTGGAACTCTCGGAGTTGTTGTCCTGGCGGATGTAGCCAGTGTGGGTGGTTTAACCCGTTTTCTTGAACTTTGGCGGTTAGCCAGTACTTTAGTGTGGGTGGTTTAACCCGTGGTTTTGAGCTTTGGCGGGTTGAGCCGGTATTCAAGTGATGGTGGTTGTAACCTTCACTATTTATCTTGATAGATTCTGTTAAAACAATCACCTTGTTAAATTGATGCCTTTAAAAATAATTAATGGTATTTGAAATAAAATGTGGCTTTGTGCAAAAAGAACCATATAACCCTCCTTTGTTAAACCTGCATCTATTGCATTTTCCCAAGACTTGCGGAGTACTTTATGTACTCACATACTACACTTAAAATAATAACCAGAAGAGTATGAAGCTCAAGATGGATCTTACGACTACGAAGCATTTGGATTCGACGAAGGCTTTCAGGAGTTCTAGATTGCGCTTCCCAGTCAATTGCCTGTGGCGTATTGACGGGTCTTCTCCGCTGGATTTACTTTTGCTTCCGCTGTGCTCTATCTTTTGTGTGAGTGCGAGGTCTTGTAACATCTTATGTAATAAAGGTCTTTCGGCCTAACTCTCTTTATTAATGTAATTTCGTTGTTGGCAATGTAATCATTACTGTTTAACTGTGTGCACTAGCTTTGATCTGGGACTAGTGCTGTAATACACAGAGGGGCTGGATTTGGAAATCCGGGTCCTGACACATTTATGTTTGGCAAGGGTGATGTTTGATAAAGGATCTCTATGCCCGGCGTATGAAATTATTCACTTAGTGGATTGCAATAAGTATGCAATTACTGAGATGAGAATGGTTACATTAGAGAAGTACGATGGAGCACATCGCATATTGACAGGAATTCGGTATGTTTTCGGTTTAAAGAAGAACCTAATATCTGTGAGGTCGCTTGAACTCGAAGGTTGTGAGGTATCACTTTAAGGTAAAGTCATGTGAGTTACTTGCAAAGGATAAGTAATTATGAAAAGTATCTAGAGCAATAGTGGATAACATTTAAAGTGTAATATTAAAGATGGAGTAACCAATGGGAAGTCTGATAAAAATCTTAGTCAGGAGAAGAAAATCGTGTCATCAATAGTAGGTGCTCAGACCTCATCTACAGTTATGTATGGAACTGCAAAGACGGTTGCAAAATCTAGTAGACGCAAAGGCGAAGGTGTAAACCGTTGGAAGAAGGAAGACGTGGTGGAACCAACCACATAGTACCAGGGAGCAAGTGGAGCTCGGAGGCGATACAAACCTATGGCATAGAAGGCGGTAGAAATAGGAGATGTGGCTAATCAAACTACACAACGAAATGAACTCACCAGTGGAGGATCAGGGTAGGCTAGTTTGGACACTGACATGCACATTACGGTGATATACATAAGCCCCTGTGATATGGGCACTCCCAAAGGTGAGAGGAAAAACAAAAAAAATAAAAAGGTAGAGCTAACTAGAAGCGAATTCTTGGAGGAGCACAGTAACTTCAACAGATAAGGGTCAAGATGGAGATTGTTGAGTTAGAGTGACTCATATTTAGTATTTTAGAATTTAGAAAGGTGCGCTATAAAGAGTCTTGGATAAATCATATTAGGATTAGAACTCCTGCTGCTATTTGGATTAGGATTCTTACTTTGTTTTGAAGAAAGACTAAGAAGGACTATATAAAATATAGGAAGGTGACCATGAAGTACCTAAGCCACAAGAACCAAGCAACAAACCAACTAAGCCTAGGTAATTATTTAGCACTAAATTCTTATATAAGGCAAGGATCTAAGAGTTCTAAAAATTTGAAAGGGTTGTGAGTGACAATCTCTTGTACTCTTTTAAGATTGTGCTTAAGAAATTTGCGATCGACTTCGCCAAATATTTTCTCTCCCGTCGTGGTTGTTTCAGTGTCGTTATTTTGATTCTCTCTGAGATTTATTTTCTTCATTCTTGGTATCATGCACTCAAGAACCATGCACGCTCGTGCCGTATCTCATAAACTCTAATCTAATCCAGAGGTTGTTGCGTATAAGAAGGGTATTAGAGTTTAACAAAAATAAAAAGGCATCAAATTGAAGCTGGTAGCTAGCCCCAAACAAACACGTGGCCATAGGAAAGAGAGACCCAGCAGTCCTTTCTCAAAGAGAGACAAATCCAAAATCAAAGAAGAGAAAAAAGGTAGACGATTGAGGGAATAATTGACTCCAAAGCAACAAGCGTTTGAATTAAGCACGCGACGTTCTTTTCTCTTTGCCCCTTTCTTGACTGCGAAGAAGGAAAAGAAAAACAGCTATAAGAAACGACGTTGATGTAGTCTTTTGTCTCCATAACCGACAACTCAACAAGGGACCCTCTAAAACTTGTCTATCTTGACCATGTTGCTGCTTGTTATTAGGCCTCTTTCAAAAAAAATGAATCGGGTTTTCAATGTAAAATAAACGAAATAAAGGTTTTAGACGTTTCAACAAAAAAAGAAGAAAAATTCTAGATTAATGCACCCTAAACTTGTGTATGCTTAACATGAACCGCAAGCATTATGAATCACTGGAAATAGTAACACAACATAGACTTCCATGTTTGTATCCTTACATAAACCACAAGCATTCTGAGTCACTGTAAATACTAACACACGACATATACTCCCATGTCCTTTGCAGACGTTCTTCTCCAGGTCTTACTCTTCAGAGCTTGCCCTTCAGGCTTTAGTACAGTGAAGCCTTGTTCAGGTGTGGAGGGACTAGCAATAGAACATGAACCTTTTCAGCTCATCTTTTATCTCAGGAAGTGGCTTCACACCACCAGATGGAGCAGTACATCCAGAGCTAAACTTTGACACCATGTCGGAACCTTGGGTGAGGTAGAAGCGAGCACGGAATGCGAGCTTATGAGCATAGTACGCAGGAGGAGCTGACAACGAAAAAAAAAGTTAGCACAACAACATGTAACAGCCAGCAGGAGTTAAAAACCAAACAACATGCAGAAATCACTGCTCTTACAAGCACTAGGAAGACAAATTCAGTAGAATAGTACTAGTAACTTGTTACAATTTTGACTCATCTCCTGGCTCCCCAATTCTACTTCAAATTAGATTGCGGATTTTGGCCAAATACCGAGCTCTCCAGTAGTTTTGTCGTGTTACTTTGAATTTTCTCATCAATTCACACAACTTGTCAGTGTAGGGAGTTAATGTTCTTCGCACTAGACACCATGGTTTTAACAGAACAATTTAATTCCTCTGGGATGAGACAGAGCTGATAGAGAAAAGTGACATACCAATGGACACCGAGCGAGTGCAGCTTGTATACCTGACAAGAGCATAACAGAGCAAAACGTCATACAACTGAACAGTACAAACTGCAAACAACAAGATGGCAGGTAAGAGCGTACTTACAAGTAGCACAGGTTGTTTGTGAGAGACTGCAGGCCATCTGCAGTGAACTTGTTGTCATTTCGCAACAAATGGTAATGCGTAGGACGGCTTGATCACCTCTGGCCAGTCTTGGGAGGCAACGACATAAATGGAACCACACCAGTGAAAAATGTGAAGATATGAAACAAGAGTATTTACTGTCTAATTTCTGAACCAAATAATATCTCACAGAAGCAATGTTAGGGGCAGTATCATCCAGAGCACCAGGATGAGTAACATCGGCACCAAAGATAATCGTTAGCTTATTCGAAACAACTAAACTTCCTCGTGTATCAGCAAATACTGAATTCCTTCCTCCAGCCTGTGGAGATGGTGAATATATCTCACGTAGGGTAACAAGCTTTGTGAGACAGCACTTTAAGAATTGGAATTGGGTTTACCTTGGCATTTATCTTAATGGCGACATTTGCAAAGTATTGAGGGTTCATCTTTAAGACATGCATCCTTCAACAATACTGCGACATCAGACCGATGTCTGTTTCACAGATCCTTTTAATGTTACCTGTAGTTAAAAAATGACATCAGGCATGGGATTTGTAATAATCGGTGAAGGAATTGGGTCTGCCATAAGCAATATTACCGTATAAGCTGCCGTTTTTATCTGGTAATATTGCAAGTAGGAGGTCAATTTTTTGACCCCCTCAACATGTTCCGTGCTTCCTCATAGCGCATATGAAGATCAGCTTCAACTTGATCTGGATGAGCAGGGAATATTGTAAACCTCAAATCGGCGAAGTCCTGAAATCAAAGTGAAAAGAGTAAGCTAGGAGTAATGCGAGAAATTTTGGATCAGAGCAATCGAAAGGTAGAACGAAAAAGTAGATTACCAGTCCTGTAATACGGGACATTTTAGTCAGTTCAAAGCAGAATTGACGAACATTATGCTCAGACAAATCATGGCAAAAAGTTAACACATGTCCATTTGGTGATCCTGGCGCCATTTATCACCTTCTGCGCACATCAAATTGAAATGCTTAAAAAGTGTTAGACCTGAATTTAGCCAATTCAGAATCCTCTATGAAACCACTACATTATTTAATGTATCAGTAAATAGTGCTCACATATATAGCGTAAACCATACCATGCATTAATATTACAGATAAGAGTTCAAATAGACCTCATTGGATCAAGTTTACAATAAGGAACATCAAACCAAATAGATATATTACATAAAGGGAAAGCAAAAGCGTACATCTCGCCATAGGCAAACAACTGAGGGTAACATGTCTGTGACCGATATTAACCAAGAATTTGGTAGATGCAAACACCAACATAGTTAGCGTGACTGGAGTAAGACCTAGACTACTAGAGACTATCCTAACCTCCTCCATTTTCTTCTCCATCAATTCCTAAGGCGTCGTAGTACGTGTAGTGTCCTTAGTCCACAGGTTCTGCGGGATTTAGTGAGCAAGGGTGATTATAAACAACCATGCTCTGCGAGCCAACACACTGAATGCAAAAGTATACATGTAAGGTTAAACAAAGGTAGGTCCGGGTTCTTTTATTTGCTAAAGGTATTATTCAAAAACTACAATAATTAGATATTTCTATGACTTAGTATTTTCACTAAACCATGTTTTTATTAAAGAGAGTGAAAGTGTGTAATATTTATAACGGTGCAAGCTTCATCCACCTATTACATGGTTCTATCCACCATATGCTCGTTGTGTTACATCCACCCAGGGCAAACTGAAATTAGGGTTACATCCACCTAATGAATTTTCACCTCACCCACAAAGTTTTAGAAATAGATACTAACTCGAATAAGTTCCCATGCCCACCTTTGATTGTGGGTATGGTTGTTCGAACAGTTTACACTCTGTGGAGATTGTACACTTTACCGATAAGAGACAATCTATTTGTTATGTTTAACACATTTTCTTGGACATGTAAATCAAGAAAATCACCACAAGAAATTTACAATGCATCACCCAATGAAAATTACACCCACTAAGGTTTCATCTTAGTGAAGTTACGTCCACCACACTAAGACCCCATCTTGTGCCACACAACGGCTTAAAACCAGTGACACGATCCATGGGTCACTCCAATGATGCAACCCGTACTAGTGGATGCAAATTAGTTAACTGGGTCGTACCCATTATAGACTTATGGTTGTACTATTTTACATTAAGAGTTTATCAAAGAATTCAGTCCTTAAATTAGCTAAATGGTGCTACCACAAATCACAAGTTCTCGTGCTACATCTGTACCAACCTTCATACCATCCATCCAGATATGGTAAAGCAAGATTTAGGGTTTTGAGAAGAATAAAACTAAGTTATCTCAAATATGTAGGCCATTTTCCTTAAATAGCTGTCTAAAACTAGTTTCATGATTAAAAGATAATGAGAGGGCAACTTAATACACTGGAATTTAAGCAAGACTAGTATGACGTTTAAGTGCAACTTATAGCTAGTAAGGCTACCAATAAGTTCCTAGGGTGATAAGGATTATGTTATTCGAGTGTCCAAAGGATGGAGTAATAATAATACAATGTTGAGTAGGTATATATCTATAACGTTAAGTGAACATACATTTGCATAACAAATAAAGCAATCAATTTGATAATTTAAACAAACAAAAAATTTGCATAAAATACATGTACAACATGATCAAGGCATTGACTTGCCTAGCTCACAAGTGGTTTGAACTTGAAAAGCATGAGTTGTCTCAAACTATGTGTCGAGACCCCGGATTTCCGAATTCGAACCCTCTGTGTATTACAGCACTAGTCCCAGATCAAAGCTAGTGCACACAGTCAAACAGTGATGATTACATAACTAACAACGCTTTATTACAATAATAGAGAGTACAGACCAAAAGGCCTCTTTATTACAAATGAGGTTTCAAGACCTCGCAACACACGAAACATAAAGCACATCGGAAGCAAAAGTAAATCCAGCGGAGACCCATCAATTCGCCACAGGCAATTGACTGGGGAAGCGCAACCTAGTACTCCGGAAATCCTTCGTCGAATCCATACGCACCCTAGTCGAAGTTTCCTTCTTGAGCGTCGAATTCCTCTGGTTATTATTTTTGAGTGTAGCATGTGAGTACATAAAGTACTCCGCAAGTCTTGGGAAAATGCAATAGATGCAAGGTTTAACAAAGGAGGGTTGTATGATTCTTTTGCACAAAGCAATGTTTTATTTCAAATACCATTAAGTATTTTCGAATGCATTATTTTAATAAGGTATTTGCTCTAACAGAAACTATCAATAATCTTCTAGTGAAGGTTTCAACCACCAACACTAGCTAACTGGCTCCAACTATCAAGGTTCAAAACCACGGGTTACATCCACCCACACTGGCTCTATCTGCTAGGACACAAATCCGAGAGTTCTAACCACTCTCGGCTCCCAAAACTTTTATTTTAATAACAAAACCAAAGATCTACCATGTGAATGCATTCCTTGCCCGCCCTTGACCGTGGGCACGGCTATTCGAATAGTGTTACACTCTACAGAGGTTGTACACTTTACCCACAAGAGACAAGTTATCTTAATAGTCAACATGCTTCCTTAGGCATGAGACCCAGATAATTTATCATAAAGCCTTTACCTTACTCTAGTCTAGCTAGTCACCACCCGCTGAGGTTTCACCGCGGAAGGGTTAAATCCACCCAGACAGAAGCCCCCTCTTGCGTCGTATGAGTACAGTAAATCCCTGTCCCTCACTGTGAATAACCAGTAAATCCCTAGCATCTACTTTCCACTGGTGGTACCTAAACTAGTCTATTGTAAGTTAATCAGCTAGGTCATACCCATTTAGACATGTGGTTGTACGGTAGTACTCAGTTTGGACAATCACAAGAGTCGGTCCTTAATTGACTAAGGCGGAACATACACATTACAAATTCTCGTGCTAACCGCACCAAACCAATCTTACCATCCGCCTAAGTCTAAACCAACTCTCACATTTTATTTTATTTTAAAGAACAGTGGAAACACCAATCGCCACTAATTTCTGAACAAAGTCTAGTTCCACAAAATATGATTTCCCATTCCAAGGTTACAAAAGTTATTTAGCACGACTAAGCATTTTACTACCGGTACAACATTCACCAAAGTTTTATAATAATCTCATTATTGAGACAAAGGAAATCCTAGGGTGTCAAAGGTACATGGTTGTCAATGTCAAATGAGGGTATAACAATTATTTGTTTAACCATTATCCTTACAACATAATTTATCATTTTATGTAACATAGCAATGCATTAAATTTAAAATAATCAAAAACATTTCACAAACATAGGTTCAAAATGTTCAAAGGAGACTTGCCTTCGTGTGTGAAGATCACTTCTTCTAAAGGCATTTGCTCCTCTGGTACTCTGAGACACTTTCTCAACTGAGACACATGGAAGACGTCGTGCACATTCGATAACTGAGGTGGAAGCTTCAACTGGTAAGCAACTTCTCCCATTTTTGCTAGCACTGGAAATGGTCCAATGAATCTCGGAGCAAACTTCCCAGTAACTCTGAAACAACGCATCCCTTTGAGAGGTGAAACTTTCAGATACACATGATCTCCGGGTACAAATTCCAACGCTCTTCTGCGATTGTTCGCATAGCTTTTCTGTCTTGTTTGTGCCGTTTTTAATCTATCCTGTATCAGGCGAACTTGCTCTTCTGCTTGTTTTAACACATCCGGACCAACCACTTGTCCTTCTCCAGTTTCTTTCCAATACAACGGTGTCCTGCATTTTCTACCATACAAAGCTTCAAACGGAGACATTTGCAGGCATGATTGATAACTATTATTATAGGAAAATTCTGCATAACGTAAACTTTGATCCCAACTTGCTTTATTTGCCAAGGCACAGACTCTCAACATGTCTTCTAATATTTGATTTACACTTTCTGTTTGCCTATCTGTCTGAGGATGATATGTTGTACTGAAATTTAGATTTGTGCCCAGAATTTCATGAAGCTTCTGCCAAAATCTTGAAGTGAATTGCGATCCTCGATCTGACACAATCTTCTTCGGAACTCCATGCAGACACATGATTCTTGACATATATAATTCTACGAGTCTATCTCCAGAATAGGTGGTCTTTACTGGAATGAAATGTGCGACCTTTGTCAGTCGATCTACAATAACCCAAATTGAACATACCCTGCCTTGGTTCTTGGCAATCCAGTTATAAAATCCATGCCAATTTCTTCCCATTTCCATTCAGGTATCCGTAAAGGTTGCAAAAGTCCAGCAGGTCTTTGATGTTAAGCTTTAACCCGTTGGCATACATCACACAGGGCTACATATTAGGCAATTTCTCTCTTCATACTGGACCACATGTACCTTTCTTTAAGATCTTGGTACATCTTTGTACTTCCAGGGTGAATTGAATATCCAGATTCATGAGCTTCCTTCAGGATTAACTCTTTTATTTCTTTTCTTTCGGGTACAAGAATTCTTTTCCCAAACCAAAGAATACCTTCTTCATCTTCTGAAAATCCTGGTGCTTTACCTTTCTTCATATTGTCTTTAATATCATTAACATATTTATCCTCTTTTTGGGCTGCCTTGATTTGATCTTGTTGTAGGACCGAAATGGCGACAGAGGGGGGTGAATGTCGTTCTCTTTAAAAATCGCCCCCGAGAATTCGGAAAATTAATTCTGCTGAAAACTGGAACGCATGCGATACTAAAAAATTCAGCATAAATCAGAGAGTAAGCAGTAAAAATTTTAGCTAAAAATATTATCGTTTGATCTGAATGCAAAATCGTCAAAGATCAGGAAGGAAATAAATGAAAAGCATCCACCGCTTAGAGCAACATTGCTTCGCTTTCTAAAGCAAAATCTGATTTCTGTGGCGAAAAGCAAAGGAAAGAGTACTACCGCCGAGAGAGAGAAAAGGAAATCAAGAAGAGGCGAGCCATCGTCGACAACAGGAGAAGAAAGAAACAATGAGGTGAGTCTGCCGCTACCAACCGCTTTTTGTTGGCTCTAGTGTATCAAGAGAAAAGAACACCCGATCGCAACTGTCCCTGGATGCAATAAAGAATCAAGTAACCAGCTCCTACCTAAATGAAAGAAAAGAAGAGCAAGAATACCCACCGCCTAATCGAACAAAGATGAAAGGTGAAATGTCAGAGCAAAACAAGAAACCAATAGAGAACACAGTTCAAGCATGATGAACACAATGGCGTAGAAGATTTGCGGGTCGATTTAAAAGGAAAGTAGCAGCAAAAGCAACTATAGGCAGCAGAGAAATGGTGCGGCAAGAACTGCTATTCGGTACAGTGAGGGGATTAATTCTGCACAGCATCCAACTATTTACGAAACTGCTGAACACAGAGAAGAACTACTTGGTAGCAAGAATAAACTCAAGAACTAATCGCTCAAGAAACTGCTGTACACCGAGATGACCCAAACGGCAGCAGTTGAGACTTTTCTTCAGAGAAAGAACGGCAAGAAGCAAGGACTACCTAGAAAATACAATACCAGTGATTTTAGTTCGGCACAATGAAATGATTCGTTCGGCACAGTGAATTAATTAGTTCAGAACAGAGAAGAAATTTGGATCAACTACTTTGCTGCCAACAGTGAATAGAAGCAGAGGTAACAACCGAGAATCAATTTTTCTGATAACACCAACAAAAAGGAAAGGAGAGGAGCACTGAAAATGTAGAGCAAGAGAGCATAACTAGTTCATACTATTTCTCATAAAGATCAACTCAAGAAGAGCACGAAAACAAGAGCGAAATACAAAGAGATACGTTCCATTTCACAACTTGATACCAAGAGATGAATGGTTACTAAAAGATTCTTAATCCATCCTCTCCCTCTCAATCCTCAAGAACACCAAGAGCCTCTCATGCTTCTTAGGAGGAACACAATCCACACAAAGAGATGAATGAGCTCTCAAAACCCTAACTCATTCTCAAGTGTCCTAAGTGGTATGCAGCCCCTCACCTCTATTTATAGCCCTTGGCTAACGGGTCTCCAACCCGTTACACGGCTAAACCCTAACAGAGCCGCCTCCGCTTGTGCACCTTGCGAAATTCCCTGCCGCCCCTTCGCACCTTCCGGAAGCTTCCGCGCCTTGCCTCGACGCCCGCAACACGCCGAGTCCACGCCGTCTTCGACACCTCATGACCGTTCGACCTCGGCGCCACCGCGCCTAGTCCGTCCACCGTGTCTCGCCACGACTCCGCCTCGCTGTCCTGCGGACACACAGACAAGAAAACACGTCACATAGCACCGCTCGATACATGAACGTGTAAATAGCATAAACAGGATCAAACAAGTCGCAATAATAGAATATACATCCTAACCCATACGACTTCGCTTGACCAAAGTCCGACCGAGCCCGCTGCACCAAGCAACGCCTGGTCCGAACAAACCGACTCAAACTCGACTTTTGAAAACAGATGTCAATTACTCATCACTCACAATGGGATGACCTCCACATGGTCTCTCAATCTCCCCCTTGATGAGTATATTGACAAACCCGTAAAAGCATGAAGTTGAGTTTGAAGAGTCTAACATGGTCCATAAGAACAAGAATGAAACTCATGACCATGTCGACAGAAGGAATCATTAGAGCAACTCAAGAAAGAGTAAATTGTTCTCCAAGCTCTAGATTCTCAAAAGACTTTTTCTCCAATCTATTCTCCCCCTTTTGGCAATAAACACATCAAGAATGCAAAAGAGAGAATAAGTCATGATGATGGATGAAATGACTGAAATTTGTTTATTCTTAGCATTTAGAGCCATGAGAATTATCCAAAATGACCATAATAGATTACATCAAGCCATAACATACAAGTATGCTACAAAGATCATGACTAAGTATGTAAAGTGAAGCTAAGCAACATAAGGTATAATCTGAATTTTAATTGAAGTGCTTAGCAAGTCAAGTCAAACAAGATTTTAGTCTAGCTAATGATATCCACAAATGATGCAAGCCATGTCAATAAGCTAAATGGAATCAAGAAGCTAGTGTTGAGCCAACTAGAGTGCTATTTGTTCAAAAATGATACAATTGTTGGAGTACATTGAACATTTTTTAGCAATTGAGCACATTTGACATTTTTCTTTGGAAATCACATGATTGTTGCCAACCATTTTTTTTGTTATTTTGTCATGTGCTAGATCTCAAGCCTTATGCGATCACTTCAAGCAATGAGCTTAAGAAGATGATCTTGGTCATCCAAATCTCCCCTGAGTTCATGCCTTGTGCAATGGCAAGCCGTCTCATGAGAAGGAATTGGTGAGATCAGTTTTTTCGCACAAAAGAGATCTTTTTGCTTTTAATAGATTGTACTAACTTATGTGTCATCAAGAAACTATATAGCTCAATCTATTGCTCAACTAAGATTCAAGACTCAACTCAGCCTATTTGACATGGCAAGAACCATAAAAAGATAACACAAAGCTGACTAGTCTCAAATATGAACATGACAGGAATTAGGTCAAATTTAGCATTTTAATTAACCTATCATGGCAAAGACTTGACTACACATATAAAGTCATGATCAAAATAGCAGTGGAGCATAAATCATGGCAAGATATAATATAATGAAAACATGTCATGAAAGGATAATAATCAAGGCTCCATTAAGTTATGTTACAAATCAAATGAAGAAAATCCAGCTCCCCCTTAACTTGAGATACAACTTTTAGTTCAAGTTGAGTTAAGTCAATATTACATTTCAGAAGCTCCCAAATGAACTCCCCCTGAACCAAAGCAATAAAAACGAGAAGCTGGCAAAGAAAACAGGCAAGGCAGTCCTTAAAGCATAGATAAGATAGAGAATACTAATGACTCAGACTAACTCTTATCTACCCCATATGACTCGTGACAACAAATGTCGAGAAAAACACACACTAGAGAGCAAACACGCACTGCTCACCCGAGGGTGGCCCAACCTCGCTAGAACCTACAAGAGTGAGTGAGCTCAACCTAGTGAGATAAGAAACACTATCCCGAAGCACAAGATAAGAGCAAGAAGTCTAAGCAACTCAGCAAGAAATACACTCTAACCTATGCTAGAAGGACTAAAACCCAATGCACCCGCAGATGCGATGCAATAGTAAGGAAACAGAAGCATAATAAATATGATAAAGCAATAAAGCCCAAAGCTCCCCCTCACAACAGTCCGTAAGGACAAACCACCCCAAGCTCTCCCCGCAGAGCTGAAAACCTCGTGCTATCCAAAGGCTTGGTGAAGATATCAGCCAACTGGTGGTCACTCTCCACAAACTGGAGCACGATGTCACCCTTCTCTACATGGTCTCAAGAAAATGATATCGATATCAATATGCTTGGTTCGAGAATGTCGCATCGATTCTTAGCAATGTTAATCGCAGACGTGTTATCGCAAAAGAGCGGAACACGGTCGATAGCTAACCCAAAATCCCACATAGTCGAGACCATCCAGCACTGCTACAAAGAATCGGGGCAAAGAACGCACTCGGCCTCTGCAGTGGATGTGCAACACCGCATCGCTTCCTCGAAGACTAGGAAACGAGAGAAGTGTCAATGAATTGGCAGGTGCCCGAAGTGCTCTTCCTATCTATCCTACAGCCGGCAAAGTCTGCATCCGAATAGGCTCTAAGGGATAGACACGAAGAGGAAGAGTACCAGATACCATAGTCAATGGTAGCTCGAAGGTACCGAAAGATGCGCTTCACCGCCTGGCGGTGAGACACGCGAGGAGAAGCCTGAAACCGAGCACAAAGACACACAGAGAAGTGTATGTCCGGTCTCGAGGCAGTGAGGTACAAGAGGGAACCGATCATACTTCTAAACTCCTTTTGGTCAACTGGCTCGCCGTCCTCATCTGGGTCAAGTGAAGCTGTAGAAGCCATCGGAGTTGACACCGGCTTTCCATCACTCATGTCAAAGCGTCTCAGGAGGTCTCAAGTGTACTTGCCTTGATGCAAAAAAGTACCCTCCCGAGTTTGCTTGATTTGGAAGCCAAGGAAAAAGGTCAACTCACCCATCATGCTCATTTCAAACTCGGTGCTCATGACATCCGAGAACTGTGAAACTAGAGCATGAGAAGAGCCGCCAAAGATAATGTCATCGACATAAATTTAGGCGGCGGAAGGTCATTGCAAGCCGTGAATGAACAAGGTCTTGTCAACTTTACCCATCTCGAAATCATGCCTCAAAAGATAGGACTTAAGCCTCTCATACCAAGCTCTAGGGGCTCGCTTAAGTCCATACAACGCTTTGGAAAGCTTGTAGACATGATTAGGGTATTTGGGGTTCTCGAAACACGGAGGTCGTTCGACATAGACTTCTTCCTCAATGAAGCCATTGAGAAAGACGCTCTTGACGTCCATCTGGTAAAGCTTGAAACCCTTAGAAGTCGCAAAGGCAAGCGAATTCTAATGGCCTCAAGACGAGCTACAGGGCAAAGGTCTCCTCGAAATCTAGACCTCAACCAGGAGTACCCCGAGCAACCGCCTAGCCTTGTTTGGATTACTACCCCATCCTCGCTCGCTTGTTCTTGAACACCCACTTGGTTCCAATGATATTGTGACCTCGAGGGGCTCAACAAGCGTCCGCACCTTGTTTCTTCGAAACTCTCGAGCTCCTCATGCATGGCATTGACCCAAGACTCGCCGATAAAGCATGATGACGCTTTGGGCTCAAAGGAAGCTACGAAGGCAGAGTGGAGACAGAAAAGTGACACGCCAGACTTGGAGCGTGTCTCCAATCATCTGCTCAGAAGGATGAGATTTTTGGATATGTCTTGGAGGTCCTGGATGAGATGAAGAAGTGGCATCTACCTCGTTACACGACAGGTAGGAACAGAGCCACTAGCTCCGTAAGAAGCGAAGGTGGGTCGATCACCTCGAGGTGCGGTGGAAGAAGGCACCTCAAGGGGTGTAAGAGGGACTGGATCGGGTAGACAACCCTCATCTCCATCATCCTCATCATCTACGAAGATGGTCTCGGATCGCTCTAGTGAACTCGAGATATCGGGCCTAGTCCCTGACCGGCCTCATCGAAAGTCACCTCACGTGTTTCTACCAATTTGCTAGACTCGCAGCCTGCACCCTATAGGCCCGCCAAGAAGTCGAGCGACCTAGAAAGAGTCCATCACAAGATCGTGACTCGAACTTATCTAGGTTCCGGACTTTAGAATAAAACACTTGCAACCAAACACACGAAAATGAGAAACACGGGCTTTCGCCCATATCTCAACTCAGAAGAAGTGCGGTGCAAGTGTGCTCAAGAAAACTCTATTCGAAATATGGCACGCGGTGGCTATAGCCTCAGCCCAAAACATCCGCGGTGTAGAGTACTCATCAAGCATCGTCCTGGCCATCTCGACCAAGGTACGGTTCTTCCTCTCCACAACGCCATTCTTGTAATACCCCGGAAAATGTTTTATTAATTGCTTAGTTAATAGAGAGAGGGACTTAAGTGAAAAGATTTATTAAAAGAGTTTTGGGGGTTTTTCGAAAGTTAAGACAACTGGGCTTGGGCTTGGCCTGTGGGATTTTCTAGGCCCAAGAGGGAGGGAGGCCACCACTTAAAACCCGGCAGCCCCCACCCCGCGCCTCCACCTCCCTCGCGCCCCGCTCCTGCAGCCGCCTCCCTGCGCTTCTTTGTCGCGCCGCCGTCTTGCTGCCGCCGCCGCCTGCCGCCGCCGCGCGCCCGCCGCCAGGCGCCTGCTGCCGCGCCGCCTTCTCCGTGCCGTGTCATCGCCCTCACTGCGCCGTGGTGCCTCCGTCTTCGTCGCCGCCTTCGCCGCCGTCTTGTTCCCCGGAGCGCCGTCGCCGACGCTCGCCGCTATACCGCGTGGATCCGGAGGAAGGAGAGGAGGAGATCGCGAGCGTGTTCGCCGTCGTTCGTCGTCGTGTTCGCCGACGTGTTCGCCCTCGTGTCGCCAAGGGTAACTCCGTTGGTCCTCTAGATGAGTTTTAATCAAGTTGATTTCGTCTGTTTTCTGGACCGCCGTGACAGTTTGGGTTAATCGGCTGTTCTGGGTTAGATCCGTCAGGATTCAGGTCTGGACCTCTTCTAGAAAATTGTAGAGGACTTAATTATCTTTCCAGGAGTGCTAGAACGCGTTATTCCGAGTTGTGTAGCAAAAGTTATGAATTTTCTAGTGCTGCTGTTCTGCAGATCGGAGTAGTTCTGGACAGATTTTAATAGATCGGTTTGTGCGACGGGTAATCGGGCGAATCAGAAATTCTTCATGTTAGGAAAGTTTTAGATAATTTTCTTAGCTTTCCATAAAGATCAAGAAGTCCGGATTCCGAGTTTCTGGGCGAAAGTTATGCCTGTTTTAGTGCGCTGTCCAGAGAGTCCGACGTGAATTTGGATGCTTTAGAAAAGGGTTTGGATCGGTTAGTAAATGGCCGAATCAGAGAGTCTCCCAACTAAGTTTTTGTAGATAATTTAATTATCTTTACAGAGAGTCCAAGAACGCTTAATTTGGAGTTACGTACTGAAAGTTATGATTTTTGGAAGTCGGCTATCTGTGGTTGGGCAGATTTGGCCGAGGGGAGTTGGGGATTTAATTGAGATAAATTGTTGGGTTAATTGGGGTTGCTGTTATTTTATATCTAGAAACCCGCTACTGTCATGTTAGTAATTATTAATTAAATATTCAGGAGGAGAGCGGATTCCGGGGGTTGTGCCTTCTACGCGTTCTTCATTTTCTCGCGGTTGAGGCAAGTATAACCTTGCTATGATTAATCCGTGTGATTGAGTGATTTGGATGATATGAGTGGTGTTTGAGTTATGAATGCTTTACTTATGAATTTGAGTAATGTTCTGAGTTGTTAATGCTATTTATGTTCTGTTTACATTATGGCATTTATGAGATTTGTTGATGCGTAGTATGGTGAATGCATTTTATCTTGTTGATACATTCACATATATGCATCATATTGAGAATTGTTGAAGTCTTGGTCATGTGGTGATCAAGATCGAGGTCCCCACACTTGTGGAGTGTGGGCACTGGTCCCCTGCACTGGAGGGTACAGGCATGGGTGTGCATTGACGGATGCACACCGCGACACCGGTAAAATGCGAAAGAGATGAGAAAGAGGAGTTTTTGATCATAATGCATAGCATGAATTTCATATGTAATATGTTTAACTTGAGAGTTAATGTTCATACTTGCATTTGATACAGTTATACTTGCTGAGTCGTTGGACTCACTCTTGTTGTTGTTTGTCTATTTTAGGTACCAATGTGAGATCAGCATACATGGGGACATGAATGGCTAGTTCAGATTCACGTGCACAATTCCTTCATTAAGAAATAAAGACACTCATGATAATCTTGTTGGCTTGATAGCTTAATTGGTTCATTTATATTTCATCGATTAAATGTAATAAAGACTTAGTACCATTTGATATTATCTTTCCGCTCATTATTTAGAACTTGTGCTATTCATGTTTGTCGGAACTGTTATTTCGTTATTAAACAAAGGAGGTCATGCCGAAATTTCTAGGTGATTTATATTAGTTGTTGATATATTGTGGATAGTTAGTAGCATTTCAGGCCTATGTTAGGCTGGGGTGTTACAATTCTGCTGGGGGACGTATGGAGAAGAGAACTGGTGCTCTACACTTGTCTCATCACAGAAACTCTCAAAGTAAGAATTCTTGAACTCCGTGCCATTGTCACTACGGATCGCTCGTAAGGCACCCGGAAGCTCAACAGAAAGCCTACTGAAAAGACCTCTGAAATGTGTAAACGTCTCATCCTTCGAGGCTAAGAAAAACACCCAAGAGTACCTCGAGAAGTCATCGACCACGATAAGGACATACCACTTCCCACCTGCAGACTGCACTCGAGCTGGTCCAACTGTGTCCATATGGAGCAGCTGTCCTGGTGCATCGGTCATAGTAACTGTGGTGGGAGGATGGAAGCGGCAACCATCTTGCCGTGCCGGCAAGGAGCACAAACTAGATTTTTGACCATCTTGAGTTTCGGCAAACCACGAATGAGGTCGTGGCCGCTAACTCAGGTCAAATGATCAAAACCAATATGACCAAGTCTCCTATGCCAGAAGGAAAGGTCACGGGACTCAGAAGCAACTAAACACCTGAGAGGATCACCAGAAGACCCAGAAAAATCAGCACGAAAGATCCTCCCAAAACGAGAGATCCATAAACCGGACTCACCAAGAATCAAGAATTTTGCAATTGTTTTTCTTAAAACTCACTTCAAAATCGTCATCGGTAAGCTGAGAGACTGAAAGCAAATTGTACTGCAGCTTACTAACCTAAGCAACATCTTTCAAAATAAATGAATCATTAATGCACACTGTACCTTTGGCGATGACTCGCCCAGAAGAGGCGTCTCCGAAGGTGATCGTCTCATCACCTGGAGCACGGGCAAGGGAAGAAAACCAACGGGAGTCTCCGGTCATGTGTCGAGAACACCCGGAGTCTACAAGCTAAACCTTTCCCTTCCCTACCCGGCGAACCTGAGTCAAACAGAGAGTAAAGTCTCAGTACTGGGATAAATCAAGAGTCATTTTGGCACCCAATACTGAGTAACACGTCGAGCAGATGAAGTAGTCAAGCACGACTGACCTCTATCTACCCTATGCTCTCCGTCGCTCAAAGAAGCAGAAGGTCTGTGTGCAGACCTGAAGCTGTTGCTGGGTCCGACTGCTACGGAAAAGCGAGTCAGCGCACCGGCAACAGGTTGATCACGCCGCGGGTAGGCATCTCGATGGGGAAAACAAGATCTACCCTCAGGACGGCGGAAGTCACGACCGAGAGGAGCACGAGGACTAAAAAACGAAGACTCGGAAAACCAAGTCCTCGGTGTTGCCCAAAACTACCAACAGTAGCAAACCTAGACCTCGTGTTGGTCTTAGGTGCACTCAAGGTCTGGGGCTGACCCTGAATACGCCTAAGAGACTCAACACGGTCTCTTCGCGCAATCTTGGCGCGCTTGAAGCAATGGTCAAATAAATGCCCATCCTTCCGGCTGAAGGTGCAATGATACCGCCTCGAGGGGCCGAGTCGCAGTGAAATCACCTTGTCGCCGAAATCCCTTAGACAAAGCCCACCGATTTAAATTGAACTTTATTGTTCTTGGGCTTGACCTCAATCACACTGCTGCCACGGTCCGAGCACCATTGTGGATGTTTCCTCACATCCTCACGGAGATCATATCCTAGACCCTGTTTGAACTTGCAAATCTTTGATTGGTCTAGAATAAGATTGAGATTCTTCTTGCCTCCTACAAATTTCTCGAGAGTGTTCATAAGGTACCGACACTCCCGAAGAGAGAGGTGCAAGAAGAGCAAGGAGAAGAAGAAGAGACAAGCAGGAGGAGAGGAAGGAGAAGAACCAATAGCGAAGAGCGAATAGCACGTGCATATTTCTCCTTATGCACGGCCACCTCAACCTTGAGAGCTTCAGCAGACACACGTGGGCAGTCCTAATCCTAGCCATTTGGTCTTCGTAACTCTTCCTAAACGTCTCTACCATGTCCTTATCCTTTTCCAACACTTGACGTAAAGCACAAGAAGGATGTGATTTTTCTAGAAGGTCCTTAGTTAGCTTCACATATTTTTCATCCAAAGCAATCAAGTTAGATTTTAGTTTATCACAGTTTTTGCATGGTGAGCTAACAGGGTCCTTAGAAGCATACTGAGCCATTTTCTTATTGTAGTCAATCATTTCTTGAAACTGCTTTGAGATAGATTCAAGTTCAGCAGTTAACTTAGAACAATTTACACATGAAGCAATAGACTCAAGTAGAAAAGCTTGTAACTCAGCAATTTTATGATCTGCCCATTTTAGATTCATCTTTAAGTTATTACAACTTTCACACGTCTCGGGCAGATCAAGAAGCAATGTATAAAGACCTCTAAAAGCATTATCCTTATCCTCACATGAGGTGCAAGAAATAGTCTCAACAGTAGAAGATGAAACAGGAACTACCCTACTCATCTCAAGCTCAGCAAGAAGACTAATGTTCCCCACCTTAATCAAATCAAGCTCAGAAGACAGACTAGCATGAGAGGTCCTTAATTTCTCCATATCATCAATCAAGGCACAGCATGTATCACAGTCATCACGGGAGGGAGCAGATGTAAGTGAAACAAGCTCCTGTGATAGTCTAGCTACTTCCTTGTCCAACTCAGCACATCTAGCCCTAGACTTGGTATGAAATCTACCTAGCTTAAGGAAACCATCATTAAGCTGATCATAAGTAGGGCTCACCTCGTCGGAGTCGGAGTACAGTCATTGTCGCTCGATTAAGCCCTCGAGGGCCATGAAGCACATGCCGGAGAAGTCGTCGCCACCTTTGGGGTCTTGGTCACCCGTCCCGTCGTCGTCGCTCCATCCCTCCACCTCGCTGAGGTCGAGGTCGTCGAAAGCGGCGAGGACGCGGTGGAAGAGCTTCTTCGCCTTCCCAAAGTTGCGGAACTTCTTCTTGCCTTGGACCGGTGCTGAGGGCTTCGAGTTGTGGTTCTTGTCGGTGTAGTCGTTCTTGCCCGAACCGCCGAAGTCGCCTTTACCCTTCCCAAGCTTGGGACAGTTTGCTCGGATGTGGTTGGGGCCACCACGCTCGAAACAAATCACGGGTCCTCCTCTTTTTCCATCCCTACTCCTCTTGTAAGCATGAGAAAATCTTCGCTAGGAGGGCTAGCTGTTCATCCGAAGTCGCTCTAAGCGATCATCGCTATGTCACGAGAGCAGCGAGGAGAATCCACACAAAGGCTCGGCAGAAGAAGATCCGAGCGGGATCGGTGACTAATGCCATTGACCGTGACTTGACCGACGAGAGACTATGTCAATCTCGTGAGTCTTGAGGCGAGTAAAGTGCGCCAAGAGTCAAGGTCGAGAGGTCCGTGGTGTCCTTGATGGTAGTCACCTTCATCTCCCAAACCCAAGATCGAAAAGAAAGGATTTGTCGGCGTTATCCGAGTCGGAGTATGTGAGACCGACGGCTCGGAGGTTGCTCAGAATCTTGTGAAAACGCGAGAAGCACTCATCAAGGGACTCACCAGCAAGCATCTCGAATTTACTATATTCACGCTTGAATTGGTCCTGTCGAACCGTCTTGATCTGGGTGGTGCCCTCATGGTATGCATTGAGGGTCACCCAGATGTCGAGGCGGACGACGGTGAGAGATGCGATCGAACTCGCTCGCTCAAACCTCGAATGATGATGTTCCTTGCCTTTGCATTCGCCTCAACATCAGCCATATTCCGGCATTGATGTTCTCATCGGCAGAACAACAAACCGAATCTTCACCTTCCGCCAAATGGCATACCCCGAGCACGGATGTAAGTTTCCATTCGGCTTTTCCGAAGGGTAATCCAGCCATCAAGATGGGCGGCAGTGGAATACTTGTCTGTCGCCATGGCTTGCGGATCGGTTAAGATCTATAGACAAGAGCTAACCGGCTCTGATACCAATTGTAGGACCGAAATGGCGGATGATGGGGGTGAATGTCGTTCTCTTTAAAATCGCCCGAGAATTCGGAAAATTAATTCGCTGAAAACTAGAACGCATGCGATACTAAAAATTCAGCATAAACCGAGAGTAAGCGAGAAAATTTCAGCTGAAAATATTATCGTTTGATCTGCATGCAAAATCGTCAAAGATCAGGAAGGAAATAAATGAAAAGCATCCACCGCTTGGAGCAACATTGCTTCGCTTCCTAAAGCAAAATCTGATTTCCTGTAGCCGAAAAGCAAAGGAAAGAGTACTACTGCTGCCGAGAGAGAGAAAAGCAAATCAGTAAGAACTGAGCTACTGTCGACAACAGGAGAAGAAAGAAACAGCGAGCAGGAGTCTGCTGCTACCAACTGCTTTGCTGTTGGCTCTAGTGTACTGAAGAGAAAAGAACACCCGACTGCAGCCTGTCCTTGGATGCAATAAAGAACTGAAGTAACCAGCTCCTGCCTAAATGAAAGAAAAGAAGAGCAGCAATACCCACTGCCGACCGAACAGCATGAAGGCAGGAAATGCTGTAGCAAAACAGCAAACCAATAGAGAACACAGTTCGGCACAGATGAACACAATGGCAGAGAAGATTTGCAGGGCTGCCGAAAAGGAAAGTAGCAGCAAAAGCAACTATAGGCAGCAGAGAAATGGTGCGGCAAGAACTGCTATTCGGTACAGTGAGGGGATTAATTCTGCACAGCATCCAACTGTTTACGAAACTGCTGAACACAGAGAAGAACTACTTGGTAGCAGTAAATAAACTCAGTAACCAACTGCTCAAGAAACTGTTGTACACCGAGATGAACCAAACGGCAGCAGTTGAGACTTTTCTTAAGAGAAAGAACGGCAAGAAGCAAGGACTACCTAGAAAATACAATACCAGTGATTTCAGTTCGGCACAATGAAATGATTCGTTCGGCACAGTGAATTAATTAGTTCAGAACAGAGAAGAAATTTGGATCAACTACTTTGCTGCCAACAGTGAATAGAAGCAGAGGTAACAACCGAGAATCAATTTTTCTGATAACACCAACAAAAAGGAAAGGAGAGGAGCACTGAAAATGTAGAGCAAGAGAGCATAACTAGTTCATACTATTTCTCATAAAGATCAACTCAAGAGGAGCACGAAAACAAGAGCGAAATACAAAGAGATACGTTCCATTTCACAACTTGATACCAAGGATGAATGGTTACTCAAAGATTCTTAATCCATCCTCTCCCTCTCAATCCTCAAGAACACCAAGAGCCTCTCATACTTCTTGGGAGGAACACAACCCACACAAAGAGATGAATGAGCTCTCAAAACCCTAACTCATTCTCAAGTGTCCTAAGGGGTATGCAGCCCCTCACCTCTATTTATAACCCTTGGCTAACGGGTCTCCAACCCGTTACGCCGGCTAAACCCTAACGGAGCCGTCTCCCGCTTGTGCAGCCTTGCGAAATTCCCGTTCGCCCTTCGCACCTTCCGGAAGCTTCGCGCTCCTTGCCTCGCACGCTCCGCAACACGTTGAGTCCACGTCGTCTTCGACACCTCATGACCGTTCTGACCTCAGCGCCACCTGCGCCTAGTCCGGTCCACCGTGTCTCGCCACGACTCCGCCTCGCTGTCCTGCGGACACACAAACAAGAAAACACGTCACATAGCACCGCTCGATACATGAACGTGTAAATAGCATAAACAGGATCAAACAAGTCGCAATAATAAAATATACATCCTAACCCATACGACTTTGCTTGACCAAAGTCCGACCGAGCCCGTTGCACCAAGCAACGTCTGGGTCCGAACAAACCGACTCAAACTCGACTTTTGAAAACAGATGTCAATTACTCATCACTCACAATGGGATGACCTCCACATGGTCTCTCACTTGTAGGGTTGGTTGAACCTCCATAGTAGCTAGGAATCCTTCCTCTACTACTTCTAAATTAAGTCGCTGAAACTCTTCATGAATTGCAGGCTGTCTATCTTTAATCATCAAGTTGTTGCAATAACTTTTTCTGCTCAAGGCATTAGCTACGACATTAGCCTTTCCTGGATGATAATGGATTCCAACATCATAATCTTTTATTAACTCTAGCCATCTTCGCTGTCTCAGATTGAGGTCACGTTGGGTAAATATATACTTCAAACTCTTGTGATCCGTGTAAATTTCACAACGATTACTAATCAAGTAATGCCTCCATATTTTTAGAGCATGCACAACGGCAGCTAGCTCTAAATCATGGGTAGAATAGTTCTGCTCATGTGGACGTAATTGCCTTGAAGCATAGGCTGCCACCCTTCCATCTTGCATCAAAACACAGCCCAATCCTTGTCTAGATGCATCACAGAATACTTCAAAATCCTTTCTAATATCTGGAAGCGTTAACACTGGTGCAGAAGTTAACCTCTTTTTCAATTCTTGAAAACTGTCCTCACAAGATTTACTCCATTCAAACTTCTTCTCCTTCTTTAGCAACTGAGTGAGAGGTCTTGCAAGCTTGGAAAATCCTTCTATGAAACGACGATAATATCCTGCTAAACCCAGAAAACTTCTGATCTCAGTTACTGACTTGGGTTGTGCCCAATTGAGTACATCTGTTACCTTTTCAGGATCTACATACACTCCTCCTGCAGAAATCACATGACCCAAGAAAGCTACTTTCTTCAACCAAAACTCACACTTGCTAAACTTGGCATACAACTAGTGCTCTCTGAGTCTTTCTAAAACTATCCTCAGATGTTCTGCATGAACTTCCTCATTCTGGGAGTATATCAAAATGTCATCGGTGAACACGACAACAAACTTGTCCAAATATTCCATGAACACTTTATTCATCAGATTCATAAAGTATGCAGGCGCATTGGTCAACCCAAAGGACATTACTGTAGACTCGTATAGTCCATAACGAGTGAAAAATACTGTCTTTGGTATATCTTCCGGTCTAATCTTCACTTGATGATAACCTGACCGGAGATCAATTTTGGAGAAGACACATGATCCTTTTAATTGATCAAACAAATCATCTATCCTGGGCAAAGCGTACTTGTTCTTAACTGTCGCATCATTCAGGGATCTGTAGTCCACACACATACGAAAACTGCCATCCTTCTTCTTCACTAGAAGTACGGGTGCTCCCCAAGGCGAAGAACTTGGTATAATGAAACATTTCTCTTGCAGTTCCTGAATCTGCTTCTTAACTTCGGCTAGGTCATTCGCGAACATCCGGTAGGGTCTCTTGGAAATCGGAGCTGTACCCGGCACAAGGTTTATAACAAATTCAATCTCTCTATCCGGTGGCATTCCGGGCAAATCCTCAGGAAACACATCTGGATATTCTCTTACTATGGGCACCTTATTCAGAGTTATTCCCTTTAAGCTATTCAACTCATATCCATTTTGAGAAGATGGTTTTGATTTGTACTTTACTTGAACTCCCTCAGAGTTGGTAAGAGTAATGGCACGAATGGCACAATCTATCTGCCCTTTATACTTGGTTAATCAATCCATACCAAGTATTACAACTATGCTCTTGGAGTCTATTATAATCAAATTCGCTAGGAATTTTACTCCATTTATATCTATGGTTGCTCTAGGGCAAACCATATTAGTCATCATTTCATTTCCAGGTGATTGGACTAACATAGTATTCTTTAGCAAACGCACATCCCAATTATATCTTTCCACAAAATCTTTTGACACAAAAGAATGCGAAGCTCGAGAATCAAATAATGCTGATGCAGGTACTGAGTTGACAAGAAACTTTCCTAGAACGACGTCTGGTGCATCCTGAGCTGCTTCTGCAGTGACATGATCAACATGCCCTCTGTTCATTGCTTACGGAGTCCTTGGAGTTTGAGGTGCTCCACGGCCTTGTCCTGCAGGTGGGGCTCGTGCTGGTGTAGTCCCCAGGTTGAAACGAACAGGGGTCACTGCTGGGCGCTTCTGCGGACAATTATTGGCATAATGTCCCATGTTCTTACAATTGAAGCATTGCACCCCTGCAGTTGAAGTCTTGTTTTGCTGAGGCTGAAGTGCATTGCTTGCTCGAGGAGCTTGATGAATCGGGCGAGGTCCACTGAACGGTGTCCTTGGTACATTTGGCACTGAGGGCCTATTGAAGTGAAGTGGATTAGGACGATGCCGAGAACTGCTTGCACCCTGTTGAGCTTGAAACTTCCTCTTCCGAACTTCGTACAACTGACGTTGAGCATCCTCTTGTATTATGGCCTTATTCACCATATGCTAAAAAGTTGGGTAATCATTGGACACCAACTGCACCTTAAGGTTGGGGTCAAGTCCTTGCATGAATCGCCAAATCTTTGTTGCATCTGTTGCAACATCTTCAGGAGCATACCTGGATAGTTGGGTGAACTTATTCAAGTAATCAGTGACACTGAGGTTTCCTTGCTACAGCTTGTGAAACTCCATCTTCTTCATTTCCATTATTCCTGTAGGAATATGTGTGGTGCGGAAGGCTTCCTCAAATTCAGCCCAAGTGATGGTTTGCGCATTTTGATGACCGGCGCAAAAATTCTCCCACCAGGTAGCTGCAATTCCTTTTAGCTGATGGGCAGCGTAAAGCACCTTCTCATTATCATTGCACTGAGCCAAAATCAGCTTCCTCTCTACATCCTTAATCCAGTCATCAGCTTCCATTGGATCTACTGCACGGGAAAAGATTGGCGGTCTGGTCCTCATGAACTCTCCCAACTTTGACTGCGGTGCCTGAAAGGGCGCCTGCGGAGCTTGTTGAACTTGATTCTAGGCAAGGGCTTGAAGAAGCTGCAGTTGCATGGCCATCATCTGCTCCACGCTAGGGGCTTGAGTAGGAGGTGGCGGAATGTTGTTTTCTGGTTGAGCATTGGCACCACGGCTGTTGCCTGCGTTGTTCCTTGTGTTCACCATCTGAAGCTATATCCGGGATTAGCAAAAGGTAAGAGGGAAGTAGCATAGATAAGAGGTCAGGGGAAACTAAACAACATCCCAAACCAACACAAGAGAGAACACAAACAACAACTTGGAAGAAACTTATCTTTGAAATTAAAATATTTTTAAGAATGGTTGTACCACAAGTGCACTAAGGCTTGGTACAGTCCATCTAACACACCAACATAATATAAAATATTCTAAGGAAGGTAGATATTTATTTGTGTACTACTGACTCAACAAACTACTCGTCTTCCTCGAAGACGCGCTCCTCATGTTCCTCCTCTGGATCCTCCTCTGGGTCCTCCTCGGAGTCTCCTACATGGAGCTGCCTACAACCACACAAGGGGCGGTTGCATGAAGCACGAGAACGAAGATGGCTATGACTGGAGGTAGGCGACCGCGAGCAGGAGCGAGAACGGGAAAGACTACGTCTTCTGCTGGAATCTCCAATGCTTATGTCAGGTAGTGGACTAGGGCACCGCACACTCTTGCGCGCTGTGAGCAAGGTGCGGGGTCTGTCTTGACAGTCGGTGCTCGTTGTTGGGGACGACGGTGGTGCAGTGAAGATGGCGTGTAGTCAGCAGAGACCGCCGTCCGACTACGAGACGCCCGGCTCGAACTCGCCACCAGCACTTTGGATTAGCTGAGCACGAAGGGTGTCGGAGTGCTGATAACTGGACGTAAGAAGCATCCGAAGCTGTCCAATTTCCTCCAAGGCACTGGCGTAGGTAGCTGCCATCGCCTAAGTAAGCTGCACCTGGTGCGTCAATCGAGGGTCATCCACTGCGATCTCGAAAGGCTCCGGGTAGCTTTGTCCTGCTCGGGTGGTTGGAAAGAAGCAAAAAGGTGTCTGCCGTAGGATATCCTTATGAATCTGGCACAAGTCAGCTATAGCCAGACGAGCTGCATCCTGGATAGCGTCCGAGCGGTCAATCCGAGGATGATCGATAGGATATGTGGGGGAGTTGAATTCCCCTTCCCGTGCATACAGGAATACCTCCATCGACCAAGAATCTCGGTCCATGATCCTGACTTTCCGCCCCCAAAAAATGAGCGGTTGGGGATACTTCAGGTACTGCATAAGCTGACGAAGAAGGCCAACAAAATGCTCCAATATTCTCGCCATGAGAAAAGTAGTCCCAAGAGTCAACGGAGGATGAATCGACCATCTACAAGTTTGAAATAATAGAGAAGATCAGTAAGGACATTTTAAATAAGTGAATATAAGATCAAGAATGGAGCAGAAGTAAGGAGATATAAAAAATTTTCTTAAATATTTTTAATAAATATAGATCCTTAAGGTTTTTGCCATTTTAACTTGGTCACGTCCTACAGTCAAGTTGGCTCTGATACCATCTCTGTCGGGACCCCGGATTTCCGAATCCGGACCCTACGTATTACAAAGACTAGTCCCGGATCAAAGCTAGTGCACACAACAAACAAATGATGATTACATAACCAACAACGCTTTATTACAATAATAGAGAGTACAGACCAAAAGACCTCTTTATTACAAATGAGGTTTCAAGACCTCGCAACACACGAAACATAAAGCACAGCTGAAGCAAAAGTAAACCAATGGAGACCCATCAATTCGCCACGGGCAATTGGTGGGAAGCGCAACCTAGTACTCCGAAAATCCTTCGTCGAATCCATACGCACCGTAGTCTAAGTTTCCTTCTTGAGCGTCGAATTCCTCTGGTTATTATTTTTGAGTGTAGCATGTGAGTACATAAAGTACTCCGCAAGTCTTGGGAAAATGCAATAGATGCAAGGTTTAACAAAGTAGGGTTATATGGTTCTTTTGCACAAAGCAATATTTTATTTCAAATACCATTAAATATTTTCGAATGCATTGTTTTAATAAGGTATTTGCTCTAACAGAAACTATCAATAATCTTCTAGTGAAGGTTCCAACCACCAACACTAGCTAACTGGCTCCAACAGTCAAGGTTCAAAACCACGGGTTATACCCACCCACACTGGCTCTATCTGCCAGGACACAAATCCGAGAGTTCTAACCACCATCGGCTCCCAAAACTTTTATTTTAATAACAAAACCAAAGATCTACCATGTGAATGCATTCCTTGCCCGCCCTTGACCGTGGGCACGGCTATTCGAATAGTTTTACACTCTGCAGAGGTTGTACACTTTACCCACAAGAGACAAGTAATCTTAATAGCCAACATGCTTCCTTAGGCATGAGACCCAGATAATTTACCACAAAGCCTTTACCTTACTCTAGTCTAGCTAGTCACCACCCGCTGAGGTTTCACCGCTGAAGGGTTAAATCCACCCAGACAGAAGCCCCATCTTGCGCCGTATGAGTACAGTAAATCCCTGTCCCTCACTGTGAATAACCAGTAAATCTCTGGCATACACTTTCCACTGGTGGTACCTAAACTAGTCTATTGTAAGTTAATCAGTTAGGTCATCCCCATTTGACATGTGGTTGTACGGTAGTTCTCAGTTTGGACAATCACAAGAGTCAGTCCTTAATTGACTAAGGCGGAATATACACATTACAAATTCTCGTGCTAACCGCACCAAACCAATCTTACCATCCGCCTAAGTCTAAACCAACTCTCACATTTTATTTTATTTTAAAGAACAGTGGCACACCAATCGCCACTAATTTCTGAACAAAGTCTAGTTCCACAAAATATGATTTCCCATTCCAAGGTTACAAAAGTTATTTAGCACAACTAAGAATTTTACTACCGGTACAACATTCACCAAAGTTTTATAATAATCTCCTTATTGAGACAAAGGAAATCCTAGGGTGTCAAAGGTACATGGTTGTCAATGTCAAATGAGGGCATAACAATTATCGGTTTAACTATTATCCTTACAACATAATTTATCATTTTATGTAACATAGCAATGTATTAAATTTAAAATAATCAAAAACATTTCACAAACATAGGTTCAAAATGTTCAAAGGAGACTTGCCTTCATGTGCGATGTCTTGATTTTCTTGCTGCAGGTCGATAAAGTCTTCGGCAACGTCGGATTCTACACGCGAAAAAGACAAAGCAACAAAGCAAATACATACACACAAATTCAAATAAAATTCAAAAATAAATTTGAACGGGTCAAATCGGAGTTAAAATGAGAAATTTATGGCTTTGAAAAGTTTTAATTGAAAGAAAAAGAAAAGTAAGATTTTTCCGATTTATTTTTGTATAGGTAATTCTTAATTATGACGTCAGCATTATTTTTAAATTCGGCCGAATATTTGAATTTTGAATTTTTGAACATGTGGGCCCGGTCCACCGTGGACCGAGTCCACGGACCGACGGCCGAGCCGAGGTGGCGACCCGGCCGACGTGGCGCCACGCGGAGCGCACACAGGCAGCAAGGGGGGCGGCGGCGGCGGTGCCGGCGGTGGCGGCGGTCGGCGACATCACGGAGGAGATAGAGGGAAAGCGGGGAACTCGGGAGGGACCTAATGGATTGCGCGAAGGCTACGATAGCGAAAACAAAACTTTTCTACCGCGCACACAAGAACATCATGCTTAAGGAGGGATCATGGATCGTTACCACTAGGCAGCAGTGAGAGAAGAAGAGTTGGAGAAGCCGATCCAACCACGCACGTCGAGGTAGTAGTGGAAGTAGTCGATCGTCCGAACCGATCGTCTCCTCCACGCGATCAACCGCACCACGAGCGATCCGATCCGTAGGTTGTTGATGCCGATCAACGCCGCAACCAGCAGCGTCTCCACCGGTATCCACACGTCCGGTGGGAACGCCGATCGCGAGTGTACCGACTCGCGAGCGACTAGGGTTTGGCTCGGAGGTGGCGGCGTGGTTTAGCTCGGGATTATCGGATCGTTCCCTCGGCCCTCGCCTCCATATATAGACCTCCTCACTTGGGCCTCGTGGACCGAGGCCCAATAGGAGTCTATCAGGATCTCTATCCGAATTGAGCCCATATCCAGAATCACATTGAATTAGTGTTCCAACCCGTTAAGTGTGCGACCACAGAGGTTCACGTATACTTGGTCGCGACCGTAAACACCTTTTCGGTCACCGTGTTAATAGCGGCCTCTAGTAAGATATATTAACCCCAAAGTATACGTAAAGTTCATATCTTTGAACTCGTAATGTTCTCATGTACTAATCCCTTTGCCTCACGATATAGATTAAGCTCAAGGCGAGACCTGTGTCATCCTCTTTATAGCTCAATCACTCTCTCGATTCCGTGATGGATTATAAACTCGTGATTGACTCCTCAATCACCTTGGCATGGCCATGCACTTTCATAATCCATTACATCGAGGGGCCCGAGATATCTCTCCCATAAGGAGGGCAAATTCTATCTTGATCATTCACATCCCACTACATGTTTCATGGCAAACCCAAAGACTACTTTTATGACTACCCGATTCACGGAGTAGTGTTTAGTAGTCCCAAAGTAAGCTACTACGCATCTCGGGAACCATGATGATCTCAAGTCTAAGGATTCCACATAAACACTACTTGAGACCAACCGATGACACATGGAATCTCTGCAGTGTCTCATGGCGGGTCTATCCAACATATGTTCACTAACACATGTCCATATTATTGATTTGGTATCTCCATACCATGATCCATGAGACATGATCATCAATCAATACATATCTTGATCTTTGAATCATATTTGTTCCTCATATGAAATATAATCGGGATCATTTAGAAATAGCAACATTTTGGCATTAAGAGTCTCATGAATAAGTCACATACTCATTGATCAATAATGATAATGTCTATTTCAAGGAACAAAGCAATGTATCATAAACATAGTATGTGATATATTCAACATCTCCATGTTGCCTCTAGGGCATATCACCAACAGCCTCCCACTTGCACTAGAGTCAACCATGTAGGTATCTAATACACATTGCCCTAGTGTGAGCCTCATGCTTTGGTCGGGAAGCGGCTTTGTCAACGGATGCGCAATGTTCAAATCCGTGTGTACTTTGCATATCTTAACATCGCCTCTCTCCACAATCTCGCGGATGAGATGAAATCGCCAGTAGAATATGCTTGGACTTACAGTGCGATCTAGGCTCCTTGGCTTGCAATGGCTCCACCGTTGTCACAAGAGAGGTCCATTGAACCGAGGCACTAGCCATCACACCAAGCTCGAAACAAATTTCTTGATCCAAACGACCTCTTTAGCGACTTGCCGCTATGTACTGGCATTGTAGAATCAAGAACTGTCTCTGCTTGGAACTCTTCCACCACCGCACCGCCATTCAGCGAGAACACAAACCCGATTGCGATCTAAAATCATCTTTGTCGGTTTGGAAGCTAGCATCGGTGTAACCATTTACAACGAGCTCTTCCTCACCCCATAGACGAGGAACACATCTTTAGTTCTTCTCAAGTACTTCAAGATGTTCTTTACGATAATCCGATGACTTTCACCGGATCGACCGGTATCTACCGTAGCACTTAAAGCATACGAGACATCCGGGCGTGTACAAAGCATGGCATACATAATGGATCCAATAGTGAAGCATATGGAATCGCATTCATTTTATCCCGCTCATCGGTGTACTAGGACACCGATTCTTGCTAAGATTTATACCATGTGACATAGGTAGGAAGCCTTTCTTGAATCTCGCATGTTGAACCTTTTCAACACCTTGTCAATGTAACGTATCTTGGCTTAATCCAATCACCTTTTGATCTATCTCTATAGATCTTGATGCCCAGAATATATCGCCTCTCCTAAGTCTTTCATAGAGAAACTACTTTTCAATGAAGACTTATGATTCGAGCATAGGAATGTCATTTCCGATCAATAATATGTCATCCACATATAAGACCGTAAACACGAGTGCGCTCCCACTAGCCTTTTGTAAACACAAGGCTCTTCTTCGTTCTTGATGAAACCAAACCCTTTGATTACTTCATCAAAGCGAATGTTCCAACTCCGAGATGCTGCTTTAATCCATAAATGGATCTTTGCGACTTGCATATCTTTCTAGGCGATTGCGGATCGACAAAACACGTGGGTCGTGTCATGTACACATCCTCACTCGATTTCCATTAAGGAAAGCTGTTTTGACATCCATTTGCCATATTTCATAGTCGAAATAGCGACAATCGCTAGAATGATCCGAATAGACTTTAGCATTGCGACGGGCGAAAAAGTTTCATCATAATCAACACCTTGAATTTGTTTGAAACCTTTGGCCACCAATCGCGCTTTATAGATGTGAACATTTCCATCTATGTCTATCTTTTCTTGAAAACCCATTTGCACTCAATGGTTTTAACACCATCGTGGATCAACCAAGTTCCAAACTTGATTATGCGCATGGATTCAATTTCGGATCTCATGGCTTCAAGCCATTTCGTAGTCTGGTCCCACCATCGCTTCTTCATAGGTCTTAGGTTCATCGTTGTCTAACAACAATATATCCCGTTGTTGAGTAGTCAAGAACATGTACCTCTCGGTACACGACGTGACCTCTCGACCTCACGTGGTGCGGTGTGTCCACAGCAGGTTCTTCAACAGCTTGTTCATCCTATTGTGGTTCTGTAGGAGCTGAAACGTTTTCAGGTGTTTCTCGAATTTCTTCAAGTTGCACCATGCTCCCACTATCCCTTCTTGAGAGAAACTCTTTTCTAAGAAGACACCATTGGGCGACAAACACTTTGCCTTCTTCTTGATTATAGAAGTAATATCCTTTTGTTTCCTTAGGATACCCGATAAAGAAGCATTTATCGATTGGGACCGAGCTTATCGATTGTAAACGTTTTACATAAGTCTCACATCCCCAAATCTTAAGAAAAGACAAGCTAGGACGTTGTCTGTCCACATCTCATATGGTGTCTTTTCATCGATTTTGATGGAACTCGCTTAGTGTGAAAGCTATTTCAAGAGCGCACCCCAAAAGACAACGGAAGATCACTGTGGCTCATCATGGAGCGCACCATATCTAATAAGGTGCGATTTCTCGCTCGTGATACCCCATTCCATTGAGGTGTTAGAGGCGGAGTCAATTGTGGAACAATTCCACAATCCTTGAGATGATTACCAAACTCATGGCTCAAATACTCGCCTCCACGATCGGATCGTAGAAACTTGATTGTCTTGCCTAAATGATTTTGTACTTCATTTTGGAATTCTTTGAACTTTTCAAAGGATTCGACTTATCTTCATCGGTAGATATATCCATATCTACTAAAGTCATCGATAAAAGTTATGAAGCATCGAAACCACCTCGGTCGTTGAGCTCATTGGTCCACATACATCGAATGTACGAGTGCCAATAAGTCACTCGCCTGCTCACCTTGACCGGTGAAAGGTGTTTTTGTCATCTTGCCAAGTAAACAAGATTCGCATGTCTCAAATGATTCAAAATCAAATGAGTGCGAATACCATCTCTATGGAGCTTCTCCATGCATTTCTTATTTATGTGACCTAGCGGCGGTGCCAAATAAACGTGGGATTCAAATCATTCGATCGTTGCCTCTTTGCATTAATGTTATAGACCGATGACTCTTCAAGAGTAAGAACATATAACCCATTCACCAATGGAGTATGACAATAGAACATATCTTTGAAACAAAGAGAACAACCATTGTTCACGATCTAAAGTCATAACCTTCGCTTGTAAACATGAAGCGTAAATAATGTTCTTGGAAAGAGATGGAACACAATAACAATTATTCAATTCCAAAACTAATCACGAAGGTAAAGACAATGGCATGGTGCCAACACCACCGCATGACAACTTTTGCTCCATTGCCAACGCCAAGATCCACTTCGCTCCTCCTCAAACTTCTACTTCTTCTTAGCCCCGCAACGATTTGCAAATGTGAGCAACCGATCCGTATCAAATACCCAAGAATCGAGAAGAAGTGGCTAGATTGATTTCTATAACATTTATACCAGAGTGGAAGTCGTACTTCCTTCTTTTCTCAAGATCCTCCAAGTACTTTGGGCGTTCTTTTCCAATGTCCCGATTGCTTCTGAGTAGCAATCGCATCGAGCGAGCCCTTCTTGACTTGCTTGGCCTTAGAACCGCTCGCGATCTCATCGGGAGCTAACTCTTTGACCGCGCCTTTCTTTACATAGGGCTTGCCCTTGCCTTTCGCATCATCATCACATGATGGCTGCTTTTCTTAATGCTTTCCTCGGCTGATTTTAGCATCCCATGCAACTCACCAAGGTCTTGTCCATGTTGTTCATGTGATAGTTCAGAATGAATGGCTCAAAGCTCGAGGGGAGCGACTGAAGAATCACATCAGTAGCCAACTCTTGGCTAAGGGAAAACCAAGCTTTCGGACTCTCAATGTAGCCAATCATCTTAATCACATGAGGGTCGACGGATTCCCTACGCAGAAGCTCGCACGCAAACAAGGACTTTGAAGTGTTGAACCTCTCACCCTTGCTTGGTTCTCAAACATACCACGCAACCCCACAATGATATTGTAGGCATCGTGTTCTCATATTGCTTCAAGCTCAGAGGACATTGTGGCAAGCATGAGACAGCTCACATCAAGGTAATCATTCGTTTGCTTCTCATAAGCTTTCCGTGCGACCACGGTAGCATTATCGGGCAAGTCATCAGGATAAGGAGACTCAAGGACATACTCCTTGCGCTCTTGCTTGAGAACAATTCTCAAGTTGCGATACCAATCCAAAAGTTCGTTCCATTGAGTTTTCTTTCTCAAGAATAGATCGCAAATTAAAAGAACTGGATGCGGCATTAGTTGACATGATCTACAACAAAGAATACGCAAAGTTTAGCACTATGTTTATGTTCATCTTTTATTAAACTATTTAACAAAGACTCCCACTATGTGTTTTGCAACAAAACTCCTCTAAGTTACATAGTGGGTCAAGATCCTCATTTCATTAGTTTCTAGTGAGCTTTGGCATCACGGCTAGAAGACTAGTGACATGGGTAAGCAACACCTTGCTAATCACATCCCTATGTGACTCTTGCTTGTTGGGTGACATCAATATGTCCCGCCCCAACCTATGCCCCAAGGTCCAAAACTGTTTTGATAACCTTGTTAAGTAAACCAATACTATGCATGTGGATGTCCGACATCCACCCTATTAGATCAAGATAGTTGATGGTACCGCTTTGGCGCACCTACCAAACAATGATCATGATTCTTATAAGCGCGACAATTGGAAGGGCATCAAAACAAATTCTTAATTTTTCTTGAGAGAAGCTATTCTATCATGAAAAACTAACCCTTAGTTGGTATGGCATGAAAGAATAGTATGACAAGAAATAAACATCACATACATATAATCACATTATATTGTGAATGGTATGGCAATTTGTATCGTAGTGGTCGCCATCGCCATGGTTCCACGGTGATATTCTTCGCCACACTTCTTGTCCTCTTTGTCATCATGCTTGAAGCCTCCATAGCAAAGAACTAAACTATTACAACTAATAGGTAGCAAATGAATTACATGAGGAGCTCAAGCATCACAAGTCGACACGCAGTCGTTATACAATTAAAGAACGACCTCAACCATTTGTGATTAATACGACACACAGCCGCCAAAACACACATGCATCACATATGCATCTATGCCATACCATTCACATCATTCCCTGCAAAAACAAGTGAGAGACCATGTGGAGGTCATCCCATTGTGAGTGATGAGTAATTGACATCTGTTTCCAAAAGTCGAGTTTGAGTCGGTTTGTTCGGACCCTGACGTTGCGTGGCGCAACGGGCTCGGTCGGACTTTGGTCAAACTTAGTCGTATGGGTTAGGATGTATATTCTTTGATGCGATGTGTTTGATTTTGTTTATGCTATTTACGCGTTCATGTATCGGCGGTGCTATGTGACGTGTTTTCTTGTCTCGTGTGTGCGCAGGACAACGAGGCGAGTCGTGGCGAGACACGGTGGACCGGACTAGGCGCAGGTGGCGCTGAGGTCAGAACGGTCGTGATGTGTCAAAGACGACGTGGACTCGAAGTGGTTGCGAGGCGTGCGAGACAGGGAGCGCGGAAGCTTCCCGGAAGGTGCGGAGGGGCGGCACGGGAATTTCGCAAGGCCGCACAAGCGGAGGCAGCTCCGTTAGGGTTTAGCCGGCGTAACGGGTTGTAGACCCGTTAGCCAAGGGCTATAAATAGAGGTTGGGGGCTGCATACCCCTTTGAGGATCACAAGTGTTTTAGAGCTTTTCTCTTGTGTGTGTGTGTTCCTCCCAAGAACATGTGAGGTTCTTGGTGTTCTTGAGGATTGAGAGGATGGATTGAGAGTTTTGTAATCTTTCTTGGAATGCTGTGAAAAGTATGGTTTTATGTTGGCTTCTATGAGAGATTGGATGAGTTGGATATAAACTCTTGATCACTTCCTTCTTTTGTCTCTGGTTCTTACATTTCCTCCTGATAGTTGATCATTCTCTGTTGTGAGCAAAAGATTTCATGATCAATTTTGTGAATCCTTTCTGGTGGTTTCGGTTTGACTAGTTGACCTCTTCGCTTTCGGTTTTTGTGCAAGATGCGGTAATCTCGAGTTTTCATTTCTCCTTGCGTTCGGTCTTCTTTTACGCACTTAAGAATCGTTTGTAGCTTGAGACGTCTTCGCATTTACATCAATCTGTTTTACGTGTTCGGCTACGATCGCGACTTGAGTTCTCGAGCAAGTAACTTCTCGGCGATAATTTCAGTTTCGGTGGAGTAACTCCAGTTTCTGCGACAACCGTTCTCACTATTCTCGTTTACGCTTTCTTTGCAGTTTCAAGCTATTTGTCGAGTGGTTCATCTCTGTGTACAGCAGTTCCTTTGAGCAGTTGGATAGTGTTTTGTTCAGCTGTGCAGAATTGATCTCCTCACTGTGCCGAATTGTTGTTCTAGCCGCACCATTTCACCGCCGATCGTTGCTTTTCTTGAAACTTTCAGTTCTTGGTTCTTCTTTGTAGTATTATTTTACCTCTAATCTGCCTCTCGGCTAAGAACAAAGCACACTTTGATATCTTTGTGTTCACTCGGTTGGGATTGAACTTGTGTAGGAAGTGGTCTTCCGGTAGAAGAAAACAAACAAGAAAGGAATCTGCAGATCGAGAGCAAAGCGGTGGTCGTTTACTTCCTTTCTTATCTTCTGCAGCTTTGGTAGTTTATTTTCCCAGACGATCTTTTCTTTTCTTCTTTGGCTTTCACTTTACATTGAGTTCACGTCTATTGACCGCAGACTTTGGTTTACTGCCGTTGTTCTTTCGTTTTACTCTTTTACGTGATCGGCACCACCGCAGTGTACTACTAGTAACTCCTTACTTCTCACGTCCGTGAAGCATTCAATCCTTCTCTCCGAGTCTTTGCTTGCTTTTCTTTTATTTCTTTTCTTGATCTTTGGTGTTTTGCATGCGAGATCAAGCGGCAATATTTTCGGTGAAATTTTCTTGACTACTCTCGATTTATCTTTGAATTTTCGATGTCGCATGCGTTCCAAATTTCAGCAAGATTAATTTTAATTTTCTGTGAGGTACTTTGATTTGCATCGTTTTGAGAAACATTGTCGAATTGTCGGGGCGATTTTAGAAGAGAACGACATTCACCCCCCCTCTGTCGCCATTTCGGTCCTTCAATTGGTATCAGAGCCGGTTAGCTCTTCTTGATAGATCTTTAACCGGTCTCAAGAGCCATGGCGACGGACAAGTACTCGACCAAGCCCCCGATCTTTGATGGGATGGATTTTCCATTCTGGAAGAGCCGGATGGAGACCTACATCCGAGCTCGTGGCTACGCCATTTGGCGAAAGGTCAAGGTCGATTCGTTGTTCCTACCGATGAGAACATCAATGCCGGGAATATGACTGATGTTGAGGCTAACGCAAGAGCGAGGAACATCATTGTTCAGGGTTTGAGTAGAAGCGAGTTTGATCGCATCTCTCACCTGACGTCGGCCTTCGATATTTGGGTGACCCTCAATGCTTACCATGAGGCACCACCCAAATAAAGACGGTGCGACAAGACCAGTTCAAGCGACTACAAAGAAATTTGAGATGCTTGTCGGTGAGTCCCTAGGCGAGTGCTTTTCTCGCTTTCACAAAATTTTGAGCAACCTCCGAGCCGTCGGTCTCACATACTCAGACTCGGATAACGCCGACAAATTTTTTCGCACTCGATCTTGGGTTTGGGAGATGAAGGTGACTACCATCAAGGACACCACGGACCTCTCGACCTTGACTCTTGACGCGCTTTACTCGCGCCTCAAGACTCACGAGATTGACATAGTCTCTCGTCGGTCGAAGTCTCAGTCGATGGCACTAGTCACCGATCCCACCGCCGCTCGGTTCTTCTGCGATTCTCTTTGCGGGTTCTCCCTATCGCTCTCGTGATGTGGCGATGATCGGTTAGAGCAGCTAGAGGATGAGCACTAGCCCTCCTAGCTCGGAAGTTCTCCCATGCTTACAAGAGGAGGAGGGATGGAAAGAGAAGAGGACCATTGATTTGCTTTGAGTGTGGTGGCCCCAACCACATTCGAGCAAACCGCCCCAAGCGGAGAAGGGCAAGAACGACACGGCGGTTCGGTCAAAAACGACTACACCGACAAGAACCGCAACAAGAAGCCTCCGGCTCGGACGCAAGGCAAGAAGAAGTTCGCGACTTTGGGAAGGCCAAGAAGCTTTTCCACCGTGTCCTCTGCGTTCGGCGACCTCGACCTCGGCGAGGTGGAGGGATGGAGCGACGACGACGGACGGGTGATCAAGACCCCAAGAGCGGCGAAGACTTCTCGGCATGTGCTTCATGGCCCCGAGGGCTAACCGAGCGACCATGAGCTGCATACTCCGACTCGGACGAGGTATGCCCCACCTATGACCAGCTCAATCATGCTTTTCTTAAGCTAGGTGGATTTCATGCTAGAGCTAAGGCTAGGTGTCTTGAGTTAGAGAAGGAAGTAGCTAGGCTGTCACGAGAGCTTACTTCACTTACATCCGCTTCCTCTCGTGACTAATGTGATACATGCCCCGCCTTGATTGGTGATATGGAGAAGCTAAGGACTTCATATGATAGTGTGACCTCGAGCTAGATATTCTTAAGGTGGAGAATGTTAGTCGCGTCATTGAACTAGAGATGTCTAGGATTGTTTTCCTTCATCTACCGTTGAGACTACTTCTTGCACCTCATGTGAGGATAAGGATAATGCTTTTAGAGGTCTTTATACATTGCTTCTCGATCTGCCCGAGACTTGTGAAAGTTGTAACAATTTGAAGATGAACCTAAAGCAGGCGGATCATAAAATTGTGAATTACAAGCTTTTCTACTTGAGCCTATTGCTTCATGTGTGAATTGTCCTAAATCGATCACGAGCTTGAATCATTTCCAAGCAGTTTCAAGAAATGATTGATCATGATAAGAAGTTGGCTCGGTTTGCTTCTAAGGACCTGTTAGCTCACCATGCATTAGTTGTAACAAACTAAAATCTAACTTGATTGCATTGGATGAGAAATGTGTGAAGCTAACTAAGGACCTACTAGAGAAGCCACCTTGTGCTTGTAATGTGATTGTGGAGAAGGGGGAAAAGCCCCCGGGTAAGGTAGAGACGCCTAGCGATGCGAACCAACCTGCTAGCAGTAGGACTGTCCCTTCTACGTCGGCTGTGCGTGCACAAGCCGATCTTCCTCCGCATTGGTTGTTCTCCTGCTCCCTTACCTTCTTTGTTTCTCCTCCTCCTTGCTCTTCTTGCACCTCTCTCTTTCGGAGTGTCGGTGCCTTATGAACACTCTCGAGAAATTTGTAGGAGGCAAGAAGGATCTCAATCTTATTCTAGACCAATCAAAGATTTGCAAGTTCAAGCAGGGTCTAGGATATGATTTCCGTGAGGATGTGAGGAAACATCCACTGCCGTGCTCGGACCCATAGCGCAGGTGTGATCGAGGTCAAGCCAAGAACAAGAAAGTTCAATTTAGATCGTGGGCTTTGTCCAAGGATTTCGACGACAAGGTGATTTCACTGCAGCTTGACCTCTCGGCGAAGCCATCTCATGCTACTTGACCCCTCGTATATGGTATCATTGCACCTCATCGCCGAAGGATGGGCATTTATTTGACCATTGCTTCAAGCGCCAAGATCGCGCATAGAGACCGTGTTGCAGCTCTTAGGCGATTCGTGGTCAGCCCGGACCTTGAGTGCACGTAAGACCAACACGAGGTCTAGGCTTACTCTTGTTGGTAGCTTTGGGCGACATCGAGGACTTGGTTCTTCCGAGTTTTACATTTTCGTTCTCATGCTCCCTCGGTCGTGACTTCCGCCGTCCCGAGGGTAGATCTCGTTCCATCGAGATAGCTACCAGCGGCGTGATCGGCGCGTCGCCGGTGCTCGACTCGCTCTCCGTGGCGGTCGGACCCAAAGAATGACTTCAGTTCGCACATAGACCCTCCGCTTCTTTGAGCGACGGAGGCGAGGGTAGTTAGAGGTCATCGTGCGTGACTACTTCTTACGCTCGGCGTGTGACTCAAGATTGGGTGCCAAAATCTATGTTGATTTATCCCAAGATCGAGACTTTGCTCTCTTGTTGACTCGGGTTCGCGGGCGAGGAAGGAAAGGTTTGGCTCAGACTCGGGTGTTCACGACACATGACCGGAGATTCACGTTGGTTTTCTTCCCTTGCCCGAGCTCCGGTGATGAGACGATCACCTTGAGATGCTTCTTACAGGGCGTCATCGCCAAAGGTGCGGTCTTGGCGTTAATGACTCATTTGTTTTAAAAGATGTTGCCTTAGTGAGTAAAGCGCATTACAATTTGCTTCGGTTTCTCGACCACCGATGACGGTTTCGAGGTAAGTTTTAAGAAAACGCCGCAAAATTGTTGATTCTTCTGTAGTCGGTTTGCGGATTTCTCGTTATGGGAGGATCTTTCGTGCTGATTTTATTGAGTCTTGGTGATCCTCCGGTGTTTGGTTGCTTCGAGTCCCGCGACCTTTCCTTCGGCATAGGAGACTTGGTCATATTGGATTTGACCATTTGACTCGAGTTAGCGACCACGATCTCATTCGTGGTCCGCGAAACTCAAGATGGTCAAAGATCTTGTTTGCGCTCCATCTTGGCACGGCAAGATGGTTGCCGCTTCTCACCCTCGGTCCACGATTACTATGACCGATGCAGGACAGTTGCTCCATATGGATACGGTTGGACCGGCTCGAGTGCTTGATCGATGGGAGGAAGTGGTACGTTCTTGTTGTGGTCGATGACTATTCGAGGTACTCTAGGGTGTTTTCTTGGCCTCGAAGGATGAGGCGTTTACATATTTCCGAGGTCTTTCAAGAGGGCTTTCGTTGAGCTTCGGTGCCTTACGAGCGATCCATGATGACAATGGCACGGAGTTCAAAATTCCTACTTTGAGAGTTTCGTGGTGAGGCAGTGTAGAGCACCGTTCTCTTCTCCATCGTCCCTCGGCAGAATGGCGTTGTAGAGAGGAAGAACCGTACCTTGGTCGAGATGGCGGGACGATGCTTGATGAGTACTCTACACCGCGGAAGTTTTGGGTGAGGCTATAGCCACCGCGTGCCATGTTTGAACGAGTTTTCTTGGGCACACTTGCACGCACTTCTTATGAGTTGAGATACGGCGAAAGCCCGGTGTTTCTCATTTTCGTATGTTTGGTTGCAAGTGTTTTATTCTAAAGTCAGGGAACCTAGATAAGTTCGAGTCACGATCTTGTGATGGACTCTTTCGGGCTACTCGACCTCTTGGCGGGCCTATAGGGTGCAGGCTGAGTCTAGCAAATTGGTAGAAACACGTGAGGTGACTTTCGATGAGGCGGTCAGGGACTAGGCCCGATATCTCGAGTTCACTAGAGCGATCCGAGACCATCTTCGTGGATGATGAGGATGATGGAGATGAGGGTTGTCTACCCGATCCAGTACCTCTTCCACCCCTTGAGGTGCCTTCTTCCACCGCACCTCGAGGTGATCGCCCCACCATACGCTATTCCGAGCTAGTGGCTCTGTTCCTACCGTCGACTCACGAGGTAGAGGCCGCTTCTTCATCTCATCCTGGACCTCCTAGACATATCCAAAATCTCATCCTTCCGAGCGATTATTGGAGACCTCTTGAGCGTGTTACCGCTCAAAATCGCTTATCTCAATTACATCTTCATTACGCTTTTATTGCCTCCTTTGAGCCCAAAGATGTTTCTCATGCTTTATCGACGAGTCTTGGATCAATGCCATGCATGAGGAGCTGGAGAGTTTCGAAAGAAACAAGGTTTGGACGCTTGTTGAGCTCCCTCGAGATCACAATATCATTGGAACCAAATGGGTGTTCAAGAACAAGCAAAGTGAGGATGGGGTAGTCATTGAAACAAGGCTAGGCGGTTGCTCGTGGGTATTCCGGGTTGAGGTCTAGACTTGAGGAGACCTTTGCCCACATGTAGCGTCTTGAGGCCATTAGAATTCGCTTGCCTTTGCGACTTCTAAAGGTTTCAAGCTTTACGGATGGACGTCAAGAGTGCCTTTCTCAATGGCTTCATTGAGGAAGAAGTCTATGTCGACGACCTCCGTGTTTCGAGAACCCTAAATACCCTAGTCATGTCTTCAAGCTTTCCAAAGCGTTGTATGGACTTAAGCAAGCCCCTAGAGCTTGGTATGAGAGGCTTAAGTCCTATCTATTGAGACATGATTTCGAGATGGGTAAAGTCGACAAGACCTTGTTCATTCGCCGGCTTGGCAATGATCTCCTGCTCGTCCAAATTTATGTCGATGACATTATCTTTGGCGGCTCTTCTCATGCTCTAGTTTCACAGTTCTCGGATGTCATGAGCACCGAGTTTGAGATGAGCATGATGGGTGAGTTGACTTTCTTCCTTGGCTTCCAAATCAAGCAGACTCGGGAGGGTACCTTCTTGCATCAAGGAAAGTACACCGTGACCTCCTGAGACGTTTCGACATGAGTGATGGAAAGCGGTGTCAACTCCGATGGCTTCTACTACCACACTTGACCCAGATGAGGACGGCGAGCAGTTGATCAAAAGAGTTGAAGTATGATTGGCTCTCTCTTGTACCTCACGCCTCGAGACGGACATACACTTTTACGTGTGTCTATGTGCTCGGTTTCGAGCTTCTCCTCGCGTATCTCACCGCCAGGCGGTGAAGCGCATCTTTCGGTACCTTCGAGCTACCATTGACTATGGTATCGGTACTCTTCCTCATCTGTCTATCCCTTAGAGCCTATTCGGATGCGAGACTTTGCCGGTGTAGGATAGATAGGAAGAGCACCGCACCGCCAGTTCATTGGCACTTCTCTCGTTTCTTGGTCTTGAGGAAGCATCCGGTGTTGCCGATCCACCGCAGAGGCCGAGTGCGTTGTTGCGACCGATTCTTTGTAGCCAAGTGCTGGATGGTCTCGACTGCGGGACTTTGGGTTACTATCGATCGTGTTCCGCTCTTTTGCGATAACACGTCTGCGATTAGCATTGCTAAGAACCAGTGCAACACTCTCGGACCAAGCACATCGATATCGATATCATTTTCTTGAGACCATGTAGAAGGGTGACATCGTGCTTCAGTTTGTGGAGAGTGACCACCGGTTGGGTGATATCTTCACCAAGCCTTTGGATAGCACGAGGTTTTCAGCTCTGCGGGGAGAGCTTGGGGTGGTTTGTCCTTATGGACTGTTGTGAGGGGGAGCTTTGGGCTTTATTGCTTTATCATATAAATTATGCTTCTGTATCCTTACTGTTGCATCGCATTTTCGGGTGCATTGGGTTTAGTCCTTCTAGCATAGGTTAGAGTGTGTCTCTTGCTGAGTGCTTAGACTTCTTGCTCTTATCTTGTGCTTCGGGATATTGTTTCTTATCTCACTAGGTTGAGCTCACTCACTTCTTCTAGGTTCTAGCGAGGGTTGGGCCACCCTCGGGTAGGCAGTGCGTGTTTGCTCTCTAGTGTGTGTTTTTCTCGGCATTTGTTGTCACAGAGTCATATGGGGTAGATAAGAGTTAGTCTGAGCCATAGTATCCTCTATATCTTATCTATGCTTTAAGGACTGCCTGTTTTATTTGCCAGCTTCTCATTTTTATTGCTTTGGTTCAGGGGGAGTTCATTTGGGATCCTCTAGATTTTGATGTTGACATAACTCAACTTGAACTAAAAGTTGTATCTCAAGTTAAGGGGGAGCTGGATGTTCTTCATTTGATTTGTAACATAACTTAATGGAGCCTTGATTATTATCCTTTCATGACATGTTTTCATTATATTACATCTTGCCATGATTTATGCTCCATTGCTAATTTGATCATGACTTTATATGTGTAGTCAAGTCGTTGCCCTGATAGGATAATTAAAATGCTAAATTTGACCTAATTCCTGTCATGTTCATATTTGAGACTAGTCAGCTTTGTGTTATCTTTTTATGGTTCTTGCCATGTCAAATAGGCTGAGTTGAGTCTTGAATCTTAGTTGAGCAATAGATTGAGCTATATAGTTTCTTGATGACACATAAGTTAGTACAATCTATCAAAAAAAGGATCTCTTACGTGAAAAAGCGATCTCACCAATTCCTTCTCATGAGACGGCTTGCCATTGCACAAGGCATGAACTCAGGGGAGATTTGGATGACCAAGATCATTTCCTTAAGCTTCTCGCTTGGAATGATCGCATAAGGCTTGAGGTCTAGCACATGACAAAAATATGATTGAAAACAATCATGAGATCTCAAAAGAAAAATGTCAAAAGTGCTCAATTTTAAAAAAAAAATTCAAAGTACTTCAACAGTTGTATCATTCTTGAACAAATAGCACTCTAGTTAGCTCAACACTAGCTTCTTGATTCCATTTAGCTCATTGACATGGTTTGCATCATTTGTGGATATCATTAGCTAGACTAAAATCTTGTTTGACTTGACTTGCTAAGCACTTCAATTAAAAATTCAGATTATACCTTCTGTTGCTTAGCTTCACTTTACATACTTAGTCATGATCTTTATAGCATATTTGTATGTTATGGCTTGATGTAATGCATGATGGTCATTTTGGATAATTCTCATGGCTCTACATACTTAAAAATGATCAAATCAGCCATTTCATCCATCATCATGACTTATTTTCTCCTTCTTTCATTCTTGATGGGTTTATTGCCAAAAGGGGGAGAAATTAGTGGTAGAAAAAGTCACTTCGGGAGCTTTGAAGAAAAATTGTTCTTTCTTTTGCTCCTTCTGTCGACATGGTCATTAACTTCACTCTTTACTTATGGACCATGTTAGACTCTTCAAACTCAACTTTGTGTTTTTTCGGTGTTTGTCAATATACTCATCAAGGGGGAGATTGAGAGACCATGTGGAGGTCATCCCATTGTGAGTGATGAGTAATTGACATCTGTTTCCAAAAGTCGAGTTTGAGTCGGTTTGTTCGGACCCTGACGTTGCGTGGCGCAACGGGCTCGGTCGGACTTTGGTCAAACTTAGTCGTATGGGTTAGGATGTATATTCTTTTGATGCGACAGGTTTGATTTTGTTTATGCTATTTACGCGTTCATGTATCGGCGGTGCTATGTGACGTGTTTTCTTGTCGTGTGTCTGCGGGACAACGAGGCGGAGTCGTGGCGAGACACGGTGGACCGGACTAAGCGCAGTGGCGGCGAGGTCGAACGGTCGTGATGTGTCAAAGGCGGCGTGGACTCGAAGTGGTTGCGGCGTGCGAGGCAGGGGCGGAAGCTTCCGGAAGGTGCGGGAGGGGCGAAACAGGGAATTTCGCAAGGCTGCACAAGCGGAGGCAGCTCCGTTAGGGTTTAGCGGCGAACGGGTTGTAGACCCGTTAGCCAAGGGCTATAAATAGAGGTTGGGGCTGCATACCCTTTGAGGATCACAAGTGTTTTAGAGCTTTTCTCTTGTGTGTGTGTTCCTCCCAAGAACATGTGAGGTTCTTGGTGTTCTTGAGGATTGAGAGGATGGATTGAGAGTTTTGTAATCTTTCTTGGAATGCTGTGAAAAGTATGGTTTTATGTTGGCTTCTATGAGAGATTGGATGAGTTGGATATAAACTCTTGATCACTTCCTTCTTTTGTCTCTGGTTCTTACATTTCCTCGATAGTTGATCATTCTGTTGTGAGCAAAGATTTCATGATCAATTTTGTGAATCCTTTACGGTGGTTTCGGTTTTGACTAGTTCGACCTCTTCGTTTTCGGTTTTAGTGCGGTGTCACGGTAATCTCAGTTTTCATTTCTCCTTGCGTTCGGTCTTCTTTTACGCACTTAAGAATCGGTGTAGCTTGAGGCGTCTTCGCATTTCGTCAACTCATTTTACGTGTTCGGCTACGATCGCGACTTGATTCTCGTGCAATAACTTCTCGGCGATAATTTGGTTTCGGTGAGTAACTCCGGTTTCTGCGACAACCGTTCTCACTATTCTCGTTTACTTTCTTCAGTTTCAAATTGTCGAGTGGTTCATCTCTGTGTACAGCAGTTCCTTTGAGCAGTTGGATAGTGTTTTGTTCAGCTGTGCAGAATTGATCTCCTCATCGTGTCGAATTGTTGTTCTATTTGCACCATTTCACCGCCGCCATTGTTGCTTTTTGAAACTTTCAGTTCTTGGTTCTTCTTTGTAGTATTATTTTACCTCTAATCGTCTCTCGGCTAAGAACAAGACACTTTGATATCTTTGTGTTCACTCGGTTGGGATTGAACTTGTGTAGCAAGTGGTCTTCCACCAAGAAAACAAACAAGAAAGGAATCTGCGGATCGAGAGCAAGCGGTGGTGTTTACTTCCTTTCTTATCTTTCTGCAGCTTTGGTAGTTTATTTTCCCAGACGATCTTTTTCTTTTCTTCTTTGGCTTTCACTTTCTGTTGAGTTCACAGTCTATTGACTGCAGCTTTGGTTTTACTGTTTGTTGTTCTTCGTTTTACTCTTTTACGTGATCGGCACCACCTGCGGTGTACTACTAGTAACTCCTTACTTCTCACGCCCAGGAAGCATTCAATCCTTCTCTCGAGTCTTTGCTTGCTTTTCTTTTATTTCTTTTCTTGATCTTTGGTGTTTTGCATGCGGATCAAGCGGCAATATTTTCATTGAAATTTTCTCGACTACTCTCGATTTATCTTTGAATTTTTCGATGTCGCATCGTTCCAAATTTCAGCAAGATTAATTTTAATTTTCTGTGAGGTACTTTGATTTGCATCGTTTTGAGAAACATTGTCGAATTGTCGGGGCGATTTTAGAAGAGAACGACATTCACCCCCCCTCTGTCGCCATTTCGGTCCTTCAACAAGTTAAGCGTAGAACATATTCTACCGCCCTGACATGAATGTGTTTCTATAACAATCTATGCGTGTACGCAACGGCGGTCCCGCTATGAAATTACATAGATCGCATCTATGAAATCGCTATGAAAATCTCATCGGGCCGATCAAATCAACCCAAATCCGAGCCATTCAAAATGTCTCAATTTTCATTAGATCAATCACATCAATCATCGCGATCGGTATGCTTGAGGAGACCGCAACACAAGACCTCGATCGTTGGCTCAATCTCGTTGTCTTGTGATTAGCCCCGATGGTGTTACCGGTAGGTAGGGGCAAGTCGCGTACATCAAAGAAGGAGCACGAACTAATCTTTTGGCCACATGATGCTATCAACTCATACATATTCCAACCCCTTATGACCGATTGATCTAGTCCGTAATAGATCCAATCTATTACAACCGCATATCAACATATCGCGATCCGGATCGCAAACTAAGCAAGATGGCTCGATACCACTAATGGATTGCGCGAAGGCTACGATAGCATAAAACAAAACTTTTCTACCGCGCACACAAGAACATCATGCTTAAGGAGGGATCATGGATCGTTACCACTAGACGCAGCGTGACAGAAGAAGAGTTGGAGAAGCCGATCCAACCGCGCGTCGAGGTAGTAGTGGAAGTAGTCGATCGTCCCGAACCGATCGTCTCCTCCACGCGATCAACCGCACCACGAGCGGATCCGATCATGAGGTTGTTGATGCCGATCAACGCCGCAACCAAGCAGCGTCTCCACCGGTATCCACACGTCCGGGTGGGAACGCCGATCGCGAGTGTACCAAAGACTCGCGAGCGACTAGGGTTTGGCTCGGGAGGTGGCGGCGTGGTTTAGCTCGGGATTATCGGATCGTTCCTCGGCCCTCGCCTCCATATATATAGACCTCCTCACTTGGGCCTCGTGGACCGAGGCCCAATAGGAGTCTATCAGGATCTCTATCCGAATTGAGCCCATATCAAGAATCACATTCGAATTAGTGTTCCAACCCGTTAAGTGTGCGACCACAGCAGGTTCACGTATACTTGGTCGCGACCGAAACACCTTTCCGGTCACCGTGTTAATAGCGGCCTCTAGTAAGATATATTAACCCAAAGTATACGTAAAGTTCATATCGGTGAACACGTAATGTTCTCATGTACTAATCCCTTTGCCTCACGATATAGATTAAGCTCAAGGCGAGACACTGTGTCATCCTCTTTATAGCTCAATCACTCTCTCGATTCCGTGATGGATTATAAACTCGTGATTGACTCCTCAATCACCTTGGCATGGCCATGCACTTTCATAATCCATTACATCGAGGGGCCGAGATATCTCTCCCATAAGGAGGGGCAAATTCTATCTTGATCATTCACATCCCACTACATGTTTCATGGCAAACCCAAAGACTACTTTTATGACTACCCGATTCACGGAGTAGTGTTTAGTAGTCCCAAAGTAGCTACTACGCATCTTGGGAACCATGATGATCTCAAGTCTAAGGATTCCACATAAACACTACTTGAGACCAAGCGATGACACATGGAATCTCTGCGGTGTCTCATGGCGGGTCTATCAACATATGTTCACTAACACATGTCCATATTATTGATTTGGTATCTCCATACCATGATCCATGAGACATGATCATCAATCAATACATATCTTGATCTTTGAATCATATTTGTTCCTCATATGAAATATAATCAGGGATCATTTAGAAATAGCAACATTTTGGCATTAAGAGTCTCATGAATAAGTCACATACTCATTGATCAATAATGATAATGTCTATTTCAAGGAACAAAGCAATGTATCATAAACATAGTATGTGATATATTCAACATCTCCATGTTGCCTCTAGGGCATATCACCAACAGGACCCGGTCTTACCGGCGGAAGCGGAGGCGGTCGGCGGCGGAGAGAGGCGCATGGCGGCAGTGGTGCTCGTGGCGGCGGCACTCGGAGGGTTGGGGCGGCCGAGAGGTGGAGAGGGCAGAGGAGGGAGTGGGGATGCCGTAAGGTGCCCCAGGGGGGTTTATAGGGCAAGGAGGAGGGGAAGGGCCGGCGGCCGGAGAAGGAAGGGGGAGAGATTTGCGGCCGCAGTTAGGGGAAAATAAAGAGGGAGATGGCCGGCAATTGGTGGTGGCGTGATTGGGGGCTCTTATTGCGCAATTTACCGGAAGCTTAAGCGATGAAACGGCCGGATTTTAAAGCTTTGAATTCAGTATTAATAGAGGAGGAGAGAGGGGTGAGAGGTGGAAGAAGGAGAGGTAGAAGAAGGATATGACGGGTGGGACCCACCCGTCGGTGAGAGAAAAAGATAGAGAGGGGATGTGAAGGGGTACAGGCCGTCGGATGAGCGACACGTGGCAAGTGGGTTGATCTCACGCGTTGGATTTAAATGAAGGGGTAAGTTGTGATGGAGGGTTGAGATTAGATCAAGAAATGGACGGATTGAATGCGGGCGCGAGACGTGGCGGCCTGAGGTTATTTCGGATATTATTTTCGGATTATATTTTCAGAAAATGCTAGAAACCATATAATTGCTTAGAAAAATAATAAATAATATTTAAAAATTCTAGAAAATTCATAGAATATTCCTGGAGATATTTTAGACTCAATAAAAATAATTTTAATTTTGGATTTGCGTTTAATAGTTTTATAAAATTCCTTTTATCTTTTAAAATTCATTTTTAATTCCAAAAAATTCTCAAAACTTAATTAAAAATTATAGGAAGGATAGGAAAAATAAAATGAACCCTTTTTGGCTTTAATAAAATATTTAAAATACATTTTCTTGTCTTAGAATTTGAAATAAAATCAAGAAAAGCACAGAAAAATCCAAATAAAAGTCGGTTGCTTTAGAATAATTAATTTAAATTTAAATTTTTCAAAACTCAAAATTTTGGGATGTTACAAACCTACCCCCCTTAGAATGAATCTCGAACTGATGGGCCCACATGTCATAGAGACAAAGGCTTAACTTAATGAGCGGGGCCCGTGTAACATCCTGAAAATTTAAAATTTGAAATATAAAACTTTTGGCATTATTTTGATTAAACTTTGATTAAGGTTCCAAAAGGATAAAATGTAAAACACTAGGAAACAAGATTTTAAAATGCGAATCTGAAAAGATGATCCGGTGAAAGAGGATATGGTCTGATCCCAAAAATTCAGAAATCCTAATTTAGTATCTACAATAATGAGTTGGCAGGAAAAAGTAAAATAAATATATATATATGTATACATGGATGGATATATATATATATATATATATATATATATATATATATATATATATATATATATATATAAATATGTAAATATAATATAGAGGATAGTAACGAAATAAGGAGTTGCATGCAAACAAATCTTCATAAAAGAGTATAGGTTTGAAAAATATGTACATATATACATACATACACATAAATAAATTAAATAAAAAGGAAAGAGGAAGAAAAATAAAAAAGATAAAGATAAAATCGGGAAATTCGATAGTAGGCCCAACCCGCGCCGCGCCCTTCTCCTGTTCTTCTTCCTCCCCGCCTCCTCCCTCGCGCGCCCCCTTCCCTGGGCCGCGCCCTCGCGTCCCCGCTCGCCTCGCTCCGCGGCCCGGCCCGCGCTACTCCTTCGGACCAACGGTCCTTCCTTCCTTCGGACCGGCGGGCACCGGCGTCTGTCCGAGCGCCGCCGACCACCGCCCCGCCGCCACGCCGCTCGGCGCAGGCTCGAGGGCTGCCCCCCGCCACGCACGGTGCTCGGCACCTCTCCCTCGCACGCGGTGGCGGGCCATCATCCCAAATCCCCCGTCGCTTAAAATCCGGCCAAGTGACCGCCCGGGAGCACTCAATGCCGGCCTCACCCACGCGTCTATAAGAGCCCCGAGCCTCCCTTTGTCCTCCCTCGCTCCCGGCTTCCCCCCTTCAAGCAATCGCGCCGAAAACCCCCAAATCGTCGTCGGCCCCGCCTCCATCCCCAACTCCGGCGACATCCTCCCCGCCAAATTGCACGGCCGTAGCTCGAATCCTCCCTCCCACATCTTCCTTGGGACCCGAGCTCCTCCCGGCCTGCACCTCGCCGGCATACCTCCGGTGTTCCCCGGTCTCCACCGCCACCGTCATCGGCTCCCCCGTGCCCCCGGCATCCCGTTTTGCCCCTCCCCGGCCGTCACCGTCGACCGCACCACCGCCCTCACCGGCCTCGGCCTCCTCTACCCAGCCGTCTCCCCGAGCTACTTCAAAAGGGTTAGCTACCCTTACTGGGTAGGCAACGCTTCCCCGCTCACTTGGTTACAACAGCTGATTCTCTTCCCCCCTGGCTCCCCGGTAGCGTTCGAGCCCCGGCTCGCGCAAGGGGTTGAGCCATTTCTTTTAATTTGCGGGCTAATAGGTGGGCCCTTTGTCACATGATGGGTGCAATGGGCTGTGACAAGTGGGCCCCACCGTCGGCCAGCAAGAAGAGACCAGACCCTTCGCCAAGTGGGCCCACTAGCCAGAGACACATATTAAAAAAATAATAAAATAAAATGAATAAATTAAAAATAGCAGTGAGCCCCACCTGTCAGAAATTTAATAATTTAGGGATTTATCTGAACTGAGAATTTTAAAATGGCATAACTTCTTCATTTTAACTCCAAATTGAGTGAGACAAATTTCTAAATTCGTCTAAATTCAAGATCTATCCAATGGAACTGGAATCATAATTTTTAGAGTTCATTTGAATTTCTGGTGTTATTTGGAGTGATTTCTTCCTTTTCTTTTTATGCAAATCTTCACGTACGATTAAAATTGCATACGAGGCTCGGGAGGAAGACACTGAAGCAGCCAACCTAGCAACCCCAGATCATCAAGAGCCAGACCACTATGACCAAGGCGAGTTATCACTTTGGTCATGTTGAACCCATGTTTATGCAAATTAATTTCCTTTAAATTATCCATGTGCATGCTATTATTTTATGTGATAAGATATGTTCAGTTTTTATAGAGTTTAGATATACACCCATTATTATGCTTGTTAGTATTGCCTGCTGAAACTCTTGGGATATGTGAACCTTGTCGCCATAGTAAAACTATCATAATTAGTTTTTCACAAATAGAGTTATGATATATCGTACTGCTTAGTATTGTTAGACAAACGGGGACGCTTAGCTGTCCCAAAATATCTCACTTGCAAATATGACAATGATTTGGGCAATCATGGTGGGAATGACTGGAGAGAAATTTGGAATGATTATTTTATGTTCCAAAAAGCCTCAAACTTGCTTAAAGGGACACCAAGGGGAGGGTGAAGTTTTCCAGCTGTGCTAGTACTGAGGGGAGTGGAGCCTGGCTATGCTAGTGACTGTGGGAAACATCTTGTGCAACGTATGGGACCCACCGCAAGTGGGATAAGCCCATAGGGTGAGATGACGAACGAGGCTAGATATCTCGAAAAGTCACTGTGACGATCTACTCAACCATATGACTAAGGAATCATGTGGGGCAACGAGTTGACAGTCTCTTGTGGGGAATGTGTACAAACTCTACAGAGTCAAAACTATTCGAATAGCCGTGCCCGCGGTCATGGGCAGACATGGGGACTTAACTAGATATAGTTCTGTTTCGAAAATGATTTGTGGGTGAAACGGAAAATGTAGGGCAGTGAAAGGCCCTAGTTTGGAATTGTCCTGAGTGTCGTCCCAGTGGTAAGATAGGCAACTATAATGTTGGAAGATGCTATAAGGTGCAGAGGCCATGTAATGGTGGATGGGCTCTGTACACTATTAATACGATTACATTCCACTAAACTCGTGTCTTTCAAAAACTGCCAGGTCATAGGGATTCCTATGTATTGTATTGTAAAGGCAATTTCTGGCAAAATAAAATAAACCTAAGCCCTCCCTTGATCAGCCCAGCATACTATTACTGCATTCTGTGTGATGACTTGCTGAGCACGGTGGTTAGTGTGCTCATACTCGTATTACCAAAAATAGAAACAGGGACGCAGGATCATTATGAATATGAAGATGCCCCGCCACGAAGGAAGGAAGGACGATGGGAATTAGGTCGCCGTCCGATTTTCCGAACCTAGACAAGTTAGACCTAAGGCATTGTGTGCACATATATTATCTAAAGCTAGATAATATATACTGCACACATTACCCCAGTCGCTTGCCTGAGGTTATGGTCATACTTTTGCTTTCTCTTCCGCTGCTTGTAGGTAATGATGACATTCGGCCTAAGTGCCCCTTTTGTAAACTATCGCCCGACGTGGTGTAATTTGAACAATGGTCTGTGATATTACTGTTTAAGCGATGTATGAAATGATCTGACAATGTACTGCACGCATTATCTCTCGATCCGGGGAATAATGCGTAAATCACGAGAGATTACGGATTGAAAAATGCGGGTCCGACAGAGTGGTATCGAGCATCTGTTGTAGGGTAAAGGCCTTAGTATGGACGTTAGGAAGGATATAGGATCACAAATTTGAAAAATATATAAAAAGGAATTTCTAAAAATATAGCGTATTACATCTTTTTCAGTCCTTCTTAGATCTGTTCTGTTCTATCTTTCATTAATATTTTGAAAAGTTACTAAAAATAGGAGTTTAACTCACAGATGGCTGGAGCTGGAGAGGAGGGTGACTGGGACTACTTGGCCCACAGAGTCTACGAGGGGGAGTTTGCCAGTATCCTGCGCAAGCTCCTTCACTACCTGGGCTACCCAGACCAGCCCGTGTACCGTGGACTCAAGACCACGGCAGGAGGAGAGGAGTCCTGGTAGATCGAGGTGTTCATCTACCCGAAGACTGCGCACGACCCGCCTCACGTTTTCCGGACAGAGCACCAGCGAACCATCAGGACGGTGGCACTCCAGGACGCCGCACGCCTGGCTGCCATACGGCTGTGCAATATTTACAAGGCCCCCCTCCGACGCACTCCCTTCTGCTACTACCCATCGCGCCAGGAGAAGGCGCGATATAATGAGACCTACATGCCTACGAGCGAGAACAACCCGATGCTTACGCATCGGGTTGACCTGACCAGGGCCATGGGATCGGCCCACACCGCGCTCGGAGGAGATCACCGCCGCCGGGCACACCTCGTCGCTACGCACACTGAGGTGGCGACCCTCCGTGAGCAGCTCGCCCAGTGCGAACGAGCCTTGGCAGCAGCCAAGGTGGAGGCAGCTGCAGCACAGGTGCAGCCCCAGTAGGTCCCAGCTCTGCCCCCGGCAAGACCGCCGCACCGCCCCACGGGACCCGGTGGACTCGCGACTACCGACCGCACGCAAGTGCGTGCGACCTCCAGGACCACAGTTGGCTCTTCACCAGGGAGGGTCGCGCCGCAGCCGTAGCTGCTCACACTCCGACTCTGACACCGACCCCTCCGAGTTCGGGCGGTGAGGTCCCGCCTCGGTGCGGACTACTGCCCCTCCGGCCGGAGTTGGCTATATGGAGGAGTAGGTGGGTGGTGCCGTACGTGCCCGGTGTAGCGCGAGTACTAGTTGATGTATCCAGCATGTTGTGCCAGACCTTCTGTATCGTAGTTGCTATTCTCTCAGACTTTAATTATTGTGTTGTAATAGTAAGTCCAGCCTAGAAGCTGGCTATGTGATGTTTTAGTTTATGCTTAAGAAAACGGCCTTGTGTTGAAATTATTTTGTCGTTTATCCTGTTGGCTTTTATTGCATGAAGTGGCAACCTTCTTTTATTCTTTTAATTGCCTAGTAATAGTATTAAGTCATAAACCGTGACCGCAGATGGCGGTCAAAGGGTGACGGGGCCCGTGCCAATGCCACCCTCAATCAAGGAGTGGTGGACTCCACGCCCGGTGTCTTGCCAGCGGGGCGTGAACAAGCCCACGATCAGGAAGCCAACCTTCCACCCCCTCCAACCAATCCCACCATGGCGCAAGTCATGGCGCAGCAGACCCAATTGCTGCAAGCTATTATTACCGGGCAACAAGGTAGCTCCAGCAGGTCTAGAGCTGACCTGGCTGACTTTCAGAGGACCCGACCCCTCACTTTTTCCTCGGCCGACGAGCCTCTCGAAGCCGAAGATTGGCTTCGGGATACGGAAAGGAAGCTGTGCCTGGCCAAGTGCGCAGAGGAAGACAAAGTGATATTTGCAGCTCATCAGCTCCAGGGAGCAGCTGCAAATTGGTGGAGAACTACCTTGCCGCCAGAGGCCAGGAAGAGACCTCCACGGACAATGACATGGAGGTCATACCATGGTCGAGTTCGAGCGGCTTTTAAGGCCAACCGTCCCAGCGGGAGTCATGAGAATGAAGAAGAACGAATTTCGCACTCTCAAGCAAAGAGGCATGACCATTAATGAATATCTCACAAAGTTTACTCAGCTTGCTCGCTACGCTCCAACGGACGTGGCCGATGAAGAAGAGAAGATTGACATATTTCTCGAAAGCATGAGTGAGGAGTTAAGGGTGCAGTTGATTGTGCAGGACTTCACCAGCTTCCACCAGCTGGTGAATAATGCTCTAATTCTAGAAAATGAAAAGAAGAATCTGGAGGCCAGCCGTAAACGCAAGCTAACCACTCAGCGGCCGCAAGGGAGATTTATTCAGAAGTTCTTCAACAACCCCTCATTCTCAAGACCCAATCAACCCAGGGCTCCAACTCCGGCCCCGATCAAGTGGAAGTTCCTTTCAAGCTCCTCGCACCGGAGTCGAGACACAGGTACAAACCCATGACCAACCTTAAGCACTTTCTGTTTGTGGAGAGAAGGGGCATTTTGCTAACCGGTGCCCACACAAGCAAAACGCCGCTGTCCGTAGCCAAGCTTCAGTGCCCAGCAAGGGGCCTCAGACCTCGCAAGCTAGCAGGAGTACCCCAACGCACAACCGTGGTAGAGTCAACCATATCACGGCAGAGGAAGCTGAGGAAGCTGCGGGAGTTCTTATGGGTACGTTCTCTGTCAAGTCAATACCAGCGCAAACTTTATTTGACTTAGGAGCTTCACATTAATTTATATCCAAGGGGTATGCTGATAAAATAGGGTTACCGATTTATCCTCTAAAGAGGCCAGTAGTACTTAAGTCGCCAGCTGGCATGATTACCGCTACCTTAGTATGTCCAGGGGTAACGGTTACCAAGGAGAGGTGCGACTTCCTAGCAGACTTGATAGTACTAAGCTAACAGACCTTGGATATTATATTAGGAATGGGTGGTTAGCGGATATCGAGGAGTTATAGGCGTGCCACCGTGGCGGTGAAGGCGACTAAGTGTCTGGAATGACCATAGATGTAAAGTGGACCGACCATACCGATGGGGCCGTGCAATATATTATTGCGAAGATGTACCCCTGGAAGGAATGATGGTGGTGCAAGACTATCAGGAAGTGTTTCCCGAAGACCTACCAGGCATGCCCCCAGACAGAGACATGGAGTTTGTCATCAACTTGAAGCCAGGAGCTACTCCCATTTCCAAGAGACCATATAGGATGACGGTGGAAGACTGGAAGAGCTAAAGACCCAACTCCAGGAATTACAAGAAAAGGGATTTATCAGACCTAGTTCCTCGCCCTAGGGGGATCTCCGGTATTATTTGTAAAGAAGAAGGATGGCACAACTAGGATGTGTGTGGACTACCGGGCGTTAAATGAAGTAACCATCAAGAATAAATACCCCCTTCCCAGGATCGATGATCTATTTGACCAACTTGGTGGAGCCACCATCTTCTCCAAAATAGATCTGAGATCGGGTTACCACCACTGAAAATTAGGGTGAGGATATACCCAAGACAGCTTTACCACTAGATATGGTGCATGCGAGTTTACGGTCATGTCTTTTGGTCTGACAAATGCACCGGCCTACTTCATGAATCTCATGAACAAGGTATTTATGGAGTATTTGGACAAATTTGTAGTAGTGTTCATTGATGACATTCTTATTTACTCTAAGACTGCAGAAGAGCATGCAGAGCATCTACGCCTAGTGCTAGAGAAGCTAAGAGAACATCAGTTATATGCTAAGTATAGCAAGTGTGAATTCTGGCTAGCGACATCGACTTTTGGGACATATAGTGTCTACTAGGGAGTATCCGTTGACCCGCCAAGATTTCAAGATGAGGATGAATGGGCGACCCACCTCACATTCTTGAAGTGCTAAGTTTTCTTGGATTGGTAGGATATTATAGAAGATTCATAGAGGGATTCTCTAGGGTAGCCAGGCCATTGACCCAGCTACTCAAGAAGGAACAGAAGTTTGAATGGACCAAAACCTGCGAAGTTTTCAAGAGCTTAAGAAAAGGTTGACTACCACCCCGGTGCTAGTTCTACCTGATGTACGCAAGGATTTTGAAGTATACTGTGATGCTTCCCATCAAGGATTGGGATGCGTACTGATGCAAGGAGGCAAGGTTGTGGCATATGCTTCTAGGCAACTTCACCCCCATGAAGCTAATTATCCCACCCATGACCTGGAATTAGCCTCAGTGGTGCATGCCTTGAAAATTTAGAGGCACTATCTGATTGGCAACCACTGTGATATATACACAGATCACAAGAGCCTCAAGTACTTTTTTACCCAGTCACATCTTAATCTGAGGCAAAGGAGATGGTTAGAATTGATCAAGGATTATGACACAGTGTTCACTACCATCCGTGCAAAGCCAATGTGGTGGCGGATGCCTAAGCCGTAAGGTCTATTGTAATACCCTCATGATACAGGAGCAACAACCTGAGCTATACAAGGAATTGATGGCTTTGAATTTAGAAATAGTGGAAGAAGGCACCTTAGCAGCAATGGAATTACAACCAAGCATAGAAGAAAGGATTATCGCCGCACAACAAGAAGATCCAACCACTCTGAGGTTGAAAAGATCAATGGAAGCCGGAAAGGCACCTAAGATATCGGTGGGTCAACAAGGGGTTTTGAGGTACGGGACACGTATCTTCGTACCCCACCAGAAGGGCCTCAAGGATCTCATACTCAAAGAAGCTCATAGTTCAGCATACTCCCTCCACCCTGGAAGTACAAAGATGTATCAAGACATGAAGCAGTGGTACTGGTGGCCGCGTATGAAGAGAGACAACGCCGAACACGTAACCTGCTGTGATGTATGTCAAAGAGTGAAGGCAGAACACCAGAGACCAGCGGGGCTATTGCAGCCATTGCAAGTACCCAAGTGGAAGTGGGAAGAAGTAGGAATGGACTTTATCACAGGACTTCCCCGAACCAGGTCAGGATACGACTCCATCTGGGTTGTAATAGATAGGCTGACCAAGGTCGCACATTTTATCCCCGTCAAGACAACTTACAAGGGAGACAAGTGGCGAGAACTATATATGTCACGCATCGTGTGTTTGCAGTGTGCCAAAGCGGATAGTCTCGGATCGAGGTTCCCAGTTCACCTCGCATTTGGCTAGCCTACATGAGGCCCTTGGTACCCATCGGATTTCAGACCGCCTATCACCCCAGACGGATGGCCAAGCAGAGAGTGAACCAAATACTAGAGGACATGTTTCGGGCTTGTACCCTGGATTTCTCTAAAGGCGGGGCGATGTCTCTTTGATGCGAGTTCGCCTACAACAACAGCTACCAAGCCAGCCTACAGATGTCCCCATTTGAAGCACTGTATGGGAGAAAGTGTCGAACTCCTTTGCCTTTGGTCGAAGTAGGAGAAGGCTACATATTCGGGCCAGATACTCTAAAGCGGTGAAGAAAAGTTCGCTGATCGAGATCGACTATTAGCCCTTGATCCGGACAAAGAGTTATGCGGATAAGAGACGGAGGCCATTAAGTTTTGAGGTCGGAGATTATGTCTATTTAAAGGTGTCACCCCTACGAGGAGTCAGACGGTTTAAAGTCAAAGGCAAGCTCGCCCCTCGCTATGTTGGGCCGTTCCCAATTAGAGCCAAGAAGGGAGAAGTAGCTTATCAGCTAGATCCGCCCGCAAGCCTAGCAGATGTGCATGATGTTTTCCATGTATCCCAACTCAAGAAATACCTTCGGGTACCAGAAGATCAAACCCCGATGGAGGCAATTGAGATCGAGAGCGACCTGACCTACAAGGAGCGTCCAATTAAGATCTTAGACACCGTGGAAAAAAAGGACCATAAATCAAACCATTCGCACCTGCAGAGTGCAGTGGAGCTATCACTCAAAGAAGGAGGCCACCTGGGAACGCGAAGACCAACTAAGAAGAGATTACCCAGAGTTGTTCACCAGTTAGGCTGAATCTCGGGGTCGAGATTCTTTTTAAGGGGGGTAGATTTGTAACATCCTGAAAATTTAAAATTTGAAATATAAAACTTTTGGCATTATTTTGCCTTGTGTTGATATGAAATTAATTCTAAGGCATGTCTTAAACTTTGACTAAGGTTCCAAAAGGATAAAATGTAAAACACTAGGAAACAAGATTTTAAAATGCGAATCTGAAAAGATGATCCAGTGAAAGAGGATATGGTCTGATCCCAAAAATTCAGAAATCCTAATTTAGTATCTACAATAATGAGTTGGCAGGAAAAATTAAAATAAATAAATATATATATGTATACATGGATGGATATATATATATATATATATATATATATAAATATGTAAATATAATATAGAGGATGATAACGAAATAAGGAATTGCATGCAAACAAATCTTCATAAAAAGAGAATAGGTTTGAAAAATGTGTATATATATACATACATACACATAAATAAATTAAATAAAAAGGAAAGAGGAAGAAAAAGAAAAAAGAAAAAGATAAAAATCGGAATTCGAATAAGTAGGCCCGTAAACCAAAGCCCAACCAGCCCGCCGCCCCCTTCTCCTGTTCTTCTTCCTCCCCGCCTCCTCCCTCGCGCACCCCTTCCCTGGGCTGCGCCCTCGCGCCCCCGCTCGTGTAACATCCCAAAAATTTAAATTTAAAAATATGAAGCTTTTGAATTATTTTTGTCGTATATTCTATTTGAATTTGGATTTTTATAGTGTTTCTTAAAACTTTGGTTGAGATTCTGATAATTAAAGAAATTCATGAAAAACAAAACAAACATTAGTAATGCTATAAAAGAAAATATGCAAATAATAGAAAACTAAAATTTTAAATACGAATCTGAAAAGATGATCCAGCATGAGGAGGGAGAAACCTAAGTTAAAATATAAAATCTCATTATGGAAATAATAGCATACAAAAATCTAGAATTTGGACATTCGAAAATTTGTAAATACAATTTGTTGCAAAAGTTAAATAAAATCGAAACAGGAGACTGTATATGTTGTATCAAGATAATTGAAACAGGGCTTAAATTAAAATTTCAAAATTTGCTAAAGTTTCTCATTATCTCTCATTCTTTTTCCATTTTTCCTCACTCTTTTACTCCTCTCTCACTTCCATGTGGGCCCAGCCCCTCTCTCTTCCCTCTCTCTTTTTCCTCTCTCTGCCAGCGGATCCGGGGCACCCCTTCCTCTCTTTCTTTCTTCCTTCCCCGAGCGCCCATGCCACCTGCTTTCTTCCCCTGCCCTGCTGCGCTCTTCTCAGCATCCTTCCACCGCGTGGCATCCATGCACTGCCGTCGCCCACGGTTTCCCCCCGAACCGCCCACCGTTTCCATAGCCTCCCCGTAGCCATAAGAATACTCCCGCGTCACTCCCTTCCTCCCCTGTCTTTCCTCTCACCAGCACCGTGAACCGCCGCCGAAGCCTCCTCGCCGTTTGCGCCTCTCCAGCGAAGCGCCGGCCGAGGTGACCGCATCACGACGTGTCTCCGCTCCCTAGCTACTCCCCCTCCAAGTTAATTGGACGGCGGTGCCCCCGGCTCGCCGCACGGCCGGTTTTCCTCACCGTCGGCCAAACCGCCGCTTCCGCCTTCTGCTCGCCGCCGCACTCGGCTCGATTCCCTTCATGGGAGCATCACCAAGTCACCTCCAAGCTTCCCCGAGTACCGCCTCGCTCCTTCCCCCGCTGTAGCCCGCCGGCAACGCGAGCTCCCCCGCGCCGCCCACGGCTCCCGTCGCCGGTCAGCCTCGGACCCTCTCCGACCCGACCGGTAGCACGGTAAGCTTCCTCGACATCCTCTAATGCTCACGCGCTCGCCGGATTCCCCTCCCCTACACGCCGGCATCACCGCCCCTTCCACCCTTGCCGTCGTCCGCTCTCCATCGTCGCCGACCGCCACAACGCCTCTTGGCCGGAGCCGCCACCCCCCAGGAGCATAACCGCCTCGGGGGGATTCCATTTCGCCTGCATTCCCAGCCTCCCCGGCCGCCCCTCGCCGGCGGCATCGTCGCCGGTCGTACGCCTCCGACTCCTCTGTTTTCGGCCGGTGTCTTCCCCATTAGTTCCCAGCCCCGCATGCTTTATCAGATGGCCATCGCCCTCTCAGTCGTGACACATCTAAGGCCACACTGGCTAGCTGCGCTCACTTCCATTCTGCCACCCGCGTTCGATTCCAGTCGGCAGCAATATTGTTCCCATATTTTTGCACTAAATTTTTATAGCTCATGTTAATTAATAAAAATAAGGAAAAATTCAGAAAATAAATTATAAAAGATGCTAAAATTTTAGTAGAATATAACTGAGATTGTTTAAGATTTAAACTTGGATTAGTTATCACATATGAATAATGTGGTTTACATAAATGAATTAAAAGATTAATTAATGATTAGAGCATTAGTAAAAAATGGTTATGCTTAATGTCCAAGGTTAATAAGGATCTTAATTAAGAATAGATTCAAGTTACAGCTAAGGAAAATAAATGGGAGGTTATGTTAAAATTTTAACAATAATGCTTTAAGATAAAAGATTCCCCTTAATAGTAGTTAAAAATGTATGTCCTAATATTTAAAATGCCTTGATAAATAAATCTCTACGGTATGTATAGTCAACAATAGCAGTGAAATAAAGTTGTGTGTAGTAGGCTCGATCCTATGTAGATAGAATCTAACCAAGATTAAGTTATTTCCGATGCTAGATAAAAGAACAAAATATAAGAGACAGTTGATTCTCAGAGTATTGTTAATTAAAAACAAAATCGTAATTAGACATTGAAATATAAAGCCCTTGGAATATCGGACATCGGAGTAACCTCGCCAACAAATAATCTAATGGAATTAACCATAGCATGGTTTGGAACATAACCATCATCTCTATGCCCCAAACAATTAGAAGAACCCTTTTTGACTATTAGATGATTTGGATATTAAGCCACTAATATTTGGACTAGTTCATGCATGCATGATTAATATGGTTTGAGCGCTCATCTAAAGGGCTAATTATTAATTCAAAGTAAGTTATGTCTAGTAGTAACTAAGAGTACCTAAAATGTAGTACCACAAAAATACTATAAACTCGGACTCTAGAGATTAATTCGATAAGCTAAAGATTGTATGTAACGCGTATATACCCGGAATGATGGTGCCCGATAAAATAGTACCCAGCCCGACTAGTGCATCGACTCATAGGTCTAACCTAACTCATGGAACTTCCTTGATAAATATAAAAATAACAAAAGAAAGTTATTAATATAAAGACCGAGTCAGTGTATTATACTATCAACCTTGCCTCAAATCACCATTAACTCATAATAAAGCTAATTTGATTTCGTTTGGATTTATGTGCATCTTTTGAGTTAGTTGCTTTTATTCGTGTTCAGTCATTTAGCACGTAATTAGAAATTGGAGTCCTGAAGAACCGAGGGATCAAGCATGGTCAAGAGCGAAGTGAAGATAAAGACCAGAAGCTCCAGAAGAAGCATTGTGAGAACTCAAGACCGCGGTAAAACCGCGCCAGGCGAGTCAATGCTTTGATCATGTTGAACCTACATTTTCTGCAAACTACTTTTGTTTAAATTATCAAATTGCATGCTATTATTTTATATGCAACTACATGTTTAATTCAAGATTCTAGTTATATGACTATTGTTTGCCTTGATTAATATTATACCCCATTTTTGAATATTGATTATGCGAACCTTGTCGCCCTAGCAAAAATTATAATAGTAACCTTTCGAAAATAAGTCTCTAATTATGCGCCATGCTTAGTACTGCATAGATACTCGGGGGCGCTGAAATGCCCCCAGCATCATCAACATTTTCAATCATGAGAAACTGGTTTGGGCAGTCATGGTGATAATGACTGGTATATGTGTTGGATATGATTATTTTATGCTCCCAAAAACCCCAACTTGCTTGAATATCTGGGCGGATGGTTTGGGGGCTGGTATGTGGTGCGGTGGGAGCACAAGTTATGAAGTGTGGTAGAACCGCCCAGGTAATACTAAGGACTGAATCTTGTCATGACCTCCCACGTAAAACAGTACAACCACATGTCTGTAAATTACAACTTGGCTAAGTAGCGGTATCGAAACTCCCCGACTCATCTCACCGGTAGTGGATAGACGTGGTTATGCAAGGGCAGAGGAGGCCTAAAGGGACACCGAGTGGAGGTGGCGTTCACCGGTCGTACTAGCATTGGGGGAGTGGAGCCGCATAATGCCGATGAGGCGTGGTGAACATCCGTGCAACGTATGGGACCCACCGTAAGTGGGAACGACCCATAGGGTGAGATGACTAGAGGAACTAGATATCCTGAACAGTCATGTGATAATCTATTTGACCACCTGACCAAGGAATCAGGTGGGGCAATAGGTGGATTATCGCTTGTGGTGAAAGTGTACACACTCTGCAGAGTCAAAACTATTCGAATAGCCGTGCCCACGGTTATGGGCGGACATGGGAACTTAACCAGATATAGTTCTATTTCAAAAACTTTGTGGGCGGGAATGGAAAAATGGAGGGCAGTGAAAGGCCCTGATTTGTGTTGTCCTGGGTGTTGCCCCAGTGATAAGTTAAGCGGCTATAACGCTGAAAGATTAAGCATATGGTGCAGATGCCATGTAACGGTGGATGGAATCAATCGCTCATCGTTATTGCATTCTCGTACACATTATGTTTTGTGCAAACTGCTAAGTCTCAGGGAATTTCTATGTATTGTATTTCAAAAGCAAAACAATGATAATACTTCTCATAAAATAAAATATCAGGAAGAATAAATAGAGTCGTAAGAATAGAAGATAGTTATTTGTGGTAAACGCATAAAGATGGTGGATTCATGTCAATCATAAAAGGGGAACGATAGAAAGAGTTTTAGGAGAAATAGATTGGTAGAGCTTAAATGGATTGATATGACAAATGGATGATTTAAATGGTTTTTGGAGAATTAGGAAGTGCAAGGGAAATTACGGAATTACGATACGGACAAATAGTATGAAGTCTTGGAAGAGGCTGGGAAAAATGTGATGGATAGGATTTGATTAAAATACTAGAAGGATGAATTGAATTTTTGAGTATATCGGAGGAATAACAATAATTACCAGGGTATAATCCGGATCAATGAGTTTGGGGAATTAGAAGAGTGTAAATGTAATTGCTGGATTTAATGGGATTAGTATGACTTGATCTAGATGGATGAATTGAATTCGAGAAAACTCGGAGATACGACAATTGGAGTATAAACTTGATTAATGGTATTCTCGGTGAAGAAGTCTTGATAAATTAGTTAGAGCCAATTAGTGGCAAATAAGGTTGATTATGGAAAAACCATATTATGGTTTTGGAAGATTAGCAGAAAGGATTGAATGATTAGAAAGTACTGGTACGAATGATTCCGGTGGATTAAAAAGTATCCATGTTAGAAAATCATTAGAATTCAGAGGTGAGGAGCTGGTGGATAGCGATTACAAGATTGGATTATTAAGAAATTTGGAATATAAAAAGTATTGGTGGATTCAAGATAAATATATAGCAAGTATATGATCAGTGGGTTAACTAAATGATGTCACTCACTGTTTGGAGTCTTAGACAACAATTAGTAAAGAAATTGTGTCTTTGGTGGATTAAGTCAATGATGGCATTTGGTGGAGTGAGTCAATTATGGCAATCGCCGTGTGGAGTTCTAGGTAGCAACAATAACACTATGGTTTAATAATAACAATGCTACCAAAAGTGATTTCTGGCAATTAAAATAATCCGAGCCTTTCCTTTGATAAGCCATGCATACTATATATTTGCATTCTGTGTATTGGCTCGCGGAGCACGGTGGTTAGTGTGCTCACACTCGCTCTCAAAACAAATCCAGAATCAGGAACTGGGTCGCCACACATCGGCAATACTTTTGTGTCCAGATGGCAAAGAAGATGAAGACGTCAAGGGCTAGGTCGCGAACCTCCAGTTAGCTGCCTGTGGGCACGTCCTGAGGGTTCCCCATGTGTGTTTCGTTCTTCCGCTGCTGCAATTTGCTGATTTCGACCTAATCGGCCCATGTGTAAGTTTACTATTTTATTTACGCTTCCGCATGGTATGTAATTGATAACCATTTTCTGTATCTGCGAGCACTATCTACTGATCCAGGGAATAGTGCACTAAATCACAGAGGATTCTGGATAGTAAAATCTGGGGTCTGACAGCTCGCCTCGCTCCACGGCCCGGCCCGCGCTACTCCTTCGGACCAACGGTCCTTCCCTTCCTTCGGACCAGCGGGCGCCGACGTCTGTCCGGCGCGCGCCCGCCCCGCCGCCCCTCGCCGCGCCGCTCGGCGCAAGGCTCGAGGGCTGCCGCCTCGCCGCGACGGTGCTCGGCGCCTCTCCCCACGCGGTGGCGGCCATCATCCCCAAATCCCCGTCGCTCAAAATCCGCCAAGCGGCGGCCGGGGAGCACTCGATCTGACCTCACCCGCGTCTATAAGAGCCCCGAGCCTCCCTTTGTCCTCCCTACGCTCCCAGATTCCCCCCCTCAAGCAATCGCGTGAAAACCCCAAATCGCCGTGGCCCGCCTCCTTCCCAAACTCGGCGACATCCTCCCGCCAAATTGCACGGTAGTAGATCGATTCCTCCTCCCACATCTTCCTTGGGACCCGTGAAGTCGACTCGCTCGGCCGAGCTCCTCCCGACTGCACTCGCCCGTGCCGGCGTCACCGAGTCCGCCGCCGCGCTGCCAAGATACCTCCGTGTTCCCGGTCTCCACCGCCACCGTCGTCGGTTCCCCCGTGCCCCCGGCATCCCGTTTTGCCCCTCCCCGGCCGTCACCGTCGACCGCACCACCGCCCTCACCCGCCTCGGCCTCCTCTGCCCAGCCGCCTCCCCGAGCTACCTCAAAAGGGTTAGCTACCCTTACTGGGTAGGCAACGCCTCCCCGCTCACTTGGTTACAACAGCTGATTCTCTTCCCCCCTGGCTCCCCGGTGGCGTTCGAGCCCCCGCCTCCGCGTGCGGGGGTTGAGCCATTTCTTTTAATTCTTGGTGACAGTGGACCCACTTTGTCACCGCACATGTCTGTGAGCCTGGCGACAAGTGGGCCCCACCCGTCGTGACGAAGAGACCCAAGACCATCGCCAAGTGGGCCCACCGCCGAGACTCGAATAAAAATAATAATAAAATAAAACGAATAAATTAAAAATAGCAGTGGACCCCACCTGTCAGAAATTTAATAATTTAGGGATTTATCTGAGCTGAAAATTTTAAAATGGCATAACTTCTTCATTTTAACTCCAAATTGAGTGAGACAAATTTCTAAATTCGTCTAAATTCAAGATCTATCCAATGGAACTGGAATCATAATTTTTAGAGTTCATTTGAATTTCTGGTGTTATTTGGAATGATTTCTTGCTTTTCTTTTTATGCAAATCTTCGCGTACGATTAAAATAGCATACGAGGCTCGGGAGGAAGACATCAAGCGACCAACCTAGCAACCCCGGATCATCAAGAGCCGACCATCGTGACCAAGGCGAGTTATCACTTTGATCATGTTGAACCCATGTTTATGCAAATTAATTTCCTTTAAATTATGCATGTGCATGCTATTATTTTATGTGATAAGATATGTTCAGTTTTTATAGAGTTTAGATATACACCCATTATTATGCTTGTTAGTATTGCCTGCTGAAACTCTTGGGATATGTGAACCTTGTCACCATAGCAAAACTATCATAATGTAGTTTTTCACAAATAGAGTTATGATATATCGTACTGCTTAGTATTGCTAGACAAACGGGGACGCTTAGCTGTCCCAAAATATCTCACTTGCAAATATGACAATGATTTGGGCAGTCATGGTGGGAATGACTGGAGAGAAATTTGGAATGATTATTTTATGTTCCAAAAAGCCTCAAACTTGCTTAGTATCTGGGTGGATGATTTGGGGACTGGTATGTGGTGCAGGGGAAGCACAAAGAGTATGGGATGTGGTAGAACCACTCAGATAACCCTAAGGACCGAATCTTATCATGTTAGCCCGTGTAAACAAGACAACCACAAGTCTCAGAAATACAACTGGCTAAGTAAATTTATCGAACCCGGACTCATCTCACCGGTAGTGGATAGGAGTGGATTTGCAAGGGCAAGGGAAGGCCTAAAGGGACACAAAGGGGAGGGTGAAGTTTTCCAGCTGTGCTAGTCTTTGCGGGAGTGGAGCCCGGCTACGCTAGTGACTGTGGGAAACATCCCGTGCAACGTATGGGACCCACCGCAAGTGGGATAAGCCCATAGGGTGAGATGACGAACGAGGCTAGATATCTCGAAAAGTCACTGTGACGGTCTACTCAACATATGACTAAGGAATCATGTGGGGCAACGAGTTGACAGTCTCTTGTGGGGAATGTGTACAAACTCTGCAGAGTCAAAACTATTCGAATAGCCGTGCCCGCGGTCATGGGCAGACATGGGGACTTAACTAGATATAGTTCTGTTTCGAAAATGATTTGTGGGTGAAACGGAAAATGTAGGGTAGTGAAAGGCCCTAGTTTGGAATTGCCCTGGGTGTCGTCCCAGTGGTAAGATAGGCAACTATAATGCTGGAAGATGCTATAAGGTGCAGAGGCCATGTAATGGTGGATGGGCTCTGTACACTATTAATACGATTACATTCCACTAAACTCATGTGTTTCAAAAACTACCAGGTCATAGGGATTCATATGTACTATATTGTAAAGGCAATTTCTGGCAAAATAAAATAAACCTAAGCCCTCCCTTGATCAGCCCAGCATACTATTACTGCATTCTGTGTGATGACTTGCTGAGCACGGTGGTTAGTGTGCTCATACTCGTATTACCAAAAACAGAAACAGGGACGCAGGATCATTATAAATATGAAGATGCCCCGGCCACAGAAGGAAGGAAGGACGATGGGAATTAGGTCGCCGTTCGTATTTTCCGAACCTAGACAAGTTAGACCTAAGGCATTGTGTGCACATATATTATCTAAAGCTAGATAATATATACTGCACACATTACCCCCAGTCGCTTGCCTGAGGTTATGGTCCTACTTTTGATTTCTCTTCCGCTGCTTGTAGGTAATGATGACATTCGGCCTAAGTGCCCCTTTTGTAAACTATCGCCCGACGTGGTGTAATTTGAACAATGGTCTGTAATATTAATGTTTAAGCGATGTATGAAATGATACAGCAATGTACCTGTGTGCATTATCTACTGATCTAGGGAATAATGCAGAAATCATAGGAGATTCTGGATTGAAAAATCTGGGTCTGACAGCCCGCACATTAGCCAGGATTAACAAATGTTATGAACAACAATTAACTAATTTAATTACATGCCTTAATCCTAATCTTTTCCTCTCGCCGATCAAGGCGCCGCTAGTCACCGGTGAGAGGGGCCATGGCGACCGGAGGAAAGGGCCAAAATGGGTTGCCCACACCGAACCGCATTTAGAGACGAAACAACACGGCTTAATTGGATGCACAAGGTGATCGGCAGCGAACTTATGCAGCGATGAGGCATGGCACATGGCACCACGACAATCGGCAACACCAAACCCAAATTAAACGCTAGGAGAGCATCTAGGGTCTAGGAGGGACTCACCAAAGGCAAGGACAGGGCTCGAGGAATAGAGGAGTGAGCTGGCGGTGTGGCCCCGGTCGATGGTGAGGAGGTCGATGCAGACAGCTCATCGAAGATGATGAAGAGGGTCGGCAAGTGTCGAGATGGTGTCGTGGGCTCCTTGTGGTGCACCTGGAGCGTTGAATCGGATGGAGGCGTGAAAAATCGAGCTCAGTGTCAGTGGCGGGGATTCGTTTGGAGCCGAGGATGAAAGGGGTGCAGGAGATCTCGGTGGTAAGAGAGGCGACAGGGTGTGATTAGGAGCTAGGCAGAGTTGTCCAGGGTGTTTTATAGCCGAGAAGGTGGGCGAGAGTCGCTGGGGCGGCATCAATGAGGTGCGAAGGCTGAAGGTGGTGTCACTCCATTCACAGCACGGGCATAGGTCAAGGAGGTGGAGCCAACATGCAGCGTGCGAGTCAAGGCAAGGAGGTGACAACTCAGCAGCTATGGTTGAGCATGCGTGAATCACAAGCACACAACGTAGAAGTGGAGCAAGGGTGGCGAGCATAGGGAGGACATGGCACCAAGAGGAGGCAGGAGAGGGGGTCCAAGTGAGGCGATGGGGCCATGCTCTACATAGGGGCACACAGTGACATGCATAGGAGCCTGGCGGCGAGCACTATGGTGCACAAGGCGAGCAATGCTGGCGTGCGTGCAGCAGGAGCAGGTGGGGACATGCACGACGCAACTGGCACGCGCGTGGGTCACGGCCAGAGTGCAAACAACACAAGGAGAAAGGCGTGGGCTAGTTGGGCCAGGCCAAAGGCCAACTAGGCCAAGAAAAGAGGTGGAATAGACTAGGCCAGGCCCAAGGAAGGGTTTGGGCTTGGAGAATTTTGAAAACCGGTTTGAAATTTTGAGTTTGACTTTGATTTAAATTTGCATTTCAAATTTTTATTCAAGCACAATTTGAACTCCCAAAATGGGATGCTATAGATCCTACCCCCTTCAACAGAATCTTGACCCTGAGATTTGAACTACTTAGAGAATAGATACAGGTAGTCTATCCTCAGCTGACCCTCGCGCTCCCATTAGCTTCTCTCTCTAAGTGATTACTCCACTAGACATTATGGTGACAGATGGTTTGGCATCTTGTTTGTTTTTCCATGACATCGAGGATCTTGATCGGACGCTCTGGATAAGTCATGTCTTTCTGGAGCTTGATGGTCTCCACTAGGGCTTGATATTCAGGTACTCTGAGGCACTTCTTGAGTTGCGAGACATAGAACACATTGTGGATGTCTGCCAGACTAGCAGGTAACTTCAATTGGTAAGCTACTTCTCCACGCTTGAAGGTGATTGAAAATGGGCTTGTATACCTCTGTGCGAGCTTGCCTTTAACTTTAAATCTTTGGATTCCTCGAAGAGGTGACACCTTGAGATAGACATGGTCTCCAACTTCAAAAGTCAATTCCCTATGACAATTGTCCGCATAACTCTTCTGTCCAGATTGGACAGCTTGTAGTCGATCTCTAATCACTCAGACTTTCTTTTCTATCTGTTTTAGGGTATCTGGCCGAAAGATATAACTTTCTTCTACTTCTGACCAATGTAGAGGAGTTTTGCACTTTTTGCCATAAAGTGCTTCAAATGGGGACATCTTAGACTGAACCGATAACTGTTATTATAGGATAATTCCACGTAAAGTAAGCACTTCTCCCAATATATTGTAAACTCCAATGCACAAGATCGAAGTATGCCTTCAAGGATTTGGTCCATCCTTTCGGTTTGTCCATCGGTCTGAGGGTGATAAGCCATGATGAACACTAGGTGGGTTCCAAGGACGTCATGAAGGCTAGCACAAAAGTGCGAGGTGAATTGAGAACCTAGATCTAAGACTATTCTCTTGGGTACTCTGTGTAAACACACGATGCGTGCCATGTATAACTCGACCAATCTATCTCCCTTATAGGTGGCTTCATAAGGATAAAATGGGCGACCTTTATCAATCTGTCTACTATGAGCCAGATAAAATCATATCCAGACTTGGTTCATGGAAGGCTAGTAATGAAATCCATCCCATTTATTTCCACTTCCACTAAGGGAGTGCAGTGGTTGTAGCAACCGTACGGGTCTCTGGTGCTCAGCTTTAATTCGTTGGCATACATCACAACATGCTACAAACTCAGCGATGTCTCTCTTTATGCGAGGCTACCAATATAGGGTCTTTATATCCTGATACATCTTGGTACTCCTTGGTTTAGGGAATATGCTGAGTTGTGGGCTTTTTTGAGTATTAAGTCTTTGAGTTCCTTCTAGTGGGGGACCAAGAGACATTTCCCCTACCATAGGACTCATTGTTGATCTTCAGTCATTTTAGGGGCTTTTCCCTTGGCCATGAGATGCTTGAATCTCTAGACACCAAGATGTCTTTCTTAGGCGATCTTGATCTGCTCTTCCAAGTTTGGGTGTACTTCCATAGCGGCTATGGTGTCTTGCTTTACTATCTCCAGATTCAGTATTTTCAACTCCTTGTAGAGCTCCGGTTGAAAATCTTGGACCATAATATTGTTGTAGTAGGACTTATGGATTAAAGCATTGACAACTATGTTAGCTTTCTAGGATAATAATGGATGTCTAGATTGTACTCCTTGATTAGCTTTAACCATCTTCTCTAACATAGGTTGAGATCCGTCTAGGTGAAGATGTACTTGATGCTCTTATAGTCAATGTATATGTCATAGTGGTTTCCAATCAACTAATGCCACCAAATTTTCAGAGCATGCACTACCGATGCTAATCCCAGGTCATGAGTAGAATAGTTGTTCTTATGAGGATGGAGTTATCTTGATGCATATGCCATGACTTTTCCTCCTTCCATAAGTACGTAGCCAAGACCTTGGCGTGAGACATCACAGCAAACTTCAAAGTCCTTGTGTATGTTTGGCAAGAGTAACACTGGAGCAGTGGTCAGCTTCTTTTTCAACTCTTGAAAACTCTTTTCACAAGCTTTTGTCTATTCATACTTCTTTTCCTTCTTGTGTAGGTGGGTTAATGATCTAGAAAGCTTTGAAAACCCTTTGATGAATTAACTGTAGTATCCGGCCAATCCAAGAAAACTACGCACTTCAGTCACTGAGGTGGATTGCTTCCATTCCAAAACAGCCTCTACTTTAGCTGGATCAACTGCTACTTCTCCAGTAGATACAATATACACTAGGAAACTGATTTTATGGAGCCAGAACTCACACTTGTTGTATTTGGCATACAGTTAGTGCTCCTTAAACTTTTCTAAAACCAACCACGGATGTTCGGTGTGTTCTTCAGTGGTATTGGAGTAAATTAAGATGTCATCACTGAACACAACCACAAACTTATCTAAGTATTCCATGAATACTTTGTTCATAAGATTCATGAAGTAGGCTGACGCATTGGCCAAGCCAAATGACATGACTGTAAACTCATACAGCCATACCGGGTGGTAAACACCACTTTGGGGATATCCGCAGCTCTGATCTTTAGTTGATGGTACCTTGCCCTTAGGTCTACTTAGATAATATTGTGGCTCCTGAGAGCTTATCAAATAGATCATCAATGTAGGGTAAAGGATACTTGTTCTTGATGGTCACATCACTTAGGGCCCTATAATCCACACACATTCTTGTGGTGCCATAATTTTTCTTCACGAAAAATACTGGCAAACCCTAGTGGGATGAGTTAGGTCTAATAAATCATTTATCTTGCAATTCCTCAATCTACATCTTTAGCTCTTCAAGCTCATTGATAGCCATCCTATATAGTCTTTTGGCAATTGGGGTGGTCCCTGGTTTTAGATTAATGATGAACTCTATGTCTCTGTCTAGTGGCATGCTGGGCAATTCTTTTGGAAATACTTTAGGGTAGTCTTGAATTACTGGTATTCCTTCTAGAGGCACATCTTCAAGGTAATAAATTGCACAACCCTAACGATAGGGATAGTTCACATTAACCTTTATTGATAATATGGGGTACTTCGTATGTACTACCTTTCTATTGGCACAGTCCATCATTCCTTGGTTCTGACCAACCAGTCCATCCCTAGGACGATGTCCAGTGTTTGAGATTGTAGCACCATGAAGTCTGCTAAGAGCCCAAAAGTTTTCCCTGGCGATTTCTACCTCGGGACTTACTAATGTAGCAGTTAAGAGTCCACCGGGTAAGCTAAGTACCACATATTTCTTCAACTTATAGATTGGAGATTTAAGCCTTTCAACAAACTTCTCTGATGTGAACAAATGAGAAGCCTCAGAATCAAAGAGAACATATGTAGGTACTGACTTAAGGGGTAAACGTACCCATCAGAACTCCAGTAGCTTTCTATGCTTGTTCTGTCGTTACATGGCTCACACGGCCCTAATTCGGTGTTGATGATACTATAGATGCTTATGGGGTCTGATAGCCTTTGCTAGGTGCTGATGCTTGACCTTGAGCTAGGGTGGTTCCTAGGTTGAACTTTACTGGTGAAACATGGCGGTTCGGGCAACGATTGGCAAAATATCATTTCTCTCCACAACTGAAATAATGGAGATGTGTCATAGGGTTAGTTGTGGTGGGTTGGTTTGTGGGACAAGGGGTGCGAAGTACATTGCCACTTGGGCAAGGTGCTGGAGCTGGTGCTTTAGGTGGTGAGGCTATCACTTGTCTGAAGAAAGGGTTTCCATGGTGCCGCTTCCGGTATGGACGTGTCATCACAGCCTACCCCTATCGACGATACCGGGTCAGAGACCCGGCGTCTGATCGTGGCGGACTTTGTGCCGCATCCAGAGGCATTACGAGCATTGAAAGGAGTTGCAGAATGCGCGAATGCTTACTTGGATCACGGAACATTGTCATCGTGCAGTCCAGAGCTCCTGGAGAGCGCTCTGGAAGCGACGGAGATGAATGTACTTGTACCAACCCTCCGTGTTTGTACTCATGTTTGTAGGGACGTCGCTAACCGTATCGTGCCACGCAAGCTCTTGCCCTTGCCCGTGCCCTACGGGCGGCTAGGGCCCATGAACAAACTGGCCACAGAGTCGGAGGTTACCGCCGCGCAGCAATCTGCCAAGGATGCCCTCGCCGCCTGTGCGTCCAAGGATGAGCGCATTTGCTTCCTTGAATCTGAGAGAGCGAAGGCTATTGCTGACACGCATGCCCTAGTGGAGCGGACCCAACGTGCTGCTTCTGAAGAATGCAAGGGCCTGCTGCAGAAGATTGTCGGGTTAGAAGAAGAAAAGGCTCGGCTGATGGCGGCAATCGATGAGAAGGACCAGGCGCTGGGCGACGCCTCGCTGACAACGTGGAACTCGATGGAGGCATTGGAGAACTCTCTCCGACCTTGCCATTGTGGTGCCTCCCCGCACCTTTGGGCCCAAGGACCTGTCAAGCACGCTTCGGAGGATTGGAGAAGCTTCGGTGCTCACGCTGAGCGCCGCGCGATCCTATGGTAACCACTGCTCCCTCATGATGACCCAGATCGTCCTTGGCCTTCTCCACCACCAGGGTCCTTATGCCCTTTTGGCAATCTATCTTGAATGAAAACCTACCCCAAGTCGTATCCTTATGTTTGATGTTTGTGACAAGCAGGTGTTTGAGAGGGGTCACTTGCTAGTTTCAGACCTTATAGTCTAGCGGTGCCTTTGACACTGAGGCTAGGTGGAGGATTCTCTGCGCTTTTGGGAGGAGCAGCGCTCGACGGGAGAGACCTCGATGTGGGAGTATGTTAAAGTAGAGGACGAATCGAACGAATAATGTATTCGGCTAAGTCCAAATGGGTGGACATGTAAACGTTATCCCTTGTGGATAGTGCACGCAATATTATTGAAGTTCCACGAAAGGCGAGAATTCGTCCCACGCGTCCCCTTCGTAACCATAGCCATCTTTCGATAACACCTTCGGCGTGGCTAGAAATGCTTGGAAAAGTCAACGGTTGGTAGGATTCAGGCTGGGCGAGATGAGAACATCACTGCCTCCACTCCGGCATTCGTGTTCCATATCCGCGAAGTAGGCTAGGAGCAAAGGGTCGACACGGGCCCTGCATCTTGTGACAGAGAAATGGTATGAAGTAAGCACGCACGCTCCACCCCCCACCCTTCAAACTGGCGTCAGTGAAGCTAGCAGTGAGATGCAGAAGGCGCGCGCGCTCCATCCCCCACCCACCGAACTGGCGATAGCGAAGCAAGCGGCGAGATAGAGTAGGCGCGCACGCTCCGTCCCCCACCCTTCGAACTGGCGTTAGCGAAGCTGGCGGCGAGACGGAGTATGTGCGTGCGCACCGTCCCCCACCCACCAAATTGGCGTCAGGGAAGCTGGCAGCGAGATGGAGTAGGCGCGCGCGTTCTGTCCCCCACCCTTCGAATTGGCACCAGCGAAGCTGGCGGCGAGATGGAGTAGGCGCATGCGTACTGTCCCCCACCCTTCGAATTGGCGTCAGCGAAGCTGCCGGTGAGATAGAGTAGGCATGCGCGCTCCGTTCCCCACCCTTCGAACTGGTGTCAGCGAAGCTGGTGACGAGAAGCTGGCGGTGAGGTGGAGTAGGCGGGCGCGTTCCGTCCCCCACCCTTCGAACTGGCATCAGCGAAGCTGGCGGCGAGTTTTATTTATACTCCAAAGAGTGCACGTGGAGGCTTCCCTCCACGTGTCTTCTTTATACTCTGAAGAGTGCACGCGGAGGCTACCCTATACTCCGAAGAGAGTACATCGAGGCTGCCCTCCGTGTCTCTTATTTATTCTTCGAAGAGTGCACGCGGAGGCTACCCTCCGCGTGTCTTATTTATTCTTCGAAGAGTGCACACGGAGGCTGCACTCCACGTGTTTTATTTATACTCTGAAGAGTGCACGCGGAGGCTGCCCTCTGCGTGTCTTATTTATACTCTGAAGAGTTTACGCGGAGGCTACCCTCCGCGTATCTTATTTATACTTTGAAGAGTGCACGCGGAGGCTGCCCTCTACGTGTCTTATTTATACTCCGAAGTGTGCATGAGGAGGCTACCCTCCGCGTGTCTTATTTATACTCCGAAGAGTGCATGCCGAGGCTTCCCTCGGTGTGTCTTATTTATACTCCGAAGAGTGCATGCCGAGGCTGCCCTCCACGTGTCTTATTTATACTCCGAAGTGTGTACACCGAGTCTTCCCTCGACGTGTCTTATTTATACTCCGAAGAGTGCATGCCGAGGCTTCCCTCGGTGTGTCTTATTTATACTCCGAAGAGTGCACACGGAGGCTGCCCTCCACGTGTCTTATTTATACTCCGAAGTGTGTACACCGAGTCCTCCCTCGACGTGTCTTATTTATACTCCGAAGAGTGCATGCGGCGGCTGCCCTCCGCTTGTCTTATTTATACTCCGAAGAGTGCACTCCGATGCTTCCCTCCATGTGTCTTATTTATAATCCGAAAAGTGCACACGGAGGCTGCCCTCGCATTTCTTATTTATACTCCGAAGAGTGCACGTCGAGGCTTCCCTCGACGTGTCTTACCTGGAATGGGACACAGTGTCTTGATGAACGGTGTGCTTTATTTATTTCCTGTTTGCACGATGAGCTATTACACATGGTGCGACGCCAGCAGCATGCTAGGCACCCTTTTCCCTCTTTGCATAATATCGTCTCAAGCGATCCGCATTCCATGTGTGGTGGAGAATCCGTCCCTCCAGAGTTGCGAGACAATACGCCATGTGTTGTAGAGCCGCTGTGATGATATAGGTGCCCTCCCATTTGGATTCTACCTTGCCCAACGTCGACGCGTGCAATGTGAGAGACCATGTGGAGGTCCTCCCATGTTTGTGATGAGTAATTGACGAGGATTTTGGAAAGATTGAGTTTGATTGGTTCGCTTCGTGCCATGACAGTATTTGGCTCAGTCGGCTTTGGTTAGACAGACTTATTGCATATCATTCTTCCCGATTGGTCGTTTGGGTCATTTTATGCTTGAGATCGATTTATTGATGCTAATGAGGTTTACATGTGTTGAACGGTGTTATGTGATATGATTCTTGTCTGTGATAGCTACAGGATGTCGAGATGGAATCGTGGCGAGGCACGGGATGACCGGACTAGGCACAGGCGGTGCTGAGGTCAGAACGGTCGGGATGTACTGAAGACGGTGAGGACTCGAGGTGGTTGCGAGGCTTGGACGACAAGAAACGAGGAAGCTTCCCGGAAGGTGCAGCAGGGGCGTTTTGGGAAATGCGCAAGGCTGCAAAAGCGGAAGCGGATTCGGTTCGAGTTAGTGGGTAAAGCATTAGAGTTGTTGGAACTAATGGATAAAGCAAATAGGGGAACCCGTTAGTGGAAGGCTATAAATAGAGAGGTTGTTCTCTAGAGCCATTTGAGGGTTTTTGTGCATTTGCTCTCCATGTGTGTGTTTTCATTCCTGATGTGAGGCGGGTTCGGGCAGTTGGTGTTAGGCTGCTGGTGCGTTTTCATTTGTGTGCGTTGATCTTTGTAGAATGAACTGAATGTAAACTCTCTTTTAAATTCAATCTCTTGTCTGTGATGTGCTGATAGCCTTGTAGTTGTTGTTGTTCTCTTTTTGCTCCTCTCTAACTTTCTCTGAGTTCTTCTCTTCTTTCCTGAGTTTTTGGTAAGAAAATGCAAATCTTCCTTGCTCTGAACAGGGATTAAATCTTAAGGCAATCTTGGACAGTTCTTCCCGAGAGCAGATTTTCAGAATGCATTTTCAGCTGAGTAGTACTCTTTTCTTTGTGATCTCTCCCTCTGAAGTTGTGTTTTAGTAGTATTTGATCTCCTCTGATCGAAAGACCTGAACTGCAATTGATTCGGTCATTAAATCAGAAGATCAGTTGACTCTCTTGTCTCCGGTGTTGGGTCTGTTTGTTTCAAGAGAAAATCAGTTGAGCTTGTGAATTTTCTTGCCAGAAAGAGAGAGTGATTTTATTTTGATGCTTTCTAACCGAATGATGAAGGTAAGCGAGAGCATGATCTGTCTTTCGGTCTTCTTTTGGGCATCACAAGTATATACTGTTCAGTCAGTTGTCGGTCAGGAGCTTTCAGCTTTTCTTCAGGTAGCATGACAGCTGCTGTGTTTTATTTTTACTTTCCTTCTTTACTTTTGCTTTTCCCTTTCACTTGCAGTTCTCTGAGTCTGTAATTTCTTGTCTATGCGTCTCACAATTTTCGGTCTGTTCTCAGTTAAGACGTCTGCAGCTCATGTTTTTCTTTGGTCTTCTCAGTTTTCCGGCCAAATCAATTTGTGTAGCTTCTGTTATGAATATTGTGTGTGTATTGATATGAGACCCAAAGGGTCATATATATAGGAGTGTACAAGAGGATATGCCATATAGAGATAAGGCATATATGGAATAGAATACAAACTCTATCTCCTAATACAACTCTATCTCTATCTCCTTAACAGCTTCCAGCCTATTATTGCTTCTTCAGAGAAGATTTCTTCAGTCTAGTTTCTGTTCGGTCAGTGATTAGATTTCGTTCTGTTTTTCGCTTTTCCTGTTTCCGGTCAGTTTTCGGCTGCTGTCTCATATCTCTCTGTATCTGCCTTCGGCTGCCGATTATCCCTGTATCTGGCAAGACCGAAGTCTCCATGACAATCACATTGCTCCCTCAGCTGCTGTCCGACCACCATCCATCTTGCAGTCAGACCTCCACTTTCACTTTGGTTTGTTGCCTTCTCTTTTGAAAAGCTTCTTTCTGTTCTTACTTTTCTTTTGGTTTTGCTTTTCTGATCTGGTTAATTTTGGTTAGGTGTGTTAGTGTTGCTTCTTGTCTCCTCCTCAGTTTTGCTTTTGCCAGGAGAACATTTTGTATCATTTGCTTGTTTGTCTACAGAAACGAAAATTGAAAAACCAACTCTAAAACTGAAAAACAATTGTAGTCAGACCGGCTTCACTTCCGGTTATTGGTCGCTATTCTCTGATCTGCTTTTCTGTTAAGCCACCTCTTTCTCTGAATTTCTCTTGCCGACTGCAGTCTGAAATCTTTCTTCAGTTCTTGTTTCGGCTGTGAGATTGCAGATTACAGCAAATGCTACCTTTCAGTTTTCTGCATTATGTCCAGAGCTAGAAGGTTTTGGCCAGGGCAGCTTCTTTTCAATTTGGTCTTATTGTTGTGTCCTTGCTGTCTCTTGGCCGAGCCTGAGTCAACATTTTTGTAGATTTAATTGCAATTTCCAGAGAGCTTGAATCATCTTCTTTATAGCTCTTCTAGCTATCGGAGAAGAAGATCGGTTGAATATAAGGGGCGGTTTTTAAAGCACCATTCACCCACTCCCCCCCTCTGTTGCCATTTCGGTCCTACACAGTGCCATTTTGAGGACGAGGTCTCCCGCCTGGAATACTCGCGAGTATACGGTACGATCATACGTGCGCGCTGTTCGACGTGCAGACTTTGCGACGTGCTTGGTGGCACTGACTCGGTCGCCATCGAGGAGGTCCAGAGACAGCATGCGCTCGTCAGCCCGAGCCTGGGTGAGGACTCTCCTCGAACCGGCCTTGATTTCTTCAATCGTGACTTCCTCATCGCCGAAGAGGAGCTTGAATGGTGTATACCCTGTCGGACGCATGACCGTTGTGCGAAGGGGCCAGAGCACGCTGGGAAGCTCTTCTGGCCATTTGCCTTTCGGGAGACCTATGAGGCGTTTCTTGACTCCGGCGGAGACGACATCGTTTGCCCGCTCGACCGCCCCGTTGGACTGCAGGTGTCCGACCGTGGCGTATCGGAGCATGATGCCTATGCGGTCGCAGAACGCCTTGAAGGGTGTAGAATCGAATTGCAGGTTGTTGTCGACAGTGATCTCCCTGGGCACTCCGAAGCTGCAAATGATGTTCTCCTAGAGGAACCACTGCACTGCTGCAGACGTTACCTTGTCCAACGTGGCAGCCTCGGGCCACCTGAAAAAATATTCGAGGGCCACTACGATGAATCGTAGGTCCCCTGGTGTGCGCGGTAGTGGTCCGACGACGTCGATGCCCCACTGCGCCAACGACCATACCGGTGGGATGGGCTGCAAATTATTGGGAGGTATGTGAATGACCCTTCCCATCCACTGGCATCACTAGCACCAGTGCACGAGGTCGTGCGCATCCGCAACAGCCGTTGGCCAATAGAAGCCCTATCTGAACGCCTTGCTGACGAGGGATCTTAGCGCAATATGCGAGCCGTAAAGCCCTGCATGAATTTTGGCGAGGAGCTTTTGTCCCTCGCTACATGAAAGGCATTGCAGTAGTGGGCCGCAAACTCCCCGCTTGTAGAGGACACCGTCTAAGACCTCAAAGGACCTGGCGCGATGCTGTAGGCGCTGCAGCTCAAGAGGACCGTCTGGTTCGGCTATACCCTGTTGAAAGCCATAGATAGGCTCCCGCCAGTCATCTTGCTCGGCGATTTGGTGGACGAGAGATGTGTCCCGCTTGTCATGCTCGATGGCTACGGTGGCTGGAAGTTCGGTGAACACCCCCACGAGAAGAGGAATCTGCTGGTTGGCGGCCTTGGCGAGCGCGTCAACCTACTCATTGTCTACCCACGAAATGGCTTTCACTGCGACTCCCAAGAAATGGCTCTCCTTCACCCTCACCGTGGCTAGATACTTGGCTAGCTCGGGTTCCTTAGCTTGATAAGACTTGTCGACGTGCCCCGCAATCAAGCGCGAGTTGGTGTGGATGAGTACCCTTCGCGCGCCGAGGGCCTTGAGTTTAGCAAGGCCGAAGAGCAGTGCTTCGTATTCAACTGTGCTATTTGTCACTGCGAACCCAAGGTGTGCCAAAAGATAGAGCTCAATTTTATATGAATTTAGAAAGAAAAAAAAGAATTGGGTCAATTGAAAAATCTAATCTAAAGAAAAAACTGGAAATTAGGAAATTCTACTATTCTGTGGACTAGGTGCATGGAAAGATTAGTCTACGGTGGACTCGGCTCATGGAACAGTGCACTGGCATTGGCTTGGGTGACGTGGTGGCTAGGGCTGACGTGGCTGTTTGAGCTGGTGGCTAACCTAGCTTAGTGACAATACGACAGATCCAATGGCTAGGGGTCGACCACGCGGCTTGATCTAGACCGTTACATTAGACGGTCAGCGCAGATCTGATTAGACGGCTTGGGACAAGGGCATGCGGCGCACGCTGGTTGGTCAGCGGAGACGAAGCGCTGACACTTTGGCTGCCGAGCTGCACGGTGACTAAGGGCGATGGGCGCCGGCCGAGACAGAGGGTGAGGTAAGGCAACCGAGGGGCGGCGAGGGTGGAGCGACAGGGCAAGGCTCACTGGTGGCAGGGCAGATGGCAGTGGCAATAGTCTGGTCAAGTGGCGGATGGCAACCGAAGTAGAGGACGATGGTGGTGATGGCGATGGTGCAGGCGAGCACCAGCTAGTATGACGAACTCACAGAGGCGATGGTGCAAGGCTCGACGAGAATGGTGAGCGGCTCAGGACACTGAGAACGAGGGCGGTGGTGGCTATTTAAGCGCAAACGCCAAGGAGTCCAGCTCGGGGACGATGAACAGTGCATGGGCTCTTAGATCAATGACACATGGCACTGAGGCGATCGGACGGCCGATGGCAGATGGCACAGATGCATAGTGCGGAGACCCATAGGTGATCGACACATGTCCCATGGCCAGATCCAGCAACTAGAGTTGGGCATGGCTTGAATGGCCAACGCGTGGCGCCATGAGGATCGGACGGCTGAGGTTAAGTTGGCTGATGAACAGTGATGGGCTCGGCCCAAAAGGGTTTTAGGATTTTAAAGGATCTTCCCTGTTTAGAAACTCAAATAAAATCAAGTGAGCTTTAGAAAATAGCAATTAAATCTGAAAAAAATAGGAAAATTCCATAAGATTCCTTGAAGCACAAGGAACCCAAATAAAATATTTTTAGCAAATGTTAATATTTAATTTAGTTATGTTAAATCCCTTTTAATTAATAAAAATTCATTTTAAACTTAAGTTAATTCCAGAAAAATCCAAATGATTATTTTATTTTAAAAGCTTCAAAAAGGCTCTGAAAATCAGGATATTACAAAGTATCACTTTCTAATCATGTCTGAGAGTTGGAAATTGCATATAAATTTTATTTGACTGCTTCTTTAGATGTGCAAGATTTCTCCTAATACAAGGTGAAGCATTCCGTGCACACGATGAATCTTCAACTTTCATCAATAAGGAAAATTTTAGAGAATTGGTTGAGCGGTACAAAGATAAGAATGAAGAAATAAAGTGTCCGATCAAGCTCCCTTACATTGCATGATGACTTCTTCCAAAATTCAAAAGGGTCTTAGGAAAGCTTGTACACAAGAGGTCTTGAAAGTGATTATGAGGAGATTGGATATAGGAAATTCTCCATGATTATTGATGAGTCACGAGATATATCAATAAATAAGCAAATGGTCATGATTTTGAGGTTGGTAGTTTATTTTATGTTTTTACATTGTGCTATTTATTCATGTAATCATGTGGTTGTGTTTTAACATAGCATAATCTGTGGCATGCAGATTTGTGAATGATCAAGGGAAGGTTCTTAAAAGATTTCTTGGTATTAAGCATGTGATAAATTATACATCTGCTGCATTAAAGGAGCCCTTTGTTTGCTTTGCTTGGAAAGTGTCAATTACCAATTTCTAGACTACAAGGACAGGGTTATGATAGAGCTTCAAATATGAGAGGAGAATTTAAGGACTTACAAAGACAGATCCGAGATGATAATCCATATACTTTTTATGTTTATTGCTTTGCTTATCAGTTGTAGTTAGTAGTTGTGACTGTTGCAAATTGTAGTAGAGCTATTACTGATTTCTTCAACTATGTTCCCTTAATAGTGACCACCGTGAGTGCATCTTGTAAGAGAATGGATGCATTGCTTATAAAGCATCAAGATGTCCTGTTGGAGAAACTACAGAATGATAAGGTTGTCACTGGCACAGCGTTGCATCAAGAAATGAGCCTAGCTAGACCTTCAGATATTATATGGCGCTCTCATCTAAAAATCTTACTGTGTATTTACCAAATGTAGGAGGCAGTGTTAGAGATACTAGAGATTGTGGGTAAAGATGCATGTCAACCATCAAGTCATGGTGGAGTATCAGGTTTGATACAGAAAATGGAAAGCTTTGAATTTATCTTCATCTTGTATTTATTAATAGACTTACTAAGCATATAGGTGAGTTATCATTTGCTTTACAAAGAAAGGATCAAGATATTGTTAAAGCCATGGATTTGCTTGTAAATGTTAAAGTGCGCTTGTAGAACATGAGGGACAAACGGTGGGAGCCATTATTCCAGCAATTGAAAAGCTTTTGTGAAGCAAATGAGATTCATGTGCCATATATGGAAGAACTCATTTCAGTTAGAGATATATCTGCACGTAGGAAGCATATAGTGACTTACATTTACTGTTTTTATATTGAGATTTTCATTACTGCTATTGATGTCATTACATCATAAATAAACCATCGGTTCAATGAAGTTTCTTAAGAGTTACTGGTATGCATATCTTGTCTTAACCATGTAAATAAACTTGTTTGACTTGTTGAGATTTATGTTGATGACTTAGATATGACCGACTGTTTATTGATAAAAAATCAGCTTCAAACATTTGTCCTCAATGTCAGGAGAAGTGTAGAATTCCATGTATGTGGTGATATTGCAAAACTAGCTCAAAAGATGGTTGAAATTGGAAAACTAGAACTTTCTCATTGGTCTATCACCACATTAAACAACATTGATCCTTCCAATGGCAACGGTATCAGTTGAAAGAGTCTTTTCGGCAATGAATATTATCAAGACATATTTGTGCAATAGAGTAGCAAATGAGTGATTCAATAACTTGATAATATGCTACACTGAGTAAGAGATTTTAAAAACCTTGATGATGATAAAATCAGAAAACGTTTTCAAAGCATGAAATATCGTAGAATGCTATTGCCTTGTACTTGTACAACTACTACTCAATCCTAGCTAGTGTTATTTTCATCCTTTTTCAATCTCTATAACTATTTTATAATCACAATTACTGATTTCATCACTAAGTTTACTAATTTTAGTGTACAAATAGCTACTTACATATATTTATGGGCTTTGGGAGGTACATTATCCATTATCGAGGTACAACATTCGTTGTATTTTTACTATACCCATGTTCTAATTATATATAAGTTTAGTTTGCAAAAGTTAGTTCGATTTATGTTTAGTTCATTTATTTTTTATTGGTCATGTTCCACTAGTCCTTCCACCCCTAAAATTTGGTTCTGGTCCGCAACTGCCCACCGCCCTACCCTTGCCGCAAAATCATCTTCATTTGCAAGCCTAACTAGTATTGCTCGACGGGTTCCCACCAATTAGGAAATTACCTCTACCACCCACACATGGTGGACACCATCTGGCCTTCTTTGCCTAAGGGCAGTGGCGAATCCAGGATGAAGATATAGGGGGAGCTCTACTGTTGAGGCTATAGCACAATATAAACATATCAAAGCTACATCTACTAGTCTTTTGCCATTGAAATATCAAATTCATACATAAATAGGAAAAGAACAAATTGAAAATGTATAATATAATAAACTTAGTACATTGCTAATGGATAATGTGCCCCAAATGTTCATAAATATGTGAGTGCCGATCTGTAGATAAGAAATATCAAATGTAGTGATACAATATTAAATTATGAATGTTTATAAACATTAAAAATGAAATGAAAACATACCACTAAGTCACTAAATCTGATTATGACACAATTTCACTCTACGAGTTTTCATGTCTTGAAAGCGTTGAATGATTCTTTTGTTATTAATGCTTCTAAATATCTCTCGCTCAGTGTAGCACACCATTAAGTCATTGAGTCATTCATCTGATACCTTGTTGCACAAATATGTTTTAATAATCATCATTGCTGAGAAAATTCTTTCAACTAATGCTATTGCCACTGAAAGGATCAATGTGAGTTCGATGAGGCGATACACCAATGGAAAAGTTATATTTTTTTCCAGTTTCAACCATCTTTTGAGCAACCTTTGCAAGGTTACGGCATTCATGAAATTCAACACTTCTTCTAACATTGAGAATGAATGTTTGAAGTTGATTTCTTAACAACAAACAGTCAGCTATGGTGAAATCTGCTATATAAATTTCAGCAAGATGGACTAGCTTTTGCACATCAAACTTAGAGAATGGGTTGTTGGATCAAGACAAGACATATATACCAATAACTCTGAAGAAACTTTATTGAAACGATGATCCATCTCTGCCATAATGGCATCAAGAGCAACATTAAAAATATCAATCCGATAATAGTGAAGAAGAGTAACTTTATGCTTCCGACGTGCAGATTTACCCTTTACTCCGATGTAATCATCCATACTTGGCACATCAATCTCATTTGACTCACAAAAGCTTTTTACTATATTGAACAATGGCTCCCACCCATTGTCCCTCATGTCTTGCAAGCGCGTTTTCACATCCACAATCAAACTCATAGCTTCAATAATACCTTGATCCCTTCTTTGCAAAGAAAGTGATAACTCATGTGTAATACTCAACAAGTCTATCAAGAAATGCATGATGAACACAAATTCAAAACTCTCCATCTTTTATATCTAACCTGCTGCTCCACCATGACCTGAAGGATATGTTGCATCTTTACATATCATCTCTAACACCGTAAGCACTGATTTCCACATTTGGTATATACGAAGTAATGTTTTAAGATGTGAGCTCCATCTAGTATCTCCAGGTGTAGCTAGGCCAGTTGCCTAATTCAAGCCTGTTCTTGTTGAAAGCACACCATTCTCCAATTTCTCCAATAAGACTTTCTGATGCTTTTCCATCAATGCATCCTTTCTTTTCTGATGCTTTTCCATCAATGCATCCTTTCTTTTGCAAGATGCACTCATAGTGGTCACTATCAAGGGAATATAGTTAAAGAAATCAGCAATAGTACCACTACAACTTACGACAGTGACAACCACTAATTGCAATTGGTGGGCAAAACAATGGACATAGAAAGCATATGGATTCTCATCGCGTATTAATCTCTGCAAGTCATTAAATTCCCCTCTCATATTTGAAGCTCCATCATAACCATGTCCGTGTAGCCTAGAAATAGGTAGATCAACCTTAGCAAGCACACGAACCAAAGCTTCCTTCAATGCAATAGATGTACACAAAGTGATATGCTCAATACCAATAAACATTTCCATGATCTTCCCTTCTTTTATTTACAAAGCTACATAGTATGAATTTTACAAAGTTAAAATAAAACCACAATGCACAAATCATAAATGATATGACCAAAAAACATTATATGTACAACTAACCTCACAATCACGGACATCTGCTCCTTTAGTGATGAATCACGGGACTTATCAATAAGCACTGTGAAGTTCCTATCTCCAACCTCATCCTTAATCACCTGAGTGACCTCCTGTGCACAACATTTCGCGAGTTCCTTCTGTATATTTGGACAAAGCATCAAACAATTGCCACCACCCTCAAATTCAAAAGCCTCATTCACATCTGCCTTTTTATCAATATATCAATCCACCAACTCTCTACAATAGCCCTTGTTCATGGAAGTAGATGATTCGTCATGTCCACGAAAAGCTTCACCTTGCTGAATGAGATATCTTGCACAATCTAAAGAAGCAGTCAAACGAATCTTCTATGCAATTTTTGACTCCTTGCTATAAGTATTTAATTTATGATCTACACTTGCTCTTTGTTTCTAAAAATCTTCACAATCTAGCTTTGTAGTGTTGTGGACACTAGTAGGTCCACCAACATGTTGATTGAAAGATTCCATAGCACTTCTCCAATTCACATACCCAATTTTTGTGAAGATATCTCTCCCAAAATGAGTGAGGTGTGATGGCTTCTTAAAAAGAAAGAAATAGAAATAAAAGGTGGCATCCTTTTTCACACTATATTCTAACCAGTCGAACTTCTTATACCATGATTCTTGAAAGGATCTTGAAATTGAGCTTTGCATTTTGTTTGGAAAATCATGACCAATTGGTTGAGTTGGACCCTTCAACAAATATGCTCTCCTAACTTGATCTCTAATTTCATTAGGACAATCTTCAATTGGTTTGCGACATGCTGGATCGGCAATATTATCATCTGGATTAAATTCATGTCGAACCTTTTTTGCTTCAGTTCTGCTTTCTATGGCTGAAGGGTTACTACTAGTTGCATTGTTTGAAAAATATTTGTGAAAAGTTCGTTTCTCCATTTTTGTAAATCTAAGAATAATTAAATAACAACCAGTCAACAACTGATTAAACAAATTGACTAATTAGCTAATGCCTAATGGCTACTGTCGAATATCAATTAAATAATAATTTACATCAGTGAACAATAATTTGGTGCCTCAGTTAGAATTTACTCGCTTACTTAATGCACACGCCGACGGCCGACACGTGGTCACGCACTCACACGATCACGCCGACACGGGGACTGGCGACACGCCTCATGGAATGGAATCACGGGCAGTCGGGCACTCCGCTCAATCCGTTGTCTCCGCACTCGGGCAGACGACGGGCTCAGATCGCTCAGTGCCTCATGCCCTCAAAGGCTCAAATCCTCAATTGATTTCTACAGACGGGCTCAGTGCTCACGCTAGTCACCACTCACCACTTCATTCGGCAAACGACGAATGGGGAATAGCTCCATAGCTGGGCGCCCGGGCCAGGCAAATGGGGACGCTCGTCGCCTCGTCCGGTCGTCCACCGCTCTGCTCGGCCTCGTCCGCGGCGCGCCACGCCCGGCCGCCACCGAGGCCGACCGGTGACCGCCTCCCCCTCGGCCCCTCTGCTCCGCCCTCCGCCTCCGCATCGAGCCACCCTCCATGCCGGGCCGCCGACCACCCTCGGCCTCCCTCTCCGCGTCTCCGCGCTGAGTCGTTGACCGGCGACCGCCTCCCCCTTCCCGGCTCCTCCTCCGCCGCGCCGGACTGCGGGCTGCTGACTCCGCGACTCGTGATGCCGTCGCCATGAGAGGTGAGACCGAAGATCGTGACCTTATCTACTGTTCAGCGTTGGTGCGTCGCATTGTGTTGTGCCTGTTCATCTTCCTCATGACATAATCTACTGTTCTGCTATCTTATGGTTTTGGGCCAGTATTTGCCACTGATTTGGGCCAGCTAGGGCGCTAGGCTTTAAGACACCGACTGGGCCTCAGTGCTACCGCCTCATGCTTTCTTCAACTCTGACTCCGGCAGTCCGGCTCTTCTTCATCCTCCGACCTCCCGTAGTCCCGCCTCCGGTTCTTCACCCTCCGGGCCGGCCGGGTCTTCTTCAACTACGATGGGAGGAGGAGGTGCTCGAGCATCCATAAACACCCATGGTAGATTCACTACTGCCTAAGGGCCACATCCTATGACCGGTGACGCCATCACCGCCTTATCGACCCGATATCTCAACCACCTCCGAGCTAGATTCCTAGCATGCAAGCAAGACATGCCCACAAAGTAGGTTTTGCAAACAAATGTGATCCGTGCCTTAACTAACAGAACAACACAAAACAAAAGGATCTATCTGTTATATATGCCCAAGTACCCAACTGGAAATGGAAAGAATGTTTCCTCTTGACACGGACGAAGAGCATGTTGTATTAGCTTTTGCTGCTGGTTTTTTTATTATGGCCGATGAATAGTAGTGATTGATAGAAGCGATTAATGAATAGTAATGCATTATGTAATAAATACGGTGTAACAAAAGGCAATACAATATTCGGACCGTTATGCGACTTACGAAATTATGGCATAATAAAATACAAAGTAGACTACAACATATGAAAGTGCAAAGTAGTGGCCGATGAATAATAGTGACTTATAAAAGCTGAAGAGTTTATATTAGCTTTGACTTCTAAAAACAAAAGCCAAAAACCAAAACCCATACGAACAGGCCTAAGCATAAAATCAAATGCCTAGAGAAGAAATAAATAAAATCTCTGCACCTCGTCGAAACCTCCACGAGAAACACCATAGGAACAAACGATTACCACACTAGACGAGAAGACCTTGTTCTTCTAGTACAAGACTAAACCCTAACCGCTCCAGTCCTTTGAAAACACGAGAAATCCATTTAAAATACGAGAGAAGCTTCTTCTAGTACAGGCCAGGACAGGAATCCATGAACGCTACATATTCACAAGACAACTATTTGTATGTTCTTCTTGGCAAGAACAGCCAAACAAGACAGCAGAAACATCAAGAGAAGCCGATTCGCCACTGCTTGCTCATGGCAGATGCATGTCCGCTGCCCGTCGTCGCTCAACCGGTCCGATTTGCCGCGCTAGCAACTGCAACCTCTGCCATCGTCACGCCCGCTGGTCAGCTCATCGCTGCTCGCCCGATACGATTTGCGCCCGTAACAGCGACCTCCGCCGTGGCCTACAAGCTCGCTCGCCGCTCACTACCGCACTCGTGGCGGTCGCACCCTCTTTCCGTTGTTGCGTCCGCTGGCTACCGCCACTGTGCCTAGTCACCGCAGGCGCGAGCGACGAAATTGGACGACAAAACTGAAGGTGAGCGAACAGCCGTGAGCTTAGTGTGCATATTGGGGCCATCGACAATGAAATCATCTACTGTCACCGTCAAACCAGCTCGAGTGGTGCTATTGAATTTCGGAAGGAGTTGGGAATTGGGTGGAGAGAGAAATGACTATACGAGGGAGAACGAGGAATAGTCGTCTCCATGACTGCAAGTGGAGAAGCCATGACTTTTCAGATCCAACGGCTGAAAGGTATACCGTTGATTTGAGATGTGATGATATACCGTTTTGTACTTTATCTGTTACATTTGTTACAGCCTTATAAGCAGGCTTGTCTGCATAGCGTCAATAATTATATGCAACTAGCAGCGTAAACGCGGCGGCACGTCGCGCTAACTACCGTATGGACCGAAGTAAAAAAGACGATAATTCGCGAGGAAGTTTTTCTAAAAAAGTCGAGAACACGTGCATAATTTTGAAAAAACTAAAGGCCTTTTTCGCAAAACAAACAAGGACCTGTAAGGATCTGTACGTAACAAAACGATGATTCGTACGTAATTTTGAAAAACTATAGAGTGCTATCCTGCAAAAGGTACACAGTATCGATGAAGTGGAGGGGTTTTTTCAGAAAATACCTAACGAAGATCTTTTTATAAGAACCGAGGACCTTTACATGATTTCAAAAATACAGGGATCTTTTTATAAAAAAGGATAACGTAGCATGGATGGGAGGCCACAAACTCCCCCCACTTTGTTTTAGTGATGATTCAAACATAAACACACAGAAATACACGTGATTATTTTGCAGGAAATATTTTCTTGAAACCATTTTACAAGAAACATCGACACGGCAGTTTTAGCTTTGATTAAATAAAAAGAGATAAAAAATAGCCAAATTCACGTGCCATTAGACACATGTACATCAATTGATCGCCTAAGCAAGAAGCTTCTCATCGCTTAAAAAATTGCTCGAGCCCCCGAAGCTCCTGATTTTCATTGCACATCATGTCTAAACCAAGCAACATCTGGATGGTTTTTTCTTTCACGGGAATTTTTGGTCACAAACTCAAGGAGACCTAGTTGAGCATCCAGCATAATTCAAACATCCAAACTTAAGAGACCAAACACGAAGGGGCAAAGCCTTCGCTTCAATACTGTATAATACAGGATTCTGTTGAATACAATGTACAGGTTGAGCTTTCTATATGACATTATGATACAAATCACATGTACATATATTTTTGCTAGGTGAGGGTTAGTGCATACACTAGAGGCAGCAGGGCCTCCCATCCTATAGCTATACCGAGTTTCCAATGTTGAAATATTTGCTGAAAGCTTCCTCGTCCTTGCAATGCACAGACATGACCTTGTAGGCTTCAATCAGTAGCTTTGGAAAACGGCTTGAGAAATAGCGATCAAATCCCTCAGGCAGTAACCCAAGTAACCCCTGAAATTTATTTTTTATGAAAACGTTAGCTTCTGAGATGATGTGTGCAACAGTGCAAGGTTACACTGAAGCTGGCCTCAATAGGGAATAATCTGTAATCAAACACAATTTATCTGGAGACTTCTATAGAACATTTACAGTTATATTCTCCATAAATGTAAATAAGATATATTAAAAATTCCACCAGTAGTGTCCTTGTGCAGAAACAAGGACTGTACAATCAAAATGATGGTAGTCAAATCTCTCCTTCCTAAAGCACCTAATAAAACATCCATGACTGCAACTCACTATGATGCTAGGAATGTGTCATGTTACCATAAGCCGTCCTAGTGTTTTTCTGCAAACTCCAGTGCTACTGCCAACTACTTTAGGTATTCTAAATAATTGACATGCAAACCTTCAACTTTCTTCTTACACATTCAGTTTTGCAATTACAAAGCATTTCTTGGTATACTACAGTACAACATCACAGGCTTGTAGAACTCCACTATACCAGTTTGACGAATAACCAACCAACAATTTAGCTGTCTGCAGACAACACAAAACAAAAGCAAATACAACAAGAGGTGCAGCACAACAAACCTTGAGATCAGCTGTAAGCTCTCTGTAATGTCCTGACTTATTTCTGATCAACCTCAGAAGGTCACGAGTGGACTCAAAATTATATTTTCTATAACGACCCATGTCTGCAACCAGGGCAGCGTCCAACTTTTCTCCCCATTTTCCACCAAACGCTTCATGCCCTATGCTTTCCAAAGCATTTATGAGGTCAGTTTCACTGGCTTTCTCAATTCTGTCACTGGTATCTCGTAGAAATGAAAGACGCAACTCAGGGCTCCAGAAAAGAGGATGATGCATCACATACACTGCCGTTGGTCTGTTAACATCAAAAATGCTTTTCAGTGAAAACAAGCCATACATAACTTATGTGTTCATGGCGGGAACGATGTGCACAGCCTTAGCTCTTACCTCATCTCTGGAATCGGGTGTAACAATTGAGAAATAAGATGTACAGCTTCTGGTATGTAATCCACCACAAAGAGATCAAAGCGATTGTTTATAATGTTCATGTCCCGCTCGTAGTACTCACCAAATGGATGCTTGCCTTTCGTTATACAATAGAAAATAAGACATCCCAAACTAAATATATCCATTGCACGAGTCTGACGACCATGACGAAGTTGTTCAGGTGCTTGCCAACCAGAACTCCCAAATCCTGCAGTACATTGTCAAGGATTAAACTGCTAGTTAAAAAGCGAGAAAGTGTTACTATGGTATAATAAGATGCACCTAAGAAGGTGTGCCATAAACTGTTAGTCGCTGGACTCTTGCTCTTGGTGATAGCAAGATCCTTACTCTCATGGAGAGGATGACACTTAGATATGGGGCAATTTTTCTTGGTTTATTTCTCGCACAATGCCATGCCAACCTGAGGGGTTGGGGATACAAATTTATAGGCTGAGAACCAGCCAAGCATATGCTAAGATGCTAGTCAAAAGCTGCCCTAAAGCTGCCCTAAAGCTAGTCTAAGGGGGCATTGGTTGAGCTTTTAGGAGCTGCTTTTGCTTCCAAAAAGTCAAAAACCAACCAAAGGGGTGCAAACCGTGTCGCTTTTGAGCGACTACTTTTGGTAGTACTGCTTTGAAAGCACATTGGACCCCGCTTTTGGCTTTTGGCTTCGCTTTTGAAATGGTGAAAATAGAGAGCATTTCACAGCTTGTTTCAAGGAAAATAGAGATAGGAGGTAAGTTTTATACTTGTTTGAACCAAACGACTTCTGACTTTTCTGACCCACAACCTCTGACTTTTTCACAACCTGACACACACAAAGAATTTTTTAGAAGCCACAGCTCAACCAAACACACCCTAAGATGCTAGTCAAAAGCTGCTCTAAAACTGGTCTAAAGCTGCTGTACAAGAACCATGTGTCCACCCCACAAAGACCACAGTACAGGGACTTATTCATCATTCTCCCCCTAAGTCTTGTGCGTCATCTTGTGGGAAAGTTGAACCATCCCGATCCTAGAGCGAGCTCGAGGAATTTGACCCTCCCAAGAGGCTTGGTGAGCGTGTCCGCAAGTCGATCCGTGGTGTTGATGTAGCTCGCCTTGATGTCGCCTTCATCCAAGCGACCTCGGATGAAGTGGTACTTCACCCGGATGTGCTTGCTCGTTCGGAAAACGGGTTCTTTGCGAGCAGAGCGGACTTGTCGCCCACCCCGAGCGCCACCGCTTGATGTCTCGCCGAGGAGATCACCAAGCGATCGAGCGAGCAGGCGCTGAGTCGAGCGGTGGAAGCCGCTATGTACTCGGCCTCACGGTGGATGTGGCCACCACCGCCGCTTGATCGACCGCCGCCTAACGAGGCACTTGCCGAGGAAGAAGAGAATCCGCTTGTGCTCTTCTTTGGTGTCGATGTCGCTGCGTGGTCGCCGTCATGCATTCGATGAAGCGCGCCGCACCGGACACCTCGGGTAGTGCAAGCCGTAGTCGGAGGTGCCCGCAACGTAGCGGAGGATCCTCTTCACGGCTGGCCGATGCTCGTCGTCGGCCGCCGCATGAACCGACTAACGTGGCCGACGGCGAACGCCAACCGGACGCGTGTGGACGAGATAGCGAAGGCGCCCACGATCGCCGGTCTTGCGTCGCGTCCGCCTCCTCCGCCGTCTTGTCGCGGCTCGGCTTGACCTCTCCTCCATAGGGTGTGGGGTGGGTTGCGATCGGTGAGGCCGCCCACTCGACGGTGCGCTTGGCGTGGCGGTCGGCGAAGGAGATACGAGCTGTCTTGGTGGACCTCGATCCCGTGTAGAAGGAGAGCCCAAGTCGCTCATCCGAAGGCGGTCTTCATCTCGCCTTGAACGCCTCGACCTCGGCCTCCTTGGGCCGGTGATCACCAGTCGTCGACGTGACGCCACCAGCAGGCGTTGCCGCTTTGCCCCGCCGCAGACCGCACCTCGTGTGCGCTCTGCTGGAACCCCATTTGCTTGAGGTGGAGTCCACTTAGCGTTCGGGCTCGTGGTGCTGCCGCCGCAGCCGTGAGGGCCTTGCGCAAAGTGAGAACCTGCCTCCTTGCCGGGATGACGAATCCGGCGGTTGTGGACGAGGCCTCCTCCTTCAAGTCGCCGCTGAGGAAGGCGGACTTGGCGTCCATGTGATGGACGCGCCAATCCTCCGGGCGCAAGTGCGAGGAGAAGACGAGCGGACTCCATGCGCGCGACGGGTGCGAATCGTCATCAAGTCGACCCTCCCGCCGCATGAAGCCTCGTGCCACCAAGCGAGCCTTGTGCTTGACGATGGCGCCGCTTCATCCCGCCGCCTTGAACACCCACTTAAGGGTGATCGCGCGGTGGCCGGCGGAAGATCCGCCCGCCCCACGTCGGTTCCGCCGACGGCGTGCATCTCTCGCTTCATCGCGACACGCCACGCCGCGCCTCCTCCGCCTCGGCGAAGGGCGGGGCTCGCCGTCGTCGCACGCCAAGTGCGGCTCGCTGAAAGTCGCGCTGCGCCGGCCCGTGGACGAGCGGCTCCGAGGATGTTGTCCATGGTGCGATAGCGCAGAGGCTCGTCGTCGTGGTGGCGTCGACGCGGTCCTCGTCGTGAGACAATGAGTAGCGAACTCCACCATCTTGCCGCTCGTCGTGGGACCAAGCTGTTGGGGCCGATCCGGTGGTGTGGCCGCCGGTGCGGGAGAGTGGTGAGTCGATGCGGAGGCGTGAGTGGCGGTGGTGAAGAGTGGGCGTGGCGGTGCGAAAGTGGCGGAGCACTCACGGAGGCGGTGGCGAGCAAGATGTCGAGGTGGGCGGGCTCGGTGAAGGCGGTGAAGACGAGTTGCTAGCTCCCGGCTCTCGAAGTGGGCGTAGTCGACAACAAAGTCCACGAGTCGAAGTCGAACCGTCGCCCACCGCCTTGTCCCACGTCCGGCCCGCCCGCCGTCGAACACGCCACGCGAGATGCGGACGCTACTGTGTGATGTGGTCGAGGATGCGGTGAGCCTCGAGCCCTCCGCGTAGCCGATGAACACTCCCGAGTGCTCCCGCCGCCGAGCTTACCGATGTGGCCAAGCTCCTGGCGAACGCGAGGAGCCAAGACCCGCAAGTGGAGACCGCCGGCTGCGCCCATGCCAAGCCTCGTCGGCGCCCTGCCGCCGGCGCCTTGGTAGGCGGCGGTTGAGGATGTAGACGGCCGTCACCACCGCCTCCCGAAGACAACCGGCATCCCCTCGCTGAGGAGGGCCCGAGCCATCCCCACAACCGCTCGGTTGCGCCGCCGACGATGCCGCTCTGCCGCGGACTATACGGCGCGGAGTAGTGGCTGAATGCCCTCATCGGCAGAAGACGACGCGTTCACCGCCCGCCGTCGCCATTGCCGTTGTTCGTGTGGCGAAAGACGCGCAGCCTGTGGTCGCGCTCGCCTCGCGGCGACTGCGGCGCCTAATGGCGTCCATGACCTCTCCTTGCCGCCGAGGACCATCACCCACATGTAGCGGGAGAGGTCGTCGACGGCGGCAGGAAGTAGTGTCGTCTCCGGTGTGGCGGTGTCACCGGGCCACACGAGTCCCGTGCACGAGCTCGAGCCTCTCTTTGGCTAAACTTCGTCTTGTTGGGGAAGGGAGTCGCCTGCGCCGTCAACACACGACGCCGCAGCGCGCCCACATGGTCAAGGCACGGCAGCCTCGCACCATTTCGCGGGCACCGAGCCGCTTTAGGGCCTCGAGTGAAGGTGCCCAGCGCTCGTGTTATCGCCATGCCTCGTCGTCCCGACGAGCGGCGAGACAGAGGGTTGTGCCACCGCACGTGAAGAATGTAGAGTCGATTTTCACCTCGGTTACCTTGGCAAGAAGGCGGCGAAGATCCCAACCCAAGACCCGTGCTCGATCTCGACCAAGAAGCCGTTCTCATCCACCGTCCCAAGGCGATGATGGAGTTCCGCGAGCAGGGGATGTAGTAGACGCCGGTGAGCGACTGTGCTCACCGACACTCAGAGTGAGGATGACGGAGCCGACGCCTTGATTTCCACGCCGAGGCGCCCCAAACTTGCGGAGCCTCGGACGCTAGAGTCAAACTCGGCGAAGAACTCCGTCGGCCGGTCATGTGATGGGCGGCACCGGTGTCGAGGCACCACCCGTCGATCTTGTCGTTCTTGAGCCGTAGCCGAGGAGGCGTGTGCTTTTGGCTCGTCAAGGTGGAGAGCCATCTGCGCCGGTGTGGCCGGAGGTAGTTCGATGCTCGTATGAGCAATGAGCGAGCCACCGCCTCCTCCTCCGCTTGCTTGCGACGTGGGCTGGCGCGTCGTGGTCGCCGACAATCCTTGGCCCAATGACCAAGCTTGCCGCAGTTGTGGCAAGGGTCGCCTCGTCGGCCTTTGCTTGCCGGTAGCGCCGCCTGGCGCCCACGGTCACCACCCTAAGACGTCCTCGCGCCGCACAGGCGTCTTTGCGCGGCTTGCCACGCTTGCGATCGTTGTCGTGGAAGAAGGCTCCCTTCTTCTTCCTGTCACCTTGGCCGTGCAGCCCCACCGCTCCCGAGCGAGGAGGAGCTTCCGCCAATGGTGATCGGTCCCGAGAGGCGTGTGGCTCCTCGTTGTCAACGACCTTGAGGCGACCCATCGCCTCCTCGATCGTCATCGTGGAGAGGTCCAGCAGAGACTCGATCGAGCGAGCCATCTGCTTGTACTTCTCGGGGACGCGACGGAAGAGCTTTTCCACAGCTCTCTCCTCGCCGTATTTGTCGTCGCCGAACTGCACCAACTTGTGCAATAGAGTGTTGAGACGGAGAGCAAAGTCATCAACGTCCTCACCTGGCTTGAAGGCCAGGTGCTCCCACTCCGTGCGTAGTGCCGCAATGTAGACTTGCGGGCACGGTTCTTCGCCGGCGCGTCTTTGCGGCGATGGCGTCCCAAGCCTCTTTGGCGTCCGCTTGTTGGTAGCGAAGCGCATCTCGGGCGGGGATCGCAACGATGAGAGCATCCGCGCCCGTCGATCTGGTCGTAGTCGACGTCGCCGTCTGGACCGCATCCCACATATGCCGCGCTGAAGCTTCACCTCATCACCTGACCCCACTCGACGTAGTTGGTCTTGGTGAGGTAGGCCACCCGCCGCCGGGCCGACGTCTCGACGACGACCTAGTACTCGTGGTGACCACGCATCGAACCGGGAGAGAGCGCGTCGCTTTGAAGGAAGGCCGCGCCTCCGTCGACCCGCACGCCGCCGCCGGCGTGCTTCCTCCAGCGCGCCGGCGCGTCCGCGCTGTCTCGCCGCCGCGCGCGGGCGCGCGCGCCGCCGCCGCGCGCGCGCCGCATGTTGCCTCCTCCAAGACTCAAGATCTGCGTCGCTTGTCATCGGCAGAGATGGGCTGCTGTTGGTGCTGCTGTGAACCTTGACCTCCGCCGCCGCCGCGACGCTCTGCTGCCGCCGCCGCTTCACTCTCCGCTGCTTGCCGCCACCCGCCGCCGCCGCCTTGACGCTTTTTCCGCCGCCGCACGGCTCGCCGCCGCTTCGCTTCATGCCGCCGCAGCAATGAGCTCGGCCGTCACGACGCCGATGCTCGAGGCGATCGAAGGCCGAGATCGCCTGCGGACGTGGCGCGCTCTTGGGGCATTGCGTGGAGAGGGCGCTCGACGAGCCGTTCTTGCCTCTCGGGAGGAGTGGCGGGGACGATCGGAGCTCGCTGCTGCACTACTGACCGCCATGAGGCCGAGAAGGAGATGAGCAGGAGATGCTCAGGCTACATGATAGTATAGCTCTGATACCAGTTGTTAGTCGCTGGACTCTTGGTGATAGCAAGATCCTTACTCTCGTGGAGAGGATGACACTTGGATATGGGGCAATTTTTCTTGGTTTATTTCTCGACAATGCCATGCCAACCCGAGGGTTGGGGATACAAATTATAGGTCGAGAACCACCAAGCATATGCTAAGATGCTAGTCCTAGATGCTAGTCAAAAGCTGCCCTAAAGCTGCCCTAAAGCTAGTCTAAGATGCTAGTCAAAAGCTGCCCTAAAGCTGGTCTAAAGCTGCTGTACAAGAACCATGTGTCCACCCCACAAAGACCACAGTACGGGGACTTATTCATCATAAACAACATACAAAAAGCATTTCCTAATTTTGCATATCTGCAAGGGACTTCAAACTCTCTTACCGGTGCCATGATGGCTCACAGAAGTCATATCCTCTTGCAGGCGCTTACTAATGCCCATATCTGAAAGCTTTGCTCTTGTAGATCCTTCCTTGCTTATTAAAACATTCTGAGGCTTCAAATCGCGATGCATAATTCCCAAACTATGCAAATGCACAATACCAGCAACAACATCTCTGCATAAGAAAATTCACAAGATCTGAGTGATTCTACAAGCACATCAGAGGAAGCACCAGCCAAAATAACGGCAACAATAAGCAGTGCACATAATTACAGGTATTACCAATGTTTTAAATAGCAAGTAGCAGAAGCACAATGGCAAAGTGTTTTTATAGCGGATAGCAGACAGTGGCCATATAGCGGGCATGAAAAGCTCAGCTATGTGTGTAAATATGACATTACTCAATTAATCAACCTCAAAGTAAGCATCAAACACACATCAGTGTTATGGCGCCACACCTGTGCACGGCCTCTACTGCAGCCACCAGGTAGTGGCTGCAATGCACTGTCCACTATAGCAGTGCTATAGTATGCTATTTAAAGTAAGCATCAGCATCAAACACATATCAGTGTTATGGAGCCACAACTGTCTCTGAAGCACGGACATGTGGCTTTACTACTGTATCTGTGTCGGACACCGTGTCCGACAGATACATGGACACGCCACGGACACGTGCTAGAAGCGTGTCGGCTGTTTCGAAATTATTTTTAATTTTCATAATTCCAGACATGTGTCGGACACAACGTAACCACGAGCCCGACATGGCCCAGGACACAGCCCACTTCGCGCGTGCCCTAACCATATTTGGCTCCCGACCGTTTCCATCGTCCTCTCGATCCCGATTCCCCCTCGCACTCCTCACACTCTCCCTCGCTTTCCTTGCGCCGTCGGCTCCCGCATCTCCTCCCTCTCCCATATCTCCTCCCTCGCGCCGCCGGCTCCTGCATCTCCTCCGTCATGCCGCCGGATCTCGCATCTCCCCCCTCGCGCCGCCGGCTTCCTCCCTCACGCTACCGGGAAACGCAGCTCCTCCCTCGCCGCCAGGTAACACAGTTCCTCCCTTGTCTGATACTCTGTGCCTCTGTGGTTCTGAAGAATTCTTAGATGCACTCTTTTCTTAAGTAAAATCATCTTACCATTAACCCACCAGTCCGCTCTTCATTTTGGTAACGTACAAGTTCTTCATTGCACTTATTTGAAGTCCCCCTTGATGCCCTAAGATACAGCTCTGCTCTTGTTCATGGAGCTACCAACGTTTTTTGGTATGATGTCAACCATAAAAACTCGGAACTGTTGTTGACTGATAACTGATAAGTCATTAACTCCAAGCTATTTGTGCTTACTGACCAGATTATTGCAATGATGTCCTTTTTTCTTTTGCCCAAAACTGCCCCAATCTGATAGTCCGTTCAGATTTGCTTTTGTTAATGACTTTTGGCTTTGGCTTATAAATATTAACAGCTTGTAGAGAGCCGTACAGAGAGAAAAACTCGCATGCAATTTTGGCCGATATAAATGAAGTCACTACAATGTGTACTTCAATCGACTAGTAGACCCCGCCTTGAAAAAACATTCCATTTAAAAGCTAGATGCTGTAAAAAACAGCTTTCAAAAGCCAATATGAACAGGGCCAGAATTATTTGTAACAGGATTAACATTCAAACCAATACAAGGCACTTCCTCCCATTGTATCATGTAAGTATTTGTATGTTTACACTTGCTCTACCTCATTTGTAAACTGCATTGCATGCATTTTGATACCATTCAGAACATGCTTTGTTTCTTGAACAGTATCTCCTTGAAGACGTCGCTTTAGTCCCGGATCAACTGAGTAAGATATCATTACAGGTCACTCTCTCTGCATTGAAATAAATCTACTATAGTTTTTTGTGAAAGCATGTTTGATAATATTTTTCAGTCTTTAATTTAAGTAATTAACATTGTGAACAGGCTGGTGCCTGGTAGGAATCTTTTCCTCCTCTCCAGATTCTTGTTGTTCTGTGATCAGGGTAGGTTACTTTTCTCCATATTCTTGGTGCTGATTGTTTGCTACTAAAGCGTTGCAATGTTCCATGTGCAGATCAATTACCAATTGTTGTTGCACTATTAGTCTATTGCTTTGATTGTTCAAAAATAAGCTTTTGCTGTCGAACAACATATGATGATAATGCTATTACTAATGCAGTTGAGATACTCAATACTTCTAGGTAACATCCTATCCCTGTTATTAAAGATGCAACCTTGCTGAATGTTTGGTCATGTCAGTTCTGATTTTTTTCCCAGTGGTGCGGTTCACTTCATGGCATCAAATAATGACTTTGGTGTAAGAGGCTACGACATGGAGAGATTCCAGCTCTGCAAGCATTTTCAAATTGACTGGCCAGTGAACGTAAGTCCCTTGTAGTTATTCATTTTTCCCCCTGCTTGTGTTATGGCTGGAAACTTGGAACATATCGTTTGCAGTTTGTATTAGAGATGCATTTCCCCCCTTTTGGTACATATGGTTATAATCTTGTTTCCTTGGTCATCGTCTTTACAATCATCTTATTATGTCATGTTAGGTACCTTGCTGCTGGCAAACCTAGTAATATTAGGTACCTTGCTGCCAGCAATATTTACAGGCACAATGATTACCAAAACAAATGATGAGGTACATATTCCGAGTTTACTTTACAGTTTACACTTTACATTATTTCAGTTTGACAAGCATGAAGAAGCAAAAAAATTAATACATACATGTAATTTATTCTTATTATTTAAATATATATAGCCGTGTAGCCGTATCGGTATTTTTGGGAAAATGGCGCATACCCGAGTCGATGTCTGTGTCGACATATCGTGTCCATGCATCATGTGTGCACAACCTCTACTGCAGCCACTAGGTAGTGGCTGCAACGCACTGATATGTGCTAATCTCCGGGAAGGTTTCCTGTGGACGGAGAGAGGTGGTAGTAGATTGAATCGCGAACTAGGATTAGAACGCAAGGGGTAATAGAGTCGTTGCGCTCGCCTTCAGAAAATGGACCGGGATTCACGCCGGCAGCATCGAAGCTCTGAGACGCCAGATTGAAGAAGTCTGATTCTCAATGTTCAAGAAGGCGCTAGGCCCCACCTCTTCGCCTGCCTAGGGAGCCTAGGCAGGGCCTAGGCGGCCGAATTAAAAATGAGGACAACAGACGAAAAACAAGTATATATTTGATGTTTAGATGAAAATTAGTCAGATTTTAGACCGTCCGATGGAGATCCAATGTCCCAGATCGAGTCATCAAATCCTATAACCAATGTTCACGAAAATTAGTTAGACTTTAGACCGTCCGATGAAGATCTAACGTCTCAGATAGAGTCATCAAATCCTATAACTAATGTTCAAAAAAATTAGTCAGACTTTAGACCGTCCGATGAAGATCCAAGTCCCAGATCGAGTCATCAAATCCTTATATAAATCTTCTAACCCTAACATCCATCCGCCATTCCGCCTCCTTGCAGATCCCGCCGCCTCCCCATCTCTCACTCAGATCGCTGTCTCCCCATCTCTCCACTCCTAGCCGCCTCCCCACAAAGATGCCTAAGCGGTAAGGCGCTCCCGAGGTGTCAAGGCGTCGCCTCGCCTTGCGAACGTGACTAAGGCGGTGGCTAAACCCAGAGAAGGCGAAGACTCACTGGAACCCTAGACGGCAGCACCTCCATCTCGTCGCTCCTGTCTGGCGGCGCTACTGAACCCTAGGGCCAAATCCACCGGACCGCCATCGATCGTAGGCCTCGCCGACGAATCATCCTCTTGGTGGCGGGGAGGCGGAGCAGGGCGATGACGGCAGAGGAGGCGGCGCGACTTGGGGAGCGAGGGTGGCGGCGGCAGATCTTTGGGAGCAGGAGGCGGTGGCGGCGGCGACGCCTCTGGGAGAAAGGAGGCGGCGGTGATAGTTGGGGGAGCAGGAGGAGGAGGGAGAGAAGCAGCGGCGTCTCTTGAAGGAGAGCACGGAGGCGGCGACGAAAGTTATGGGAGCGATGAGGGAAAGAGGCGGATCGTGAGATAGGGAGAGAGTGCGGTTGTGACTCGATCCGACTACTAAGCTAGGTTAAATGGATGGGGTGTATTTTGGTATTGTTACATTTTAGTCTTCAGAGTTTTACGAAATTACAATTAGGTACTTTTAAGTCCTTCGCCCTTTTAGATTTCTTCTGATTTAGCCCTCCAGAACTCCGTTTTCTTCGCCTTATGATGTGTGTAAGGCGTTGCCTCGCCTTACGCCTTATCGCTTAAAAGGTGTGAGGGGGTGGGTCGCCTCACCTCGCCTTACCGCCTTAATAACCATGCCCCACAGATCACTGCCTCCCCATCTCTCCTCCCTAGCCGCCGCCTCCCCCGCAACTCTCCTCCACCTCCAGGCGCCTCCCCCGCAGATCTCACTCTTCCCTAGCTGCCGCCTCCCATGAAGATCTTGGCCCCTTAGTTCTCCCCTCCGCCGTCGCCCTCCTCCGCTTGCCACCCCTCGCCGCCTCGCCTACCTCTGACCTTCCCCGCAGATCTGTCGAGCGGAGGGGAGTGGGGCCGTGAGGCCGGCGGAGGACACAATGGCGGGGAGGCGGAGGAGACGGTGGAGGGGATAGGAGGCAGAGGCAGAAGGGAACCTCGCTAGCGACGTGGTCGATTCCAAGAAGGCGAAGGGAACTCTTGGTAAGCCATCAGTCCCTCTTCCTTTCCCCTATTCTTAGTCGCCGCCTTCCCCGCTCTTGGTCACCGTCTTGTGTACCCAGACACTGACAACCGCTTGCCACCTGGTGCACCGCCACGCCGAGGCCGCCTCACCCCGCCTTGGACCGCCTCACTGCCCCGCCGCCCCGCCACCCTAGGTGCCAAGGCGCGGCGGCACCCTTCCACCCAACGCCTAGGCAGCCGCCCAGGCCGCCTTCTTGATCACTGCTGATTCTTATTGCTTGACCCTCTATTTACATCTTAGCCCACATATATAAGGCTGTACAATCCGACTCTTATCTCTAAACAACCAACTCATACTTATCATACCAAACCGGCTTGTGAAGCAATGCGGAATTGACTCCATATCTCACATAACAATAGCAATCCTTTCCTAATACTACTTCTCCTGTTACATGCAAGCGACTCTACTCTTCCCTATTTTTTTGGACTCTTTCCTACTTCTATTATTTCCTAATTCTTCTCCTGCACGCCTTGCTGCTCATATTGTGCTCACCCTCAAGCTGCTGCGTGTCCTGGTCGCTGTTGCTGCGTACATCGCCACCTAGACCTGGACACTGCTACATGCATCACCGGAATCCCAGGCCATAACACGCACTGTCCACTATAGCAGTGCTATAGTATGCTATTTAAAATAGTGGGTGGGTATTAGGATTAAAACCCCACGTTTATCCTGAAGGCAGGCATAGCACATCATTTCATAGATATTCTCAAGGCAGTATGCCGATATGTCCAGATGTTGGCTTCTTTTGAGTTTTGATATTATGGTGGCTTTTGAAAAGCACTTTTGTTTTGCTAATGGCACACGTAAAGTAGCCAATTTACCCTCTTTTGTCTAACTAATTAACAACCTATATCTTAGAGCAAAAACAGAAATAGTATAGTACAATCGGTATAAATTACATCAACTACCTATATTCCACAACACAACACAACAATGGCAGACTACGTAGTCATCCTACAATCCAGTGTTACAATAATTTTATTAGTAGAACCTGACAAACTGTGCTATCTTGACTAGATCTGGAAACACAATATCGTATGGAAGAGAAAAAAAACAAAGATTCAAACTACTTCATGTGTGTAGGTAAAACAGTTATGTCATACACCTACAAGAGGTTATATCTCTAAGCTAGTATGTTGCCCCGCAGCCAGGTCAAAGTTTTCCAAACTCATAAATATGGCTGTACACCTCCAGAAGGAAAAGGTGCTGAAATTACTATCATAGCATGGATCAACATAGGGCAAACCATACCACCTAATCAACATCTCTAGTGGAGAATATAAAGGACACCAGTTCACATACCTCATCAGCTTTAGGAGTTGTGTCGAAGGAAGTCCATCCTGCCTCCACAGTTCCACATCTACTCCCTCAACATTTGAAAATGATGGTTTTGAGTGTTGTTGGATTAGATCAGCCAGGCTGCAGCAGCACCTCTCAAGGGAGATATAAACAAAATCATTGTCCCGTTCACAACCATAGAGTCTAACAATATTAGGATCCCGATCAGATGCAATAAGATTCTGAATCTCTTTAAGAGCTATATCATTGTGCGAGCGCAGCAGGCGTTTCACCGCAACATCCCGACCATCATAGGAGCCCTCAAAGACAACTGTGCCATTGCTCCCTTTACCAATTTCTTTAGTGTAAACATGAAGTTTACCAATCTGTCGTCCATCAAGGCCATCAGGGAGTTCCATCTTTGTTGGGTAAGTTTCATTATATGGCGTTTCAATTGACCCACCAGTTTCACTGCTCTCTTTGTCAGAAGCTGAAGAGATCTCAGTGCTATTGACAAGTCCATCTTTCTTCCGTGTTTTTCTTCTCTTAGAAGTTCCCTCTGACTTTCCTCCAAGGTCCATCGATTTCTTGTCACTTATAAATGGCTTCACAAGCTGAATCACAAATTGCCTGCAAGACATGCCTGCATAGGCCAAGCTCACCACACAAGCCACGACCACCAATAACCATCCATAAGCATTTTCAGTCCCCAAAGTTTCAAGTGGTCTCAGAGCATCAGCATCACCCCTGGAGGTAATTTTGTTCACATCTCTCAAGACGATTTCATTAGCTGAACTCAAATCAGGTAAAGTAAGTTTAAGTGGTACACCTTCAGTTTCAATGCATGGAATATTTCCTCGCAGACAGGATGATTGGTCAAGCATATCTGGGTGGCTATATTTCGTATAGTAGTTTGCAGAGAAAGAAGTTCGTGTCCAGTTAAACAAATGTTCACCAAGTTCTGATGCACTGAGAGAATAATCAGTTCTCACAACCACTATGATATCAGCACTGCTGCCACTTCTACCAGCATCTAACTTGGATGGTGTTTCTTCAACTAGGGGTCCTCCTAACTCATTCAGCGCAGCTGGCAGGCTATGCTTGTAAATGATTTCACCACTATCAGCATCAACTGCAAAAATAGTTGAAGCTTTTGATCCAACAGTAACAACAGTATCCCGTACATATGGAGTTCTGGCGATAAACTCTTCCAGTTTCCAGGGAAGTTTCTACAGGAATAAGCCATGGATGAGAAACAAAAGAATTTTAGAAAGAATGTGGAGAACTAGCGTGCTTGTGAAAAGCATACCACACCACTGCCATTATAAACTTCTAAAAGGCCAGACTCGTCCGCAGGATATATGACATAGCTCAAATCAGGGCTTGCAGTAGTAATATGCTTCGAAAGAGGCGGTCCTGTGGAGAACTCCCACAGAGGAGATTGTGACAGACTGTCCACAAGTTGAATTGTACCATTGTCGTAAAATTGAAGTACAGAGCTGTTCACGAAAAGCAAGCAAAGAAATTGCAGTCAATCACAGGACCAATCTGGAAGTTGGTCATAAAACTGAAATTAAATGCCGATACAAAGTGAAAACTACGTGATGACCATTTAACCCATAGTTCAATTTACACCATAAATCCCAAACTAAAACAATACAGTACAGCTTACCAGTAGCTAATCTGGAAACAGACTCAACAGCATATTACATAATGCCTCCCACTTTGGAAACAGGAGTTCAAAAGCTGTTTCCTTCCACTACAGAGGCACAATATCTGAATCAAGCAAGGCCCCACCCATGAATTAGTACTACCAAGCATTGTCTGAACACACGATAGCCCTCGCTGCCACAAGAATAAGCATGTACAACCATCAATTATACGTAACCTACGCAGCTTTCCACACTCCATTGCAGCACAATAGTCTTCAAATAGAAATGCAGCACAAAACATTTTGGTCTAAATTGCAGCATGAAACACGAACAACCGAAAAGCAGCTAAGAAATGACCAAGAAAGCCCTCTTCTAGCTCCAAGAAATCTTCTAGCGCCTAGCAGGAAGCCATGTCCTTTCTCCCGTACGGCTCCAAAACCCCAAGCATAAAGGCAGGCTAAGCAACTCCTTTTCTTATGCAGACGCCGATTCACGTCCCAAGAAGCCAAGAACAAAGCCTACAAAGCATCGCAGCGGGAGGGAGGGGGACTCAGCGAAGGGGCCAAGAGCTCACCCTATGTCGGCGTCCGTTGTCTCGGTGACCGCGTTCGTCGGCTCCGAGCGGAACCGCGGCGGCCTGACCAGGAGCTCGCCGGGCGGCGGCACGGCGACAATCTCCGTCGAGCCCCCCTCACCCCCTCCGCCTCGGCCGGGGAGCGCGAAGGGCAGCTGCGGGGGCGGGAGGAGGACGGGGGGCGGGGCGGCGGCGCCGTTGTCGAAGTGGACCCCGGGGAAGGCGAGCCCCGCGAGGAGGACGAGGGGGAGGAGGACCCGGCAGAGCGACCTCATCGCCATCGTCACCGGCGGCGGCGAGGTCGGGAGAGCATGGAGATTTCTAGGGTTTGGGGGGATTCGCGGGGAGAATTTTGGGCGGGCTTTGGTTTGGGATCTGGCTGTTGCTTCGCGAGGAAGGAGAGGAGGCTTCTGGAATCGATCTGATTGGGAGGAGAAACAAGTGGGGATGCGACTGACTTGGGCGGGATTTGTTGCGCGTGCATCACAATTTGCAACAGTGCGGGACAGCGAGAGCCAGGTCAACCGTTGACTTTTGTCTTGAAGGAGTCGCGCCAGGCCCGAGCTCGGTTTTTTTTTAAGGCTCTTGAAGTTGGAAAATTCTGAATTTAACAAATAATATACATTCTTTAAGGCCTACAATGACAATTGATTTTCATTTCTTAATATGTTGGAATAATGATTCGTTCCTCCGCCAATGGGGCCCACTTTGCAAAAGATACATCTACAAGTCCAAGAAACGCAGTTATGCTCGTCAAGGATTGTAATGCCCCTATCATGTACTCATAAGTTGTTGTCTTATTAAGGGGTATTTTCGTCATTTGTACCGGCCTAGATCCTATAAATACCCCCATGTATCTCTTATTTGTAACTCACGCTCACAAGGAATACAAAGTGCCATTCAAACTAGTGTACCTCCAAGAGGAGCCCTCAAAATCCTCCGAAGGCCACCGACAGGAGTAGAGCGGTCCTGTTGGACCCCCGAACCTGTATAAATTTTCGTATTGCTCTCGCTTTCGTGGACGCCAACCCATGACACGACCGACGTCCGTCCCCTCTCAAGTACGGTTTTTCACACGATACAATATTGACGCCGTCCATGGGGACCATAGCTGATTGACGAAAGGCTATGGCTCCTATCAAGAAGTAGTCCAAGTCCACGAGGCCTTCCCTAGCTACGAAGCACAAGAAGCCCGTGGACAACCCATCCGGCCTCCAGAGGAGCCCGAGGCACATGCTGCCTTCGGAGATCGGAGCTGTCCACCCTGGGGCAGACAACGTCCTACGTGTCCTAGGGCTACCAGGCATACCCACTCCCTCGCGCCGGCGGGTGCAGGGTTCGGCCAAGGACAAGTAGCCCAAGGTGCCACCGAAGTCCTGGGGCTAACCACCGCTTCTAGGGTGCTCGACGCCGCTAACTGCAGGCAATGGTGAAGGCAACCGTACGGTAAGTGGTGGATTACATGATGGCGGCTTACCGTCCTCTCGGTGACCCTCAACACATCCCCTCGATCCCAGCACCACCTTCAGCTCAAGTGGCCACCGACCCAGGCGTGCATGGGGCTTTCGTCCTTGGAGGAGGGCAAGGGGGAAATCCTTACAACCTCCCTCCACTCGCCCACGCAGCGGTAATGAATAGGGCCTCTTATTGGCCACTGAACCCGCTGGGCTCCGGATGGGGAGAAACTATCATGCTGCAGTTTATCCTATCACCTCTGCCTCCAAGGCTAGAGCTCGTACCCCTAGGATGGGAGTTCCAGGGCCGCCTCTTCAAGTTCCTCTACCCAGGCAAATGCGCCTACACCTAGAGATTGTAAACCAGCTCTCACCAGCCAATGTAGGCCCATCCTCAAGGTACTACCTGGCCAGGGACGACTAGAGAGCCCCTGGGGCCAAGAGTCATCCGTTTACCGGTAGTCCCTTCAGCACCTTTAGGCGAGCAAGCCATCCCACCCGCTGCGGCGCAAGCGCATTCACCAAGCCAAAGGGACTCACTTCAACAGGACTATGGCCAAGCCGGTTAGAAGAGCCTTTAATCCGCAAACACAGGGCGCATCTTTGTGCCGCCAGCTGGATCCATTGGAAGGCATGCCCCATCCCACCATGAAAAAGTGGAAGCTGAGTCCCTAATCTCCCTGCTGGACCAAACCGCTGGTCGGCACGGGCGCTCTATCTCGCTAGTGCACGTGCATCATCATTGCCACCGCCAAGCATTTGGCTCTTCCAGCTCCGGGGAGCCCCGACACCGCCGTCGTCACACCACACGGTCACCATCACCTCGCTCACAAGGGGGCAGGGCATCCTGGAGACTAGCAACCCTCTCGCCCGATACATCTTCGAAACTCCATTTCGACCAATGTTCTACCAGCCTAGCCTTGGGCCATACGATGGGGACTCTGATCCTATGAAGTTTCTGGAAGTATATTCCACGGTGATTTGGGCTAGAGGTGGTGGAGAGGTGGAGATGTGCAATTGCCTCTCACTATTCCTCTTTAGGACAGAGCGTTCATTGTTCTTCAACTAGAAGAAAGGCTCCATCTACTCCTGGGACCAACTGCGGGAAGAGTTCAGTGCGAACTTCCAAGGAAGCTATAAGCGCCCCATGCTCCCTAGTCAACTCTTTACCGTCAAGCAGCAGATGGGCGAATCCACAAGGGAATTCCTTAAGCACTTTTCCAAAGTGCGAAGCTAAGTGGCGGATGCCCCAGACTCCACTGTTATCAACGCATGCAAGGAAGGGCTACTCCCAAGAGCTAAAACGCGTGTAGGAAGGAATCCCCCGAGAACGACCCATGAGCTCTTCTAAGTCGTAGAGAAATATGCTCGAGGAGAAGAAGATGATCAAGCCAAAATGGGATTTCTCCCGCGAGATGGAGGCAACTACCCGAGGAAGAAGTCAAAAGGCCCCTTCGAGAAGAAGAACAAGGATCGAAGGGATTGCTCTGGCGGGGGAACAATTCCAAAGTCCTCGTAGTGACTGACACCCCTTCACGGGAACACGGGGGCAATTCCGCCAGGGGATCCAAGAATGAGTCGAGGCCTAAAGCCTAATGAAAGGGGTGCCCTGATGAAGGCCACGAAGATAGAAGGAACAATCCTAACCAAGGAGATGGACGCTGGTGTGCTTACCATAAAATGAACGGGCATGACACAAATGAATGCCGCCAATACGATGCTGAGGTGGCAAAACTCCTCAAGCGTGGCCCTGAGGCACGCCGAGGATCTCCACCGCATCTCATAGCTACGGAAGCGATGCCCCTTCAAGCAATCCCACCACTTCCACCACAGGCCCCTGGTGATCTACCCCCTGGAGGGCATTGCAAGACGTCGGGCAAGAACTCCCATTCCAAGCACCACAAAGACAAGTAAACATCATAATGGGGGGCTCGGCCTCCGAGCATGGGTCAAAACGTCGGCAAAAGGAATATGCCTGAGAGGTTAACGTCGTAGGGGTGGCTACTCAAAGAGCTCTTCCCAAATGGGCAAGCATTCCTCTTAGCTTCTCAGCTGAAGATGCAAGGGCCTAAGGTTCCTCCATGACGACGCTCTCTTGGTGACTTCCACAATATCCAATTGTGAAGTCTCTCGTATCCTCATCGACGGAGGAAGCTCTGCAGACATATTGTACCGACGTGCACTCAAGGAGCTACGGGAGTTCCGGGGGGCTATCATCATGGTATTCTGGTATTAGGGGTGGAAACGGATCGAATACGATCGAATAGTCTCAAATACGAATACAAATCTATATTTTAAAACGAATACGAATACGAATTTGAATATTCTCAAATACGGATATGAATATTCTCGAATATGCATACGGATATTTTCGAATATGGATTTTCTCGGATACGAATATCGGATAAAACGGATTCCTAGCGGTTTTCCCGATTTTCACCGTTTTTGACCGGTTACTGGTTTTAAACCACCTAAATTCAAATTTTGAATCACAAAATTTGTACGGATTTTTCATGGGTTCTAGAACGGATCGAATACGAATCGAATAGTCTCGAATACGAATACGGATATGAATATTCTTAAATACTAATACGAATACGAATATTCTCAAATACGGATACGAATATTCTCGAATACGAATATGAATATTTTCGAATACGGATTTTGCTTACCATATTCACATTTTCTCGGATACGAATATCGGATAAAACGAATTATCCGTTACTGTTTTCCACCTCTATCTGGTACCATCAGACCGCCCCCTCACCGGCTTTATACCAGGAAAATATATTCAACCCCTCGAGAAGATCGAGCTCCTTATGACGTTTGGCACACAGGAAGTTCATCGCACAAAAGTCGCTAGATTCGATGTTGTGGACATCGAGTCCCCATTCAACGCTATAATGGGACGAGCAACACTTAACAACTTCTGTGTAGCAGTTCATCAAAACTACCTATGCTTAAAGATGCCAGGCCCCACGGGGTCATCTCCGTGAAGGGTGTCGGGACCCCGGATTTCCGAATCCGGACCCTCTGTGTATTACAGCACTAGTCTCAGATCAAAGCTAGTGCACACAGTCAAACAGTGATGATTACATAACCAACAACACTTTATTACAATAATAGAGAGTACAGACCAAAAGACCTCTTTATTACAAATGAGGTTTCAAGACCTCGCAACACACGAAACATAAAGCACAGCGGAAGTAAAAGTAAATTCAACGGAGACCCATCAATTCGCCACAGGTAATTGACTAGGGAAGCGCAACCTAGTACTCCAGAAATCCTTCGTCGAATCCATACGCACCATAGTCGAAGTTTCCTTCTTGAACGTCGTATTCCTCTGGTTATTATTTTTGAGTGTAGCATGTGAGTACATAAAGTACTCCGCAAGTCTTGGGAAAATGCAATAAATGTAAGGCTCAACAAAGGAGGGTTATATGGTTCTTTTGCACAAAGCAATGTTTTATTTCCAATACCATTAAATATTTTTGGAAGGCATCAATTTAAATAAAGTAATCATTTTAACAGAATCTATCAAGCTAAAATAGTGAAGGTTACTTCCACCAACACTAGATCGCTGGCTCTACCCGCCAAGGTTTAAATCAACGGGTTACATCCACCCACACTGGCTACATCCGCCAAGACAACTCCGAGAGTTCCAACCACTCTCGGCTCCCAAAACTTTTATTTTAAAAACAAAACCAATGATCTACCATGTGAATGCATTCCTTGCCCGCCCTTGACCGTGGGCACGGCTATTCGAATAGTTTTACACTCTGCAGAGGTTGTACAACTTTACCCACAGGAGACGAGTTATCGTAATAGCCAACATGCTTCCTTAGGCATGAGACCCAGATAATTTATCACAAAGCCTTTACCTTACTCTAGTCTAGCTAGTTACCACCCGCTGAGGTTTCACCGCTGAAAGGTTAAATCCACCACATTCAGAAGCCCCCTCTTGCGCCATATGAGTACAGTAAATCCATGTCCCTCACTGTGAATAACCAGTACACCCTGGCACTCACTTTCCACTGGTGGTACCTAAACTAGATTATTGTAATTTATTCAGCTAGGTCATACCTATTTAGACATGTGGTTGTACGGTAGTGCTCAGTTTGGACAATCACAAGAGTAGGTCCTCAATTGACTAAGGCGGAACATACACATTACAAATTCTCGTCCTAACCGCACCAATCCAATCTTACCATCTGCCTAAGTCTAAACCAACTCTCACATTTTATTTTATTTTAAAGAACAGTGGCAACACCAATCGCCACTAATTTCTGAATGAAAGTCTAAATCAATGAAATATAATTTCTCATTCCAAGGTTACAAAAGTTATATAACATGACTAAGCATTTTACTACTGGTACAATATTCACCAAAGTTTTATAATAATCTCATTATTGAGACAAAGGAAATCCTAGGGTGTCAAAGGTACATGGTTGTCAATATCAAATGAGAGCATAACAATTATCGGTTTAACTATTATCTCTACAACAGAAATTATCATTTATGTAACATAGCAATGCATTAAATTTAAAATAACCAAAACATTTCACAAACATAGGTTCAAAATGTTCAAAGGAGACTTGCCTTCGTGTGCGTTGTCTTGATTTTCTTGCTGCGGTTCGACAAATTCTTCGGCGACGTCGGCTTCTACGCGCGAAAAAGACAAAGCAAAAAAAATAAATAAATACACATAAATTCATGATTTTAGAAAAATTTAGAAATTTGAACGGGTCAAATCGGAGTTAAAATGAGAAAGTTTTGGCTTCGGGAAGTTTTAATTGAAAGAAAAAGAAAAGAAAGATTTTTTGATTTATTTTTGTATTGAAAAATCAAAATTATGACGTCGCAGAATTTGAAATTCGAAATTTCGGACATGTGGACACGGGCTCGGGCCGGCCAACGTGGCCATTGAAGTGAATGAAGGGGTAAGTTGTGATGGAGGGCTAGGATTAGATCAAGAAATGGATGGTTAATTCGGATTTTATTTTCGGATTAAATTTTCAGAAAATGCTAGAAACTATATATTTGCTTGGAAAAATAATTAATAATATCTAAAAATTCCAGAAAATTCATAGAATATTCCTGGAGATATTTTAGACTTAATAAAAATATTTTGAATTTCGGATTTGCTTTTAATAATTTTATAAAATTACCTTTATCTTTTGAAATTAATTTTGAATTTCAGAAAATTCTCAAAAATTATCTAAATGTTCTGGGAAGGTTAGGAAAAATAAAATGAACTCTTTTTGGCTTTAATAAATTATTTAAAATACATTTTCGTGGTTTATAATTTAAAATAAATTCCAAAAAACAGAAAAATCCAAATAAAAGCCAATTGTTTTAGAATAATTAATTTGAATTTAAATTTTTCAAAACTCAAAATTTTGGGATGTTACAAAGGGTGATCAAGACTTGGCTCGCCGCCTATACCACAAAGAAGCCACCAACTCTAGCGACGTTAACTTCCTCGAACTTAAGGAGTTCAAATAGGGAATACCCTCGCCTCTTGCATCAGGGCATGACAAGAACGTGCCCCCCTGGCTAAGTACTCTCTCAAACCTCGATCGGAGGGAGACTTAAAAGAAGTGCCCCTCTTCGGCCCGAACGACCGGCGATCCGGTAGAATCAGGGTCGATCTCCCGGAAAGAATGGAGAAGGATCTCATGGAATTCCTGAAATCCAATGCTGACATGTTTGCATGGACACCGTCAGACATGACTGACATCCCCCGGGCGGTGATCCAACACCACCCGCGGTGAGACCCAAACGTCCTCTAGTGAAGAAAAAACTTCGAAAACTATCCTTAGAACGGTGCCAAGCCACAAAGGATGAAATTGACAAGCTTACGAAGGTTGGCCTTGTTCGAGAAGTTTGGCATCTAGAATGGCCAGCAAACCTTGTTTTGGTCAAGAACTCCAATGGCAAGTAACGCATGTACATCGACTTCATTGACCTCAACAAGGCATGCCCGAAGGACGATTACCCCCTCCCACGCATTGACCAACTCGTTGACTCCACCGCTGGGTGTGAGGTAATGAGTTTCTTGGACACATATTCAGGGTATCATCATGTCCATATGGCAAAAGAGGATGAGGAGAAGACCAGTTTCATCACCCTTGTGGGCACATTATGCTATCTACGCATGCCCTTTGGGTTGAAGAACGCCGGAGCCACTTTCCAACGTCTCGTTTGTCTCGTCCTCAAAGACCAATTGGGCCGTAATGTGGAGGTTTATGTTGATGACACTGTTGTAAAGAGCATTTTGGCCTCATCGCATATCAAAGATCTCCGCGAAACATTCGACAACCTTCATAGATTCGGCGTCAAGCTGAACCCTGAAAAATGCGCTTTCAGTGTTAAAGGAGGAAAGCTCCTAGGATTCCTGGTGTCACAAAGGGGCATCGAAGCAAACCCCAAGAAGATTCACGCGATCCTGGACATGGAACCACCTCAGTCCACCAAAGATGTCCAATGCCTCATGGGACACATGGGTGTGCTCAGGTGTTTCATATCACGATTAGTAGAAAAAGGGTCTCCCCTTCTTGAAGGTGCTTCGAAGGTGAAGGCTTCATATGGACTCCCGAAGCCCATAAGGCCTTTGAAGACCTGAAAGCCTACCTAGCAGTCCCTCCACTCCTCACGAGTCCGAGACCAGGAGACACACTTCTACTATACCTTGCTACAACCCCAGTTGCAGTAAACGTCATCCTGGTTAAGGAGAGGGATGGAGCTCAACACCCAGTATATTATGTCTGCGAGGCTCTCACGGGCGCCAAAACAAAATACACAAAAATAGAGAAAATATGCCATGCCTTGCTCATGGCATTAAGGAAGCTTCGCCACTACCTCCTGGGGCATGCTATCATTGTCCCGTCTAGTTACCCCCTCAATGAGGTAAAAGGGAACAAAGAGACCACTGGGAAAATAGCAAAATGGGCCACAGAGCTGTCACCTTTCTCCCTCAAGCTCGTAGGAAGGACCTCTATCAAATCACAAGCCCTCACCGACTTCGTGGTTGAGTGAACCGTGTCCCCAACCAACCAAGAAGCATCAACAAATGGCCAAAACATACCAAGCAAGTATTGGACTCTATACTTCGATGGCTCCAAGCATTTGGTAAGAAGGGGTGCAGGGGTCATCCTGGTAAGCCTAGAAGGGAAAGCACTAGAGTACGCGACTCATTTATCCTTCAACCCCACGAACAACATGGTTGAATACGAAGCACTACTCTTGGGCCTACGTCTCGCTAAGGCCATAGGGGTCAGACGCCTCCTCATCTTGGGGATTACCAACTGGTCATCAATCAAATGGATAAAATATATCAATGCCTTGACCCAACAATGGCTAAATACCTGGAAAAGGCGAGGAAGATGGAATGCCACTTTGCTGGACTTGAACCTCATCGGATCCCTCGAGGAGACAATCAATGAACGAATCGCTTGGCTCGTACCGCAGGCTCCAAAGAGCCCCTTCCTCCAAAAGTTTTCTTCGAGGTTCTGAATAAGCCGGCGGTCGAAGAAATATCTGATCATGAGCTACCGTCAAAAGTCAACGAGACATCAGCCCTACCTCCTTGGATGACCCCTATCATCAATGCATACAAGAAGGTGAGGAGCCTAAGGATGCAGCAATGGCTCACATGCTACTCTCGAAGGCCAAGTCATATGTGATCATCGAGGAGAAACTCTACAAGTGCAGAGCATCCACCCTTCTCAAGTGCATCACGAGAGAGGAAGACATTTCACCTCTTCTTGATGTGTACGAAGGCCTCTGTGGCTTTCATATTACCCTAAGAGCATCTACAGCGAAAGCCCTTCGCTAAGGCTTCTATTGGCCTACAATGATGCAAGATGTCCTTGACGTCCTTAGGTTGTGCAAAGGATTCCAAAGGATAGCGAACAATCACAATGCCCCTGCTAATCTCCTACACACAATACCAATCACCTGGCCTTTTGCTCGATGGGGAATGGATCTGCTCAGACCATTCCCTCCGGCCAAGGGGGATACAAGCATGTGGTGGTATCTATGGATTACTTCACCAAGTGGGTAGAGGCCGAACCCCTAGCCACCATCATGTCTCACTCTGTGCAGAAGTTCTTCTAGAAGAATATCGTGTGTTGCTTTAGGGTTCCTAGGGAGCTTACAGTAGACAATGGCACTCAGTTTGATGCATCCTCCTTTAGATATTTTTGTGACTCCATTGGGACCACCCTTTGCTTCGCATCGGTGGTCCATCCAAAAACCAATGGAGCCGTAGAAAAAGCTAATGGGCTAGTCCTGCAAGGCATACACCATCGCCTCGAGGCAAGTGCCCTCAAGCGGGAAATTTGGGTGGATGAGCTCCTCAATGTCTTATGGGGATTGCGCACGGCCCCCCGCCATTCCACTGGAAGGACTCTGTTAGGGGTGCAAACGGGTCGGGTTAATCCCGACAGATCCGGCACCAAATCCGATTGATACCGAATCCGAAGAAAAAATATGGGTTAGGATATGGTAACAGCAATATCCGTCCCGAATCCGATACGTCTTCAAGTTTGATTTCAAGATAGTGCTACTATTTGACGTTTCATTTTCTTTTGCAATGGTAAAATAAAATCTTCCACATCAGCTATTAAGTAGTAACATCAAGCTCTTGACAGTACGTCCTCCTACTCCATTTGTTGTACTGCATGCATTCCTTACAAATAAGTAGGGGTCCAAACGGCTCAGGTTAATCCCGACCGATCCGGCACCGAATCCGATTGGTACCGAATCCAATTGGTACCGAATCCGAAGAAAAAATATGGGTTATGATATGGTAACAGCGATATCCGTCCGAATCCGATCCGTTTGCACCCCTACACTGTTATCGCTCATGTATGGGGTAGAAGCAGTCCTCTCCACTGAGATTCATCACCGCTCCCTCCGAATGGGAATGCTCTCAAGGCCCTTACCTGCTAGCTTTGCTCCCTCCTTAAGCACACCACTTACGAACAGGAGGTCGCCCGATTCTACAACAGAGTGAAGGAACACGCTTTCCTCCTCGACGACCTTGTACTCAAAAAGTTCACTGACCTGATGGCTCAGGGAAAGCTTCACCCCAAGTGGGAAGGCCCCTATCGCATCTCCTTGGTCCTGGGATCAGGTGCCTACCGACTTGCTACCCTCGAGGACTCACCGCTGAAGCATGTGTGGAACACGGACAAGCTCCGCAAGTTTTACACTTGAAACTTTATTGTATGCCCTCAAGCGACACCTATAAAGATGTAAACACTATCTTGCTCAATGCAATGAAGGCATGAGATCCCTGTATGTTCGCTCCACTTGTGTAATTCTGACGTGATTCAAAGGCGCCCGCTTAACACGCTGCTGTTAAGGGAAGGGCCTGTTTTGTGTAAGCCTTCTTAACTATATGTTCATCGACGATTGAGAGGTTTGCCTCCTAACACGATGTTGTTAGAAGGCTGCCCTCTAACACGCTGTTGTTAGAGGGCTACACCGTTTCAAAAAAATCATCCTACTAGCATGATTTCGACTAACTCCTTGGACATGCTCCTAACACACTGTCGTTAGGAGACAATCATGTCCTACAAGTCTCGCTCAAATCCTCGCAATCCATCCCTCTAAAGGGTATCACCTCTGTGGTGAGTGGTGACCAGGGCACACGACCTTCGTGGTCTCCCCTAATAAAAGACCAAAGCGGCTTAGGCGCCCGTCGCCTCCGCTATGGCGACTTGCACTCTGCTAGACCCAGGGTGCGAGTGATGGCTCAAGCTTAGCACCAGAGTCTATGGACATGCAAAGGATTAGTCCCCTTTCAGCCTCTAGGCCATGCACCGAACAACCTCCAGGTCACCCATTGCCTCGCTTCGATGCAGGCAAAATGGTTACACATTCGCATCCCCCTCGAGAACGCTTCTCTACGAACAAAATGGTTACACAAGTCACGAACCTTAATAGGTCTTGAGAGACATCCCCTCTCAGTGGGCGCGAAAGCATACGCTTATTACATTCAGGCTATTAGGGGCCTCTCAAGCAAGGCCCATGCCTCTTTTGAGGGGTGCCTAAAACCCCCTGTTCCCTTACCCAGCTGAAACTGAGGCAAAAAAGAAGACTACTTAGGATCAAGCGCCCTTTGGCGATCGAACCCACTACTGAATCGCTCGCCTCCCGCAGCCTATCCTCCTAGGTTGGGTTCAATTGCTTAGGCGCTCGGCCCCTCTGCACACATCACTTATATTTGATGCCAATTGCCTTCGCAAATACGCCCTGAATAAAGCATAACATCACCCTGTCATTTTCATAATGGATAAAGACGAAAACATAACCATGCCCTCACATTGGATGCAACATGAGCTCTCAGGCATGTCACATCTACTAAAAATGAGGATGCTAAGCAAGTCTGCCTAATATGACTACATGATCTCTACCAAACGTAACATATCAACAGAAGTCATACACAGGCTGGGGCGTTACGCTCGTTGTCTGTCGGTGAAGGCGCAGAAATTCTCGAAGCCATGGATGAAGCAATGCTCTTCACAAACTCTGTCGCGGGGGATCTGAGCATAGCCTGCTCATCTAAGGACGCCTTCTTCACCTCGGAAGTGAAGAGGCCGCGGAGACCCTCGCGCACCGCCTCCTTACCTGAGTTGTCGTAGCGGCGAGAAATGGCAAGGGCCCTAGCTATCAAAGCTGTGGTGGCGTAGGACTGACTCCAGTCCTTGGTAGCCTTGGCAAACATACCAACTCGCTCTTCAAGGAGGGGAACACACACCTCCGGCCTCGTCACCCCCGATGGGACAGAAGCAACCTTAGCCCCAGGCTCTCCAAGGATCTCTGCGCAACCAAGGTGATCTCATGGAGTTCGAAGAAGTGGTTCAGCCACTACCAGGACTTAAGTCATGTCCTCCTCCAAGCTCACGTTCACCTGGCGAATGACCCTGGCCTTCTCCTTTGAAACCTTCAGCTTCTCCTCTGTGGCTTTCAACTTATCCTCGGCAATCTTCAGTTTCTCCTTTGCGGCTCTCAGCCTATCATCCTCCAACTGCGATGCCTTCTGCTGAGCCTCGGCCACAATCTCTTGGAACATTTCTTCTATGATCAGGGGGCTTCGTCCCTAACAATGTTGGAGATGGAAGTGGTCAGCGGAAAGCATACAAAATGTCGACATTAGAAGACACGGGATACCGGGCAAAGGAAAGTAGCAACCGCAGAGTTACCTAAAAGTAGAGGTTCACAGCAGTGCCCGGTCAATCATTGAGCAGTGCCTGATCGATCCTTACGAAGCTAGGAGAACTCTCCGACGTCCCACGTATCACGGAAGCGAGCCATGCACTTGTTGACACGCCCTCAGTGAGGCGACAGATCTGAGCTGTTGCATCGTCATCATCGATGAGAGAAATGACATAAAAGGACAGCTCGCTGGAGGAGTAGCTCGTGGCCTCGCCAAGGCTCGCCGCACCTGAACCTCGAAGCTAGAAGCCAGAAGGGGGCTTCTAGCCTCTCAGGACCTGAGCCTAGGATGTCACCTTCCCCGTGTCACCGGCCCGTGCTCCTGCCTCCGCAACGCCTGACACCAACAGAGTATCGAGCAAAAGTCAACAAAGCACCGACGCCCTCGCAGAACCACTCGCGCAAGCGCCCCGCCAAAAAAACTACTCACGCCATACGCCCTGCAACAAAGCACCGGCGCCCTCGCAAAACCGCTCAAACGGAAACGCCCTCTCGAAACCGCTCATACCGAGAAGCAAGCGCCCTGGCAAAAATCCCTCACGCACCTCAGTGAAACGCCCTGGCAAAAATATCAGAGTGCCCCGGCGTCCAACAACTCAATACATGAGACATAAAAAACCAGCAGTAGCATCCAACAACCCATACAATCAAGAACCGACGCCGCGGTGAATGCACCCTGGTAGCCAGTCACCGACACCACGCGCCAGGCGGCCGAGTGGCCCAGCAGCCGAGCACTCCGGCGACCAAGCTCCTTGATGTTGGCTCCCAGCGGCCACCCTCCTGCACCGTGCACCCCGCGACGAAGCAAGAAAGGAGGAAGACCAAGAAATCGAAGGCTCGGCGACCATGGGCTCAGCTAGCCTGACGCTCGCCGCCGGTCCACGCTCGGGCGACACTAGCTCCGCCGGCGACCTCCCGCTCGCCCAAGACCAGAGACGCGCCTCTTTGCTTCAGCTCGCCCGGCACCGTGCTGATCTCCGCTTGCCTTCCCTCCTCCTCGCTTGTGCTTGCGCCGTTGGATCCCCGGCTCGGCACCACCGCTTCCCCCCCTTTTCTTGCGCCGAGACCAAGAGAGCTTCCTCCGTTTTGACTGAGGGGCGGCGGCCGTGAGGTGTCAGGAGGGAGCCAGGGCATCCGGTTTTGGTCCCTCACGCGCAGATGGGAATCTGGCCCAACAGCGGAAAAGGCCCGAATGGCTCTGATTTAAACACAAACGCAAGTACCTCCAGATGCTTTCCACATGTAACCAAGGCCTGGGTGAAAAGCTACAAGACAAGGTCAAATTCTGAAGCCCGGTCAAATTCTGAGGATCCGAGAATTATCAGTTGAGCCTGAAGGCCCGTCACGGTTCTGAGATCTAACTTTGGAACTGAACGCAGGTAGGTTGTCTCCCTAGTTCTTGAGTCAATCCTAGTAGCGCAAGGGAAATGGCAAAACTACTCCTTAGGACGTTCCTTCCGAAACGTTCAGAGGAGTAGGGGGCTAGTGTTGAAATAATGATATGTTCCTCCGTCAACGGGCCTACTTTGCAAAAGACACGCTTACAGGTCCAAAAAACACAGTTATGCTCATCAAGGATTGTAATGCTCTTCTCATGTACTCATAAGTTAGTTATCTTATTAAAGGTATTTTTGTCATTTGTACCGACCCCAGTGCCGGCCCTGGAGGGGGGCGAGCGGGGCGGCCGCCCCGGGCCCCCAAAATCCAGGGGCCCCATATACTAGTACGCATGTAGTATATACATCGCGATTGATTGTTGGCCCAAGAGCCCACGACGTTAATGATATTTTATTTGTCAGAATATCGTGAGCAAGAAGTTGCAATCACCATCCATGTGCATTGAGTCTACCTTGCAACAAATAGAAGGCATGGTTAAATACTTTAATACTTATAGAAATGAAGGGTTTGCTTCGAGTATGATCATTGCCAAAGATATTGCAACTCAAATGAATGTAGAGCCATCATTTCCGTTAAGCGTGTTCTTAGGAAGAAAGCAGTTTGATGAAATTGATTGTGATGAAGCGTTTGCAAGTCGAGAAGGAATTTGAAGTTAATTATTTTTTGTTATGGTTGATATGGCAATCAATTCATTGGAAAGTAGATTTCAAGAACTCCAAACATTCGGAAGTATATTTGGATTTTTAATGAGTTCAACAACATTGAAGTCATTGGATCGAACTGAATTAAAAGAATGTTGTACAAAATTTGCAGAAACTTTCTCTAGATGGTTCATCCGATGTTGAGTTAAATGATCTAATTTCGAGTTAAGTGTTATGCAATTGACTTTATCGATAAACCAATGTCTCGCTATGGAGATCTTTGAGTTTGTCGAGAAGCGGATTGTTATCCTAATATTTCTATTGCTTATCGGATTTTATTTACTATGCCCGTGGATCGTGGCATCACCGAAAGAAGCTTTTCAAAGTTGAAATTGTTGAAGAATCATTTAAGGTCAACAATGTCTCAAGAGAGGTTAAACGGTTTGACAACTTTATGTATTGAGAAGAAATTATTGGATGAGGTTGATATCAATACCATCATCAATGACTTCGCATCTAGAAATGTTAGAAGAAATTTTTAAGGTAATATCTATAAACTCCTTGATATGAATTTTCTTTAATACATAACACATTTGAAGTGTTTGTTGGTAAAATTATATATATATATATATATATATATATATATATATATATATATATATATATATATATATATATATATATATATATATATATATATGTGTGTGTGTGTGTGTGTGTGTATGTAGATTTATATTTAGATATTTATACTAGGGCCCCTATTTCTAGTTTCGCCCCGGGCCCCTAAAATCTCAGGACCGGCCCTGACCGACCCTAGAGCCTATAAATAACTCATGTATCTCTCATTTGTAACTCACGCTCACAAGGAATACAAAATGCCATTCAAACTGGTGTACCTCCGAGAGGAGCCCACGAAATCCTCTGAACGCCACCGACAAAAGTAAGGCGGTCCTCTCGAACCACCGAACCTGTATAAGTTTTCGTGTCGCTCTCGCTTTCGTGGACGCCGACCCATGACATGGCCGATGCCCACCCCCTCTCAAGTGTTCGGTTTTTCACATGATACAACATAATACTTAAAACCTCTACTAATATAAAGAGGGAGTGGAATTCATGTGCCCAAAGACAACTGAATTATTTCTACATACCAATTCAATATTCATACCCTAATAAATGTAAGACTTCCTTCACCTAGTTGTTGCATGAAGGACTTGATGGATCCATTGTGACCTGAAGAAGGAGATATATATATATATATATATATATATATATATATATATATATATATATATATATATGCACGTAGGCAGCATCAGAGGCATTAGAAATATGTGCAACTCTATATATGATGTTTCTCTTCCCTGTTCCTTGGTGCCCTATGCTTCTATAGGCAATTGACAAAATCTTATGTTATTTCATTGAAGACAAATTCTAGCGCACAAATCAAAGACGATATGCACAAATCACTCGCTCAATATGCCGATGATATGCACATGTTCATATATACGACTCGCAAACAAGACGTAAAAGGCCCCAATTGGCATCACCATACCACCATAGCAAGATTGTGCATACATCTCACGCTAATAAGAGACATTTTTTAAACCTTCTTTCTCCCTCGTGCATGCAGTCTTCCAATCTTCAGTCCGGCCAGCATGCTAATTAACCCGTGACGATAATGCCATCGATTAATTGTTGCGCTGAACAGTACTACGAGTATGTGGCTGTGAAAATCAGTAGCATCAAGAAGAAAAAACATCAAATCATGTGGACTCGAAAGCTTCAGCCATACCAAACAGGGTCATGCTTCACTAGGGATAGTGATATATATACTTCAGTTGGTGAGAGTATGCTCGACATCGTCCTTAGCCTAGACAACGGTGGACCAATCCACACCGTCGTGGATGAAGCAGAATTGCCTGTTGTCGACGACGTCCGTGCCATCGTCGGCAGGGAAGGCTTCACAGCAGGCGATGCCGATGATGAGGACACGTCTGTTCAACCTCATGCCGGGAGCCCACCACCAACATGCGTCGTCGTCGGCATAGTGTACCATGAACACATTGGACATGCTACAGAATGTGCACGTGTAGTTCCCAACGTGGTATTGCCGGACCATGAGCAAGCCCCAATCGAGCTCCACCAAGTATTGGCTCTCAACTAGGGGTGGATATCGAGACGACTCGACTCAGCTAGGTAAAGCTCATTAGCGAGGAGGCTCGGCTCGTTAAACTAACGAGTTGGAAGGGTAGCTCGGCTCAGCTCGGTAGCAAGCTCGAGCTTGGCTCGTTAGGCTAGGTAGGAATACTAATTACCAGATGCTCTCAAAATGATCAAGTGTAATTAAGTAATAGGAAATAACCGGATTACACAATGACTAACAAGCAAAGGGCAATGGCTAATGGGTAATGCAGCATCACATTGCACACAGTAAAGGGTAAAGACACAACCTACCTAGTGCACATTGCACACAAGAAGCAAAAGGATTCATGGATGTGCATCATATCTTTTTTCCCCAGTTTGGCATCATCATCACATATTCACAAGCAAAAGGTGATGCCCAGGAAGCACAGGAAGCATCTTGTCCTTAGAGAGTGTATACATCACATATTCACAAGCAAAAGGTGATGCACATAGAAATGACATCACATGTAGCATACACGCTAGGTGATATATCATAGATTCACAGGAAACATATTCTCCATTTCTTGAGTGTCTTTGATTTGGAAGCTGGTAGCAAACAAAAGCGGATCCACCAACAATCTGCAACATGATGAAGAAGCACCAAAGTTTCGTGCTGAGAAAGTCATCGCCAGAGCCTGGAGGTGACGCGCAGACGTGGGCTGCTAGGGTTAGGGGATTAGGGAGGAACGCAGACTGGATGGGGAATTGGGGATGGAGAGACGCCGAGACGGGCCGAGCGGCGATCGGCGCACAAAAATGGGCCTGGGCTGCTGCTGGCGTTGGGCTGATTAGTGATAGTGATAGACTCATTGCTACGAAATAGCTATTTTGGCCCAATTAAATATATAAATATGTATTATACCTTGTATATACTATATTTTTTTGCCAAAAAAATTAGGTGTTTAGCTAAACACCCATGAACTACTATAGATCCGCCCCCGGGTGAATGGACTAACTCCCCTTTTATATTAGTAGAGATAGAGATTTTGAGCTCGGTTTCTCCTTAGCTTCTCTGTGGCCTGGCTTCAAAGCCCACTTGTTTGGCCCGAAAAACTGCTTTGAAACCTAAAAAGCTAAGCCGAAACCCGGCCAAACAGGACCTAAATCTTAAATCCACACAAGGTCAAGGACTCAGCACCTCTCAAATAACAATGGGCCTATTTTTGGCTGCGGTCGATGCCTTTTAATTGTGGCTGATGTCTTTTGGCTACGCTTTTCAAGACGGTGGTAGACATCACACGCGTCGGCTGGATTAGGAAGTCGGTTGGAGAAGCTTTTTCGATAAACCACTTGGAGAAGCCACCCATTTGTTTCATCTTCCGAAGAAACTGAAACCAAAAGCCATCCCAAAAGCCCAAAAGAATAGGGCCATTAATAACTAACAAAAGGTGATGTGGATATTATACGTGTTAATTCGATATGTATGTCCTATGATTGCAGTTGTGCCTATTGTATTACACAAAACAAAGGGAAGCTAATGCCATTGATTCATACTTATATCATGTATATATATCGTTCTCTTTGTTTAGTACATTTTAGATTATCAAAATTCGAGAATGGCTTTTCTTAAAGAAGACGAGAATGATGCAAGCATAAACATGCTTTGCATTTTCAAACTCAAGATGCTCAAGCCATTGATTTCTTGGAAGAAGATATTGAGTCGAATAAAAAATTATTATCAGGTGAATTCCTTCCCTAATGAATTTATATATGATAATATTAAGAATTGATTACTGTCTAATGTATATATATTATGTCTACTCAGGTTTGAAACCATTGTTGACTTGGAAGCCAAGAAGGAACAATGTGAGCTTGCTATCCATGAAGTTCAAGAAGATATCTACAGAAACTCAGAAAAGCATATGCCAACTTATCTTTCTTGTCTCACAAGCAAAACAAATATGTACTGTAGCACCGAATGTCGTGCCACCGAAGTACTGTAGAACCAAAATGTTGTATCACTGCTTTATTGTGGCACAGAATAACTATAGCGCATAATCATTGTAGAAACCGACTTGAATTCTATAAATATGAGGGCACCCCTCCATGTGAATGTAAGATTTAAAATTTCATAAATACAAAGTTCTTGTTCTAGGGTTTGTGTGAGATAAATTCTATCCTCATAAAATCGGGAATTATCTGAGAGTTATTGTCTCCGTTGTTCTTGTGTTTGCCTCTACGATTGCAAGAACATGTTTACTCCACGTTAAAGAGTGGACAAAAGGGATCGAAGCATATAGTTAGGTCAATCGACTGTCATAGGTTGTCGTAATAGAGGCAGTAATTGACAATGTTATTCAGCAAGTTGCATAGATCCAGTTATCTTCGATCCTATATTGTGAAGATCAGACAGCACCTCTCCGCATCAAAAAAATATGGAATATGATATAGGATAAGCGATATCCATCCGTATCCGCTCCAATTGCACCCTAGTGATGGCTATTTCCTGCATCAATGGCCCTCGCGCCAAGTCGTTTCTTATGGGGGCAAGGAAATATTCGGAACCCATAAAAGGATGCAAAATCCTATGTACATGCGGATACATAGGGCCTGTTCTTTTCAAACCAGCTTTTAGCTTTTGTTACAATATCTAACTTTTAAACAGAGTATTTTTTCAAGAAGGGGTCTACAAGTTAATTGTAGTACACGTTAAAAGCCCAACATCTGTACTATTTAAAATCGCAAGCGAGTATCTCTCTCTCTCCGTAATCTCTGTCGCAAACAGTTAAAATTCAAAGATTTCAACAAAAAATCATAAGCCACAGCCACAAAGAACATGCCCATATATACTACCTTAGCTCACCAAATTGTCTCAAAATTCATGCAGATATTGCAATGATTAGGAAATGAGAAGGTGGTTTCAATTTTAAAAATTCACATCAATATCGAGATACATTTAATGGTAGCGATAGTACATGTAACAACTACGTATATATACATGGAAAAATCATGCTTGAACTTCTGGCAAGAAAATCACCCAATCAAAGCCCAATAAAAGCTAGAAACAAATAGGGCAATAAAATTTAAAACCTTGGCGATAAAAAAAAAACCCCTAGAGGAAAACATGCTGTCCGGTCCCTGTTTGAGAAGGGTCACTGAAATCTGTTTTGTTTGACCAGAACCTCAGGTTAGCATAAGCTAAAAAAAGAAAAAAAAATGTGAGCAAATTTAGCTTTTGTTGGACTGGGCCTAGCTATTGGGGCGAGATTCCAGACAGCCATCGGCTCCTCCTCTTGCGGAGCGCCACCGCAACACCTTCCCGATCCCCGACGGCCATGAGGTAAACACCAACCGCCGCCGCCGCTGCCTCCTCCGTGGACCGCCTTCCACCGCCATGATGAACCACGTCAAGTCGGCTCTCGTCTCCGGCCACCGCCAGCACCATCTCGCCGCGGCGGCGCCGCAGCAGCTGGTGGCGGCCGCGTCGTTCCACTCCACCCCTCCCCTGCAGCGGAAGCGCAAGACCCAGTGGCACTACGTAGCCGCCTCCTCCGTCCACCCCACTTCCCCTCTGTTGTGCTATTAACAGTTCCTGAGAAAGATTGCTCCTTTTCCGCTCTTCGTTTGATCTGCATGTGGTGGTTTGGTATTGGTTGATAAGTTGTTTGATGAAATGCCTCTATGTGGGGGTAGAATTCTTGCTTTGCTTGATCTCTTTAATTTTGCAAGGAATTCTCGTTTGATCTGTTTGATGAATTTTGCTTGAGAAAATTATGTCAGATAGCATTAGGTAGATTTGGTGCTTATTTAGACTGCTCTGCACATTGTGTGCTTGATAAAATGGTACGTGCGAAAGTTTGGTACTTTCTTGGTTGATGCTTGTGAATGTTCCCCAGGGTGATCTGTGGCGCTGTTCTGTGTATTGCTCATTGTGTGCTTGATAAAATGCTCGTTAGGGAACTTGCTTACCGACTTGTGTTCGATCGCAGAGGGCTTGGTCGTGGTGAATTTGCGTTGCGCTTTCCAAGATGATTGTTTTGCCTTGATGTCAAACTTTTTGTTTTGTTCGGCTGGTTTGTCTGGCCAGCTCGCTAAAGTTTTTGTATTAGCCTTTTGTCTATTTAGAAGGGTGGGTGTCATAGATTATGATTCACAAGTGACAATGATTTCTTATTTCAAAATAGTTCATGTCTTGAACAGAGAAAGAGCCAACACTATTTGCCTTTTGCTTTGCCACAGAGGTTCAATTATTATGCAAAACACAGGAGAAATAAAGAAACCAAAAGGACAATGCTACGGAATATCTCCGACTATGCCGAGTACCTCTTCCAGGTCAGTTTTAATGAAATGCTTGGCATCTTTGTGTCATTTCAGTTTTGATCATTTTGATCTTATGTTGGCAAAATTGGAGTAAATCTACTGGCCATGTGATTATCAAACTTAGATCAATATAGTACTCATCATCCTATACCATATTCCTTGCATTCTTTTAACTGCATCGTACGTAGTGTGCAAATAAGTCAAAGGAATGAAAGAACAAGTTCTGAAAAACAAAAGAACGATATAGTATGTCAATTAAAACTCTGAAAGATTTCAAAACACAAGAATGGTTCAAAATTAGTTGTTTGGATGTTTGAAGAAGATTGCAGGGATAAACATGGTAGGGCTGATGTTTTAGAGTTTAAACTGAGAGCTTTTATGCCTGTAAGGACTGTAGAATTCAAAAATCAAGAGAATAATATATATATTTTCCTTTATTTCTTTGCTTGGAATTTTGAGGGGAAATAAAACGAACCAAATAATTTCCACGTATTTCTCTATGTTCGCATAAAGTTGTGCTATTTCAGCTTCCAATGTTTTAAGACATTTTCATGTTCACCTTTATTGTCACTATAGTGTTGGTTGCAGCTTTCAATCAAAATGACTCCCCAAATATTAAATGCTGATATAGGATGTTCTGGACCATTTAGACATTTTTATTTATGTTGATGTTCAGAGTTGGCGGGATGAAGATGAAAAAACTCATGCATCTAGCAGACCTTCATGGTTTAGAGGACACCGCTGGGTCAGGGATTCAAAGACTAATGGTTTCCGTCCACATGATTTTTATTATGGAAATTTCAGAAGCAGGGGTACAGTACTTTATTCATTTTCTCTCTGTCTAATCAGTAAATTTGAATTATTCTTTTCTTTAGCACTGCAGCTTTATTCAGGACTGACAACTTCTTAATCTAGATATAAAATGTGCATACAGTGAACCTTATAAAGTTTGGTTGTTTCTTGTCTGGGAACAGGAGGATTCGAGTTTTGCACAAGTGAAGAGGATGAACCAGAGACTGTGTTTCGTAATGCTTTTCGTGGGAACCAGCACACATATTATTGGACTTTTGACTCTGATAATTTTCAGTGGAGAAACTCCAGGCGTTCTCATTCAGAAAGCTCCAGGCATTGGAGTTATGAAACTGACGATGAGGATGAAATATCCACTCAGACAGAGGTATCTTTGGCACGGCAGGCTCTTGGATTGAGTACTTCTGGTCCACTGAAACTTGAAGATGTTAAAAGCGCGTAAGATTATCGATGCTTTGAGCATTTCCCTACCTTTGAGTGTTTTTTGATATTATGCCATGATGCATCCTCAGTTCTTTGACCTGTTTTAAGATTGTTTTATTCTTTATTTCTTTTTATTTTCATACTAGATACCGAACATGTGCACTTAGATGGCATCCAGATCGTCACCATGGCTCATCGAAGGTAATCTTGCAACATCCAAGTTTAATTTTATCATTCTTTTTGCAAAGTTATTTGTGTTTCGGTTTGTGAATAATCTGCTGGTTTAGATAGTCTTTGGCATAATTGTCCTGAGTTCACATGAGGTGCTACTGTGTGAGATACGATTGAGTCGAACATCAGAATGAGATATGGTTATACAAACTAAAGATCAAAAGCTAAAATTACATATCCAGATCCCCTCGTTTGACATTTATCCTTCATTCAAATGCTTTAGGGGTGCATCTCTGGCCTTCATGATAATGCACTACATAGCCTATAATTAATGCAACATTGGATCAATAAGGATTGGTTAGCAGTTCACCTAGGTTCCTTACAACACCTGTGTTACCATCATCTATCTTATTTTTTGAACTAGGCTGAACCTGATTCAGTAGGAAGCGAGGTATGAAATTCTGTTTTTAACCGACACTAGTCAAGTGCCGGTGCGTTGTAACGGAATCACATCAGTTTTTAACCGACACTAGTCAAGTGTCCATGTATAGCAATGGAATCACATATTTTGAACCAAATAATTTATGTGTCGTCTGAAGTGTAGAAAGCTGAAGCTTTCTGAATGGGCAAGTCAAGTCTAGAGAACCTCCCACTGAAAATCTTAAGTAGTCAAGAATGCAAAACAGGTACGCTTGCATTCCATGGCTCAAAAAATTTTTGAACAAAATCTCAAATTGCAGTTCAAAGCAAGCAAAAAAGGGAAATTTATATTGGAAAATCAGTGCTAGCAGCCCGGAGGCTACTGATGATCTCATAAAGTAAATGCTGAAAAAATTCGAGTAAATTTCTATATCTGGGCTTACTCAAAGTTGTATCTGCATACATACATGTTCATATTCCAGATTAAGTTTCGACACATGCATCTCAAAATGAATGAATAGAAAATTTACGTTTCAGCCCCAAGATGCAGTACTTATCTGACTTATTTGAGAAGGTGCCGTCGCCCAGCCTAGTTGCCATCGTCAAGTAGTTGCCCCGCACACCACCGGTCGCACAACTCATGGGTGTACTTCTTGCGATTTATAGTGACGCTTAGCGGAGCACGAGGTTGGGGATCTTGAGCACCAATGTCTACTCTTCGGTCCATGAGGAGGTTATGCAGCTTGAGATCTCCATGCAGCACACCGCGGCCATGGCAGAACTCCATGCCCTTGCAGAGCTGGTACATCAGGGTCTGCAAACACAGCATCACGTCCATAGAATCTAACATGGCTGACACATTCACACAAACACATCATGTGTACAGTTGGAGGATGGCAAAAGAAAAAAAAAGATTCGTGTTTGCATGTGTACCTTGACAGTGTGGGTGGGGATCTTATTGTGGTACTGGAGGTGGTCGTGCCAGTGGTGAGGTAGCCGAGGAAGAGCTCTGCAGCTGCGGTGATGAGCAACGCTGCCTCACAAGGATGATCTGCTCCATGGTAGACACCATCGCCGCGAGCCTTCGGTGGGACTCTCCTGCCCTGAAGATGATGCCCACCACCAGCCTTGAGTTGCCGTTGCAGCTGCCACTGGATGCTAGGTTCCAAATCTGGCACGCCATCTTTCACTCCTCCGATGTGGTAGCCGCTGTCACTAACACTCAACGAGGGAAGGGGCCAATGGGATCGCACAAGAAGAGAGGTGTGGGCCGTGTGGAGTAGTTGTTTGCAACTTCAGATTTTGCTCGATCAAGGGGCATGGGAGACGTGGGGCGGTGGTTGCTGAGGATAAGAAGTGACGAGACAGTTTCTCTGAGAGGAACAGCGATGGTATCTACTGCAAAGGCTGAAGAGAGGCCCCACACGTCGGCATGGGATGTCTTGTTGCGCTGGTTCTTTCAGTGGGGGTGGCATTAAGGACGAAACTCTCTTTATATTAGTAGAGATACGTAGTACCTAGAAAAGGTTACATCGTCTACTTTGATGTTTTGGACTTTTGTATCACAATTACCACAATCACCTTAGTGTTATATCTGTTTATCTACGGAACTCATGAATAATACATATCTTCTTCCATGGACAGGCTACTGCAGAGGAGAAATTCAAGCATTGCGGTGCAGCATACAAGACTCTATGCGATAGTTTGGCTACTGCATAAATAATTGTGATAATCAGATCTGAGCTACATTAGTCCCTTTCACCAGCAGATCAACTTCATAACTGCAAATTCTGCAGGACTGCCTATCACCCGCAGACCGACTTCATATCTGCACATTCTGCTGGGCTGCCTGTGTTCGTGAAAACTCCTACCACCCCAATACAAATTTGCTTTGCTCTCGAAGGAATTGACTCAAGCCAAAACCGATCAAATAATGTGGAAGTACTGTACCATGTAACCTTTCTTTTCTCAGGTCAAATGTTGTATTGTTAGAGATAGGAAAACATTATTTATACCACTCAGGATTTTGTCGTGGCTGGGTTATTGCACCCCCAATTTAGTCAGTCTAATTGGATCTTTTCTACGGGTTCTTAACATAACAGTTGAATACATTATGATCTTTGTTACTTACGTTGAAGCAATCAGAGTGCTTTGATCAATCTGAAATTTGCATTGTTTGTCTCACATCCATCTGTTCAGAATTGTGTCCTGAGGACTTCTTTTGTGCTCCTCCTTTGGTAATGGATTGCAGGTTTTGAAAGATCTCTTGTTACATTAAACTTTGTTTAGATGGTGAGAACAATTGCTTAGTGCATTCATGTTAAGGCTCAGGATTCACATGTTATGGGTTCAAAATTTGGAAAATCACAATAAAGAATCCACACAAATAAATCGAACTCTGATCATTAGCCAGATAGACAAATTGCCACACCATTGGGCTGTGCTATGCATGCTTGTCATGGCGTTACCTAGCCGTCGGCTAATTGGAAAGATGCTCCTGGGTAAATGCCATGGAGGTTCACCTTGACTTTTGGTCATGGCAAGAGGTGGGAGGCTGTGGGAGAAGGTGGTGGCGATGTGGAAAATGAGAGGTGGCGTCGACGGTCATGACGGATATCGGATGGCCATCCCAAGCCCCCCATTCTCTCCTCCTCCCCCACTCCCATCCAATAGCCCCCATCTTCCTTGGCTCCAGTAGGCGGGAATGTCCGGATTCGGTTGGATTCGGCAGCATAGGAGACAAGGTAGGAGGCAGCAACACGAAGAAGCGGCGTCATAGGGGAGGAGGCACGGGGTTCCTTTTTGGGGCCCTTGAAGCTAGTGAGGCGAGGGTGTGTTGGGCCTTATTTGTGTGTTCTTTCCTTTTTTGTTGATATTATTCATTTTTAATTTGCCCGTACCGTTCGTTGTTGTCCAAACGGTTGCTTTAGTGCAGGCGCTGTAGATGGTGACGCTTCGGGAGTCTTTGAGTCTGCAAGAGCAGCTATATGTTGCCAAAGCAGAGGTCGTTGTGGCCTATAAGGCTGAGGAGGATGCTCAGGCAGAGCTCGGCGTCGCCCACAATGCTGAGGAGGAGGCCTCGGCTCTGGCTGCAGAAACGGAGGGCACGAAGGCCATAGATGACGTGAAGGCCATCACATTGCAGGCCATCACCCATGCAGTGGATAAGAGGGAGAACTTCCTGCAATAGATCGCCGCTCTCGAGCAGGATAAATGTCGCCTGCAGTTGGAGGTAGCAGAGGGTCATCACCTCTGTGACTAGTGCGCTAATTTGGCTTGGGAGTCCATGGAGGCCCTAGAGAGCATGCTGGCAGAACTGGCAGTCGAAGTCCCTTCAAGGTCACATGGGCCCGAAGACGCTTCGGTGCTTTCGCTATGTGTGGCCCGGGCATACAGGCAACCATTGCTTGTAGGCTAGGGATGGTGCATGCCTGTGGGTGCAGACGTGTGAACAAGCTGGAGGACCCCTTGCCCGACCTTACCCCCGACAACAAATGATGCCGCATGCTCTTCATGCAACGAGAAGGTCCGTTCGCACCTTCTGTGAGCGCATCTAGGGGTACCTCGATGAAAAAGCGGTGAAGTTATCATTGTAGCGCACACCTAGCACAGTGATAGAGCTGGGATCGTGGCTCAGAGGAGTGCAGCAGTGGACCACCCATGGTGCAGCTACTATGGAGACCTAGGGTGTCGATCGATAGGTGTGAAGCCGTCGAACCCCCTTCACGCTCGTTCGTACGCACACACATAGGCTGTAGGGTACGGCGTGCCATTGCCTCAGTGCTATTCATTTTGGCTTTTCTTTGTTTTTGTCCTTTTGGGGTTATGCGGATATCCTCCGCGCTTGTAGCGAAGTAATATTTTGGGAAATCTATTCATCCTTCACTCGATTTGCATGTGTTCTTCGCTCGGCCATTTGGTTACTATGCCTCATCTAGGTAGGTGCTTGACGAGGACCCACTCTCTGTTGCATACCACCTTCTCCGCTGCAGGCTCCATCATTGGGATTGGAAGGAGGAGTCGTTGCGTTTCTGGGCAAACTTTCAGCCTTAGTCGCATGTTCATTCTAAATATTTTATAAAGATAGAGAGCTCTGATGAGGTCGATTAACCCTCTTCCATACCGTTCCTCTCTGGCTGCACTCTTTTTAGTCGATTGGAGCCATGCCTCCATGGTAGCGGGTGCTTCAATAGGTCTTTGTACGGTCCACATGTGTCCGAAGTCCGTATGGTACCTCTTTTCTCTTTTGACCTCTTTTAGTATAGTAGGACGAGTGGTTCATGTGTGCTCCTCCCCCACTCTTCGAACGAGCATCGACGAAGTCAGTGGTAGGATAAAGTAAGTTCACGCGTGCTCCGTCCCGACCCTTCGAACGAGTGTTGACAAAGTTGACGGTAGAACGAATTAGGTTTGCATGCGCGCCATCCCCTGCCCTTCGAACAAGCGTTGATGAAGTCAGTGGTCGAACGAAGTAGGTTCGCGGGCGCTCCTTCCCCCACCCTGGTAGAGGTATCCCTTAGTGAAGGTGCTTGTGATAGGTTGTGAGCTACACAACGACTCGGGGCCTGGAGAAAATCTGCATTGTTATTTTTTATTCCCTAAAGGGTCACCGTGGAGTGTTTTAGACTCTACAGAGTGGCTGCTCTATTTTAGACTTGCGCATGCTTGCTGTATCGGGGTCAAAAAGTAATTTGTTCGACCATGTTTGCGTGGGTATGCTTTTACACAAAATATGTACAAGTGTAGCGCACCAGCCTACAAGCTTCATAACTGTTACGCATAGTAGCGAAGAAGGCGGTCACCGTTCCACGTGTGCTTGAGATCCGTGCTATCAAGGGTGGAGAGGTGGTGCAAGCTCATCTTGAAGGAAGCTGTGATTATGTTGGGCACCTCCCACTTAGACTCCAGCTTCCCTGCCATGGCAGCGTGGAGGGCCTCCTTGAGAATGTGGTCCCCTACCGTGAGGCGCCGCGGCTTGATCCTCTTGTTGTAGGAGGCTACAATTAGTCAGAGGTACTTGGCGATGTTATGTGTTGCCTGAACCCTGACTTCGTCGATGAGGTCGAGCAAGATGCTACATTCGTCCGGTGGTGCGAGAGCCATCACTCAATAGAACTTCGCTTGAACTCCTCGGGTGTCATGGCCTCGTCCTTGAAGAGCAGCTTGAATGGTGTATAGCCGGTGGGGCGTGAGGTCATTTGCTCATGAACTAGAGCAGCTGTAGTAGCTCTTCCGACCATTTTCCCTTGAGAAGGCCAACCAAGCGTTTTTATGCCATTAGAGATGATTCCATTGGCACGTTTGATCGCTCTGGTTGATCATGGATGGCATACAGAGATGTAGCATACCTTGATGCCCATGTGTTCACATAATGGCTAGAACACCACTGCGTTGAATTGCAAACCATTATCGACTGTGATTTCTCTAGTGACTACAAAATGACATATGATGTTTTGCCAAAGGAATTTTTGTGCCGCCGTCGAGGTGATCTTGGCAGGAGGGGCCATCTTGACCCATTTGGATAAGTAGTCATAGGCGACCATAATGAACCAGAGGTCTCCTCGGGTGCGGAGTAGCGGACCAATGATGTCAAGCCCCCATCGCGCCAACAACCACTCTAGTGGAATTAGCTAGAGGAGGTTGGGCGATGCGTGGGAAAATCTCTCCATCCATTGGCATCCTTAGCAGTGCTTGATCTACTCCTTGGTGCCTGAAGCTGCCATGGGCCAGTAGAAGCCCTGTCTGAAGACATTCCCTACGAGGGACCGCGGGGCTACGTGCGAGCTGCATAGGCCGTCATGAATCTTTGCAACAAGATCTTGGCCCTCCCAGCGCTAGAGACATCATAGGAGTAGGGCACATACACCGCGTTTGTAGATCTATCTCCTTGATCCCCTATAGAAAAGCAACAATCGACTGCCTCCAATCTTCCTCTTGGTCGACATGCAACATGTGGTAGGTCTCCGCTTGCTCCTTTGGGGCCGTAGGGGAGGTTAGGACTTCAAAGAAGACACCAGAGGATGACTTGCGTCCCTAGCTAGCGACCTTTGACAGGGTGTCAGTTTCTGCATTGTCGGCCCATGGTATTGATTTGACGGTGACTCCCTAAAAATGTCACTCCCTCTCCCTGACTGCGGTGAGGTATTTGGTAAGTTTGGGGTCTTTAGCCTGATAGGACTTGTCAATGTGCTCCACGAGTAAGTGGGAATCAGTGTGCACTAGCAACCTTCTGGCACCAAGCGCTTTCACCTTGTGGAGGCTAAACAGCAGTGCCTCGTACTCCGTTGTGTTGTTCATCACCGGGAAGTCGAGCAGTGTTGTGTACGCCAGTCTTCGACCCTCGGGGGTTGTGACAATAGCCCCCGCCCCTGCACCCACTGTACCGTATGCCCCGTCCATGTGCAAGTGAAAGCATCTAGGCCCCTAAAAATGATTTTGGTAATTAATGAGTTTATATGAATATGGGACTAACTGTTCAATGAGCGTTTAAAGGTTAAGTCCAGATTATGGTTGACAAATGCAAGCAAAAGGACAAGGTTGAAGATCAAACATGGCTCAAAATAAAGGTATATGTAGAATAGGATCCCTTTTCCATTTTACCGGTCTTAGAAGAATGGTGGAAGACCGGATTATAGGATAAATAATCGTACCATAAAGAGGGATCATGACAAGTAGCTTGATAGCTTTTCTTGAGTGTCCATGGATCAACTAGAATCATGCATGCTTGAAAAATCTGTTTTAAAAGCCAAAAGCGTGTTTCTGTCTCGGACATGCGGTAGTTCGCGATTTTAACGTCGGTACTACCGTCGAAGCGGTAGTCTGCTGGAAAAATCGAACTACCGCGATCGGAAGTTCGAACCTCAAGCGGACCCATTTTTCCAGAGAGCACCCTCCGGACGCATTTCCAAAAATTTGAGGAAGCGGTAGTTCCGCTGTCAGAGCAGTACTACCGGCCACAGGTTGTTCCGGAGGGGGATCAGACCCTTTTCTCCAGAGAGCACCCTCCGGATGCCCTTTGAGTTTTTAAGAGAGCGGTAGTTCCGCTACCAGAGCGGTACTACACGGCCATGTGTAGTTCGGAGGGAAGGAGCCATTTTTCCGAGCGACTTTTGGAGCTCGGCTCAAGCGGTAGTACCGCGCCAATGGTCCAACGGTCATCGCAGAGGCTCGACATAGCCGTTACTGCTGCGTCGATAGGGAGCGGTACTAGGCCTCGGGCGGGCGTGGTAGTTCCGCTCGTCCGATTTTTCCGAATTTGTTCCAAACGGCTAGTTTTGGTAGGTGGAGGGTATAAATACCCGTACCACTGCTCATAGACAGCGTGAAGAGACTCTATTGATCATTCTTGAGCATTGGGCATTCACTCCACACCTCTTTTCTCTCTTGAGCACTTATTTGAGGTAGTTGAGCCAAAAAGGTGCATTGCATTCAAAAGTTTGATCCTTGGCACTAGTTGGCAATCAAGTGAAGCTTGTGATTCATTACTCTTGGTGTTTGCCGACACCTGGACGACTGGGCGAAGATTTGATCGGTGATCTTCTCAAAGGAGATTGTGAGAAGACCCGATTTTCTTGTGAAGGTTGGAGCTCACCTACCCGGAGCGGGGAAGAGCTACCTCTAGTGATCGAGGTGTTTCGGCTTAATTCGTGGAGCCGGTTCGATTGGTTCGAGCTAACCTTAACGTGGATTAGTGGGAACCGGCAAGTTTCCGATACCATGGTAAAACGTCGAAGCGTGTACATCTTTTTATTGCTCTCGTATTGTTCCCTATAAATTGCCTCATTGTCTTTTAATTGCTTGTCTTAGAACTAGTATTGTTATTTTCTTGACTAGAATTGTGTAGATTTAAATTGTCTTTCATTCTAGCAATTAGAATTAAAGAAATTAGATTAAGTAGAAAAGAAAATTTTAAAAACCTCCTATTCACCCCCCTCTAGTCGGTATCCTTGATCCTACAAGTGGTATCAGAGCAAGGTCTCTCATTTTTAGACTTAACCGTCTAGAGAGAAAGGATGGCTAGCGAGGGGTTTGCAATAGGCAAGGCACCTTTCTTTGATGGATCAAATTATGCTTATTGGAAAATTAGAATGTCAATTTATTTAAAGGTCATGAGTCCAAGTGTTTGGAAAATTGTAAATGAGGGTTACGTCATGGCGCTTGATCCATTGAATCCAACGGATCAAGACGGACGCAATGCTCATTTAGATGCCCAAGCAATGAATGCTATATTTGGAGCTTTAAACACGGATGAGTTCAATAGGGTGAGCAACCTTGAAACGGCTCACGCTAGTTGGACAACCCTTTCTGAAATCCATGAAGGGACATCCACGGTTAAAGAAGCAAAATTGCATCGGCTTAGGATTAAATATGAGACATTCACAATGTTGCCTCATGAAGACATCAATGAGATGTACACTCGACTCAACAACATTATGAATGAGCTCAAAGGCCTTGGTACTAACCTTTCTGATCTTGATATTGTGAGAAAGATGCTTAGGGCTTTGCCGGAGAAATACGAAATATTGGTGACACTCTTTCTCAACTCACCGGAGTTAGCAAAGATGACTCCAACACAACTATTGGGCAACCTCATCACAAATGAGCTATACAAGAAGGACAAGGAGGAGCTCTTGGAGCAATCCTCATCAAAAGGCAAAAAGATCACCGCCTTCAAAGCCAAAGCGGTGGTAAGTGAAGAATCCGAAGATGATGAGGAGAACTCCGAAGAAGAACTTGCTCTTCTAGTAAGAAGGATGAACAAGTTCATGAGAAGGCGTTCAAACCGAAGCGCAAACTATGAAAAGGCAAAGAAGGAGCACTCCTACTCCAACAAGCGATATAGCAACATCCGTTGCTATGAATGTGATGAGAAAGGGCACATCGCCTCAAATTGCCCCAACAAGAAAGATGACAAAGAGAAGTCATCAAACAAGAAGAGCTACAACGGCAAGAAGAAGCTTTTCAAGAAGCTTCACAAAGATGGCAAGAATGAAGCCCACATTGGAGAGTGGGATTCCGAAGAGGAGTATTCCGACTCCGACTCAAGTGAGGATGAGTCCTCCAAGAAAAATGGGCTTGTTGGAATTGCAATCAAGGAGGCTCCATCACTATTCTCTACTCTAACATGTCTAATGGCAAAAGGAGATAAGGTGAAATTTCTTGATGATGATGAGCCTTCATATGATGATCTTATGGATATGCTTGTTGAATTAAATGAATTTCTTGGAAAAGAGAAACCAAAATTTAAGATCTTGAAGAGGGAACACACATCTCTACAAGAATCTTATGAGGAGCTAAAGGAAGCTCATGATTTGCTTATCCATGAAAAATCTTGCACTAGCATTGGAATTACTTGCGATATTATAAATGAAATGACTAGTGTAAAAGTATCTAAATCTAGCATATCTACATCATGTGATGAACTCCTTACCATGCCATGCTCTTCTAATATTGATTCTAGAAATGCTATATCTTTTATCCATGATGATTTACTTGTTCATGAAAACAAAGATTTAAAAGAACAAGTGTTAAAATTGAACAAAAACTTGGAGAGAGCATACAAAGGGAAAAACACTCTTGATAAACTATTAAGTGATCAAAGATGTTCTTTTAACAAAGAAGGACTTGGATACATTCATAAGAAAGGTAAGAAACCGGTGTACAAGCCCACAAGGTTTGTAAAAGAAAATGGTAAGTATTGTACAAGATGCCGGGATTTGGGATATGAGTCTCATAATTGTTCTAAAGGTAAGATTAAATCCATTGGTTTATATGACTCATGTTATATGCTTAGAAAATCTGAAAATGGAAATATTATTGCTCATTTCATTGGCACCTCGATTTTGGGTGCTAAAAGGAAATCCATTTGGGTGCCCAAAACCTTGGTTACTAACCTCCAAGGACCCAAACAAATTTGGGTACCTAAAAGAACTTGATTCTCTTTTGTAGGTGAACTACAAAACCGGTGGAAGGCATTGGGTGTTGGATAGTGGATGCACCCAACACATGACCGGAGACCGGAAATTGTTCACCACCTTTGAGAGCGGGAGCAATGAGAAAATCACCTTTGGGGACAATAGCAAAGGAAATGTACTAGGTTTGGGTAAAATTGCTATCTCAAATGACCTTTCCATTTCCAATGTATCTTTAGTAGAAATATTAAATTTTAATTTGCTATCCGTTGCTCAATTATGTGATCTAGGTTTAACTTGTTCCTTCTCTAAAGAAAATGTCATTATTTCAAAAGAAAATGAAAAAGAGATCGTTTTCAAAGGCTTTAGATTTGGAAATCTTTATTTAGTGGACTTCACTTCAAATGAGTCTTGCTTAAAAACTTGTTTAATTGCAAAAATATCTTTGAGTTGGTTATGGCATAGAAGGTTAGGTCATGTGGGTATGGTTCAACTTAAAAAGCTTTTCAAACATGACTTAGTTGTTGGCTTGAAAGATGTGAAGTTTGAGAAAAATAGACTTTGTAGTGCTTGCCAAGCCGGGAAGCAAGTTGTAAACTCTCATCCTTCCAAAAGTATCATGTCAACATCTAGGCCATTGGAACTCTTACATATGGATTTGTTTGGGCCAACAACTTATAAGAGTATCGGAGGCAATAGCTATTGTTTAGTCATTGTAGATGATCACTCAAGATATACATGGGTATTCTTCTTAAATGACAAAGGCGAAACCTCCGAAATTTTCAAAAGTTTCTCAAAAAGGGCCCAAAATGAATTTAATTTTAAAATAAAGAAAATAAGAAGTGACAATGGTTCCGAGTTCAAAAATACTAAAATTGAAGATTTTTGTGATGAACTTGGAATAAAGCGTGAACTTTCCACAACCTACACTCCGGAGCAAAATCGAACATTAATTGAAATGGCTAGGACAATGCTTGATGAATATAATACTTCCGATAGTTTTTGGGTGGAAGCTATTAACACCGCTTGTCATGCCATAAATCGCCTTTACTTGCATCGTCTTTTGAAAAAAACTTCCTATGAACTTCTCATTGGGAGAAAACCGAATATTTCCTACTTTAGAGTATTTGGATGCAAATGCTATATCTTAAGAAAGGGTGTTCGGCTCTCTAAATTTCAAAGTCGATGTAATGAAGGATTTTTATTAGGATATTCTTCAAATAGCAAAGCTTATAGAGTTTTCAATAAAAATTCGGGTTTGGTTGAGGAATCTTGTGATGTGCAATTTGATGAAACTAATGGCTCTCAAGAAGAGCAAGAAAATTTGGATGATGTAGAAGAAGAAGGACTACGTAAAGCCATGGAGAGTATGCAAATTGACGACACCAAGCCAAAGGAAGATACTGCATCACCCACATCATCAAGACAAGTTGAACCACCTACCTCTTCAACTTCAAACGATATACAAGTAATAGATGATGAAGCAAAGGATCAACAACAACCATTCAAAATCCACAATGCAATTGCTAAAGATCATCCAATAGATCAAATATTGGGTGATGTGAGTAAGGGTGTTCAAACTCGCTCTAGAGTCGCTTCATTTTGTAAACATTATTCGTTTGTATCTTCTCTTGAGCCAAAATTTGTAGAAGAAGCTCTAGATGATCCGGATTGGATAAATGCCATGCATGAAGAGCTAAATAACTTCTCCAAAAATGATGTATGGACATTGGTGGAAAGGCCCAAGGAGCAAAATATGATTGGTACAAAATGGGTCTTTCGAAACAAGCAAGATGAGAACGGACTTGTGGTAAGAAATAAAGCAAGGTTAGTTGCTCAAGGTTATACTCAAGTTGAGGGCTTAGACTATGATGAAACATTTGCACCCGTAGCTAAACTTGAGTCAATTAGAATTTTATTAGCCTTTGCATCTAGCTTTGATATTAAATTATTTCAAATGGATGTTAAAAGTGCTTTTTTAAACGGAACTATCTCTGAACTCGTTTATGTTGAACAACCTCCGGGGTTCGAAGACTTAAAGTATCCTAATCATGTATACAAGCTCTCTAAGGCGCTATATGGTTTAAAACAAGCTCCTAGAGCATGGTATGAGCGCCTTCGAGATTTTCTTGTTTCAAAAGGATTTAAAGTTGGAAAAGTAGATACTACTTTATTCACAAAAGTTATTAATGATGATTTCTTTGTTTGTCAAATATATGTTGATGATATTATATTTGGTTCTACTAACCAAGATTTTTGTGAAGAATTTGGTGAAATGATGCCTAGGGAATTTGAGATGTCAATGATAGGTGAACTAAGCTATTTCCTTGGACTCCAAATCAAGCAATTCAAAGATGGGACATTTATAAGCCAAACAAAATATGTCAAAGATCTCTTCAAAAAGTTTGGTATGGAAGATGCAAAACCCATCAAGACACCTATGGCAACAAACGGGCATCTAGACCTCGACGAAGGAGGTAAGTCTATAGATTTAAAGCTTTATAGATCTATGATTGGTAGCTTGCTCTATCTTACCGCATCTAGGCCCGATATTATGTTTAGTGTATGCATGTGTGCTCGCTTTCAAGCTTCTCCAAAAGAGTGTCATTTAAAGGCCGTAAAAAGGATTTTGAGATATTTAAAACATTCCTATAACATAGGGCTTTGGTATCCTAAATGTGCTAAATTTGAATTAATTGGATATTCGGATTCCGATTATGCGGGTTGCAAAGTGGATAGAAAAAGCACCTCGGGAAGTTGTCAATTTTTAGGAAGATCCTTAGTATCTTGGTCCTCCAAGAAACAAAACTCCGTAGCACTTTCAACCGCCGAAGGCGAATATATATCCGCCGGAAGTTGTTGTGCTCAATTACTATGGATGAGGCAAACTTTGATGGATTTTGGAATTAATTTTGATAAAGTGCCTTTATTGTGTGATAATGAAAGTGCGGTCAAAATATCCAACAATCCAGTCCAACACTCAAGAACCAAACATATAGATATTCGCCACCATTTCTTGAGAGATCATATAAGCAAGGGAGATATTTGTATTAGCCACATCCGGACCGAGGACCAACTAGCGGATATCTTCACCAAACCTCTAGATGAAAGCCGGTTTTGCAAATTGAGAAGTGAATTAAATGTCATAGATTTCTCAAATATTGCATAAATTTACGGCTCTTTTAAAATGAACATTCAAATGAATTGGCTTGAAAATTTGTGTGCTCTTTGCTTGTACAAAAATTAGATAGGTGTTTGATTAATTGCAAAAACTGTTTGAAAATGCTATTTTATTTTATATATATAGTTGTATACTCAATGCATAATGATCCTTAAAGAATTTTAGTTGAGTGCAAAAACTAGGGATCATTTGCATACCTCTTTTCCAATCCGACACGAAGTCCGAAAAATCGGAACTACCAGTAGTACCTACGGAACTTCATTGGCGGAACTCACTGCCGCTGCATGCGGAACTACCGGATTTGACTTAATTTTTTTAAAAAAAGAAGGGGGAAACCGCCCGAACCCTATCCTTTTCCCTGCGGGTCCCTCTCTCTCTCCCCACTGTTCATCCGCCCGTAAAGCCGCCCGTTCTTCTTCTCTCTCTCCCTCTCCAAAAACTCCCCAAAAACCACTCTTGGATCTCCAAATCCATTCGGTTTTCCTTCGGATTTTTGGCTCCCGTGACTTCCCAAGGGTTCACCTCCTCCATCCCTCAAGGTATTTCGGATCATCCCCATCCTTTTATCTATCTTTGAACCCTAGATTGATTTTTTAGGGTTTTCAAAATGCGGATGATTCTTTGCGGTTAAAACTAGGGTAAATGTGGTATTTTAGTGTCTAGAGGTGTTTGCATACCCATTCAAGAGCAAATCTTTGATCAGTTATATGGAGAGAGCAGACAGTTTGCTGATCATAAGTGGGTTGATTGGGACCACTTGGCCTCAATTGACAAGTATGATGAGACTTTCAGGCTTTTTCAAAGGAGTGGGCTGCATCAGTTGGCCACCTTGCAGGCGGATTACAATGAGGAGATAATCCGCCAGTTCTATGCTACAGTGCACATATCTCCAGATTTTCAGCATATGACTTGGATGACTGTGTGTACCCAGTTGGAGGCAACCAAGCATGAGTTTGAGCTTGCCTTGAGAGCTGAGCTCAGTGCATATGAGAAGGTATATGATAAGCCAGCTCTTGACATCTCCGCCTTCTCATCCTTCTACAACTCTGGTGAGAGATCTGTCCCTGGCACTTTGGTTGGTCTTCTTCCTATTCCTAGCATCATAAATAGGATTATCAACCATACTATTCTTCCCAAGAGTGGGAACTTTGATGCCATAAGAGGACATGCTTGGAATCTCATAGACTACATCATGAGGGGACAGAAATTTGATGTAGTAGACTTGATCATCAGGGAGATTGCCTCCTCCAAGAATGATAGGATCAAGCGCATCAATTATGGACCTTATATTTTTGCTTTGATTGAGACCAAGTTCAGATTTAGAGGCAGCTACAACAAGAGACATAAGGCATATAAGCCTAGACCTGAGCCTCCCATTCCCACTTCCTCTCGAGCTCGCCATCGATCAAGCGGCGGGAGGATCTTTCGCATCGGCACCTCTGACCGGCGGCTAGAGCGGCAGAGCCAGCAGCTTCTCGGTGGCGTGGCCACACTTTCTCGGATCTACTCCACTGCCCGGATGAGAGAGTCTCGGTGAGGGTTCGCCTCAAGATCTTCTCGGTGGCTGCTCACGGATGGACGTGTTGCAGCTATCGAGTAGACTCTAGCTCAGCCTCCATCGCCTATGCGCTATGTTCGTCGCGACCCTTCTCCTCCCGGACCCCAGGAGTAGCTTCTTTTGGTACTTGATGCCAAAGGGGGAGAAAAATGGAAAATAGGGCCTTTAGGGCTATCTATCTCTATTTATATATTTTATGGATGATTGTAATGAACTTGGATTATCTATGCTTTTGGATGCTTTTGGATGTAATGACAGTTGTTTACTTCTATGACAATATTTTTATCACTTGTTTCATGTTATGATCTCTATTGTGCATCTTGTCAAAATTGTGATAAAAATGTGATTTTATACTCTTGTAAAATTTCATGCACAAATTTAGGGGGAGTATTCTCACTCCTTGACTTTAAAAAGGAAAATAATTCATTAACTGCCAAAATAAGAATTTTCTTCCTTTAAAAGGTCACAAAAGAATATACTACTAATTGTCAAAATAAGTGGTTTATTCAAACATCAATTTCCATATAAAATGAGTTGTCATCAATTACCAAAAAGGGAGAGATTGAAAGCATCTAGGCCCCTAAACATGATTTTGGTAATTAATGAGTTTATATGAATATGGGACTAACTGTTCAATGAGCGTTTAAAGGTTAAGTCCAGATTATGGTTGACAAATGCAAGCAAAAGGACAAGGTTGAAGATCAAACATGGCTCAAAATAAAGGTATATGTAGAATAGGATCCTTTTCCATTTCTGGGTCTTAGAAGAATGGTGGAAGACCGGATTATAGGATAAATAATCGTACCATAAAGAGGGATCATAACAAGTAGCTTGATAGCTTTTCTTGAGTGTCCATAGATCAACTAGAATCATGCATGCTTGAAAAATCTGTTTTAAAAGCCAAAACTGTGCTCTGTCTGGACATGCGGTAGTTCCGCAGTTTTCAACGTCGGTACTACCGTCGAGCGGTAGTACCGCTGGAAAAATCGGAACTACCGGCGATCGGAAGTTCCGAACCTCAAGCGGACCCATTTTTCCAGAGAGCACCCTCCGGTCGCATTTCCAAAAATTTGAGGAAGCGGTAGTTCATTGTCGAGCGGTACTAAGGCCACGTAGTTCGGGAGGATCGGACCCTTTTCTCCAGAGAGCACCCTCCGGATGCCCTTTGAGTTTTTAAGAGAGCGGTAGTTCCGTTGCGGGCGGTACTACAGGCTGTGTAGTTCGGGAGGCAGGAGCTTTTTTCGAGGCGACTTTTGGAGCTCGGCTCGGCGATAGTACCACGCCTGCTGCGGTACTACCGGTGAGCAGTAGTCCGGACTTTACAACGTCGGTAGTACCGCTACCGACGGTCCAACGATCACCGCAGAGGCTCTAACATAGCCGTTCTGCTGCGTCAGATAGGGGAGCGGTACTACCGGCCTCAGACCGGCGGTAGTTCCGCTCGCCCTAATTTTTCTGGAATTTGTTCCAAACGGCTAGTTTTGGTAGGTGGAGGGTATAAATATCCGTACCACTACTCATAGACAGCGTGAAGAGACTCTATTGATCATTCTTGAGCATTGGGCATTCACTCCACACCTCTTTTCTCTCTTGAGCACTTATTTGAGGTAGTTGAGCCAAAAAGGTGCATTGCATTCAATAGTTTGATCATTGGCACTAGTTGGCAATCAAGTGAAGCTTGTGATTCATTACTCTTGGTGCTTGCCGACACCTGGACGATTGGGCGAAGATTTGATCGGTGATCTTCTCAAAGGAGATTGTGAGAAGACCGGTTTTCTTGTGAAGGTTGGAGCTCACCTACGGGGGCGGGAAGAGCTACCTCTAGTGATCGAGGTGTTTCGCAATTCGTGGGGCCGGTTCGATTGGTTCGAGCTAACCTCAACGTGGATTAGTGGGGCAAGCAAGTTTCCGATACCACGGTAAAACGTCGAAGCGTGTACATCTTTTTATTGCTCTCATATTGTTCTCTATAAATTGCCTCATTGTCTTTTAATTGCTTGTCTTAGAACTAGTATTGTTATTTGCTTGACTAGAATTGTGTAGATTTAAATTGTCTTTCATTCTAGCAATTAGAATTAAAGAAATTAGATTAAGTAGAAAAGAAAAATTTAAAAACCTCCTATTCACCCCCCTCTAGTCGGTATCCTTGATCCTACAGCAAGGCACATACCGACTTTGAAGGCTATTGGTAGCCTGGCTGGTGTGTGGGGTCCATTCTGCGATGAAGTTTGCTAGTATTTATGACTTTAGTACGGTATGTGTGATGTAGGTGATAGAGAAGGGGGCTAGCTCGACTGTCCATTTGCCGATGCGGTTCGTGGACTCTTTGTTCTATAGCATTTCCCCTAAGGGGAAGGATGAATGCTCGGTGATCTTGCTAGAAGTAGTGGCACAACTTGCGTGAAGCCATAAAGACAGTGTGAGCTAGCTTCTCCAGCTCGGTGTAGCATGTCTTGGCTCCCTACAAGGCTTCGGAGATGAAGTACACCAGTTGCTGGATAGAGCCCTCCTACAGCACTAGGACTGCGCTGACCGTGTGCGGTGTTGTTGCCAAGTATAGCAAGAACAGAGCCTCTAGTGCTAGTTGGCGAGGTACTCTTTCAAGTCCAGGAAGGTCTGCGTGCACTCGTCGGTCTATTGGAAGTCCCCTGAGCCGTGGAGCATTTTGAAGAAGGGTAGTGCCCGCTCCGCCGCTCTTGATAGGAAGCAACTAAGGGTGGCTAGGTAGCCCATGAGCCTCTATACCTCCCGGACGGTCCTTGGAGCCTCCATGGACAGATGACATCAATTTTGTTCGAGTTGGCCTTGATTCATCTGCTAGACACTAGGAAGCCAAGCAGCTTGCCCTCCTGAACACCAAAGACATATTTTTCTAGGTTGAGCTTTATTTTGGTTTATCAGAGGTTGTCAAAGGTTTTCTGGAGATCCGTACCATAAGATGCTGCTCGCCTACTTTTGATGACCAAGTCATCGACGTGGCTTCAACATTCTAGCCCAGGTGAGAAGCGAGAACAAGGTCGATGAGCTTGGTGAAGGTTGCCCTAGTGTTCTTTATCCTGAAGGGCATCCTGATGAAACAGTATGTCCCATCGGGGACTATGAAGCTTGTCTTGGCTTTGTTGTCCTTGGCCATGCATATCTGGTGATACTTTGAGTATGCGTCGAGGAAACTTATTAACTCGCACCCTACTGTGGTGTCCATCAGTTGATCGATATGTGGTAAAGGGTAGTTATCTTTGGGGCATGCCTTATTGAGATTGGTGAAGTCGACACACACGCGCCAGATGCCATTCATTTTCTTGACTAGCATTGAGTTGGCAAGCCACTCAGGTGGACCACCTCCCTGATGAAGCTGAAGGTGATTAGCTTGGTCAGCTTCTTGCCTATCAATGGACATTCTCCTCATTCACTACTTGATAAGATTGGGGTCGGGGCACACCTCCAGCTTGTGCTCGATGGTGGAGCATTCCACTCTGGTGATATTGATGGGTGACCATGCGAAGATATCTTCGTTCTTGCAGAGCACCTCTAGTAAGCTTTGTTTAGCCTCTGGGGCAAGGCCGCCCCCATTGACACTTGCTTCGATGGTTCTTCCGTGTTGAGTGGCACCCTCTTAACCTCCCCTCCCAGCCTTGGCTTTGGCGTTCACCTTGGGACGGATGGAGGAGGTGTTGCCGAGGGAGGTGTGGGTCCTTCACTTACGGTGTGCACCCTCCAGTGGAGGCTCCGCGTGCCTACTTCAATCTATCACACGAGGTCTTGGTTGCCAAACATTGTGATCATCCCCTTAGGGCTCGGGAGCTTCATACACAAGTAGTTGTGATGCGGGATCGCGCTAAAGGCAATGAGGGTAGCCCTTCCCAAGATAGCATTGTAGGCATATTGGAGGTCTACTACATCGAAGTTGATGACTTCCCGCCTGCTTTGCTCTCCTTGCCCAAAGTGTACATCAAGATCTATCTGTCCCAATGCGCTGACCGGTTGCCCACCGATGCCTTGCAAGGGTATACTTGGTGGCTCTAGCCTACTTCAGGGAATTCCTATCTGGTCAAAGGTGTCGATGAATAGGAGTGGAGTTGCCTCTGTCAACTAGGACTAGTCTCACATCGCACCCCACGATGCTGGTCGAGATTACCAGGTGGTCTTAGTGGGGGAAGTCCACTCCCGAGGCGTCCTCCGTCTTGAAGGTGATATCTGCCCGTGCCCACTCTGGAACCACGTGTGCTGGGTATGCAGTGACATGATGTATTCAGTGTGCATAGGCCCTCCGCTGTCTCTCGGAGGGAAATTCGAGGGATGACCCCGTGATGACGTTGATCACCTGGCAACGGTCGGTCTCAGGCCCTGATTCGCAACACACTTGGCATGGTCTAGACGAGTAGCCTCATCGCGTCCTCTTCTTCCCTTGCGTACTCCTCCATCTTGTCGAATAGCTTGGCTACTGTTCTTATGGGGTTTTGCACGTTATATTTTGCGAGCAGGCCTTTCTGAAGGCCGCAGATAATGGTGTTGATGATGGTTGTCTCGTTGATATCCTTTACTTGGTAGCAGAACTTCGCGAAGCGTCTGAAATATGCTTGTAGCCTCTCCCCCAGCGCCTGCCTCGTCGTGAAGAGCTGGTCGGCATCGACCCATTCCATGTAGTTGCCTTGGAAGTTGTCTTGCATGAGGCCTGGACCTACTCCCATATATATATCGAGCTGAGGGTGATGGCGAAAAACTAGGACAATGCGACTCCTTGGAGGGTGAGTGGCAATCCCTTCGCCTTCGTCGAGTCGTCTCCCCCGCTGTTTCGATGGCCGTCTTGTAGATGCGTAGGAACTCACGGGGGTCCATGTCGCCCTTGTATGGCTCCATCGTGGGCATCTTAAAGTCCTCTGGCTAGGTGCTTCACTGCAAGTCTACACAGAGGGGGGACTCAGAGTCCCTCGCCAAGGGGTGCTACGGGCTCCCGCGTTGGCCTTGCGCTCTCCATTCTTTCCATGGTCATCTCCGCTGCCACCATGGTCTAAGTCTGCTGGCTTTGACTCTCCTGCATCTCACGTATGGCTCTCTGTAGATCTGCAACCTCCCGCTGCGTCGTTCCACACATTGCCTCCAGGACGCCTCCACTCGCACTCGGCGTGGGGACTAGGACACCCTTCGCTGCCCACGTGGTTACGATAACGGTGTCAGGGCTGACGGATGCTGCCATTTGCGTAGTATGGACCCCGATGTTGCCGAGGGCCGCTTGATCGAGTTCTCCGTTCGCGATGCCTCCCGCTCCGTCATTCGTGTGGCTACCGGAGAGTTACTTTGTTACCTACCACGGCCCCAGACGTGGCCGCTCTAGTGTGCCACTACCATGGGGATGGGGGGCCTTGGACCACCGGCTCCCATGCTCTAGCCGCGGTAGTCTCGGCCATGGTATTTCTCTTCTGTTGGAGGTTGACGTCATCGCCTTCTTTGGTGCCATCGCGCTTCGACGTCCTCGCGTTGACTTTTAGCTTCTACTACGCTCCCTACGGTCGATGCCAACTGTTATGGTTATAGACCAATTAATAAATAATGGGAGCTGCGAGCAGGCCACAGAGGGGTTGCCCGGAGCTTACAACTCATAGTGGGGAGAGATAGAAAATGTATACCATGCCAGCACTACAGCCTAGTCTTTTTCCTCCAAAAAGTGGATCTGTCCCCCCATGACATCCTAAGGAACATATTTATAGCTATGAAGGATTGTTTACACGAATACCCCTATCGAGGTTTACAATAATAGGGATAAACACGTCTTTTTTTTATCATAGCCCTTTTGAGCTTGTCATACACTTTATATGCTTAATGGGTCTTCTGGCACGGATGGTCTGATTAGGCTACGGTGGGACCACTCCCCAACAAGAAAAGTTACAACATCTACACATGCATGTGAATGTGCTTGGAAAGAAGAGTCTACAACATCTCCATTTGTGCCCTTCATCTATCGCTCTGCCCTCACGACATGAGTCACATAAATTTGTAATGGTACGATGAAAGGAGAGTGAGTGACTAACTTTGGAGCCTTTTGCCAACAGCTTTTTTTGTGAAATAATTGGTTGCATAAATAGACAAGCGGACCAGAGACAATACATGTAGGTGATAACTAGAGGAGTTGGTCAGGAAGTCATTTTTGAGACAATAATTGTTAATGGTGCAAGATAGTATAATTTTTGGGTGGGGTACATGCGATCACATTAAATCCACCTGCAAGCATAGATTTGTCATTACTTAGCGTTTATAAATTCCAACACAAACTTTGATTTGGTCTTTCCAATTTTTCTAGTATAGGAATATTTTGATTTGGATTCAACCCAGCAAGCAGCAATATGTTTATGTACTATATGATTTGTCGTTTCTCGTCATTCATGGATAGGACTTGTTGATATAATAATTTATGCACGGCTATCTATGTATCTTATAATCTTAAGCTGTGACTAGTGATCATTTGAGCTTGTTCATTGGGCTTTTTACATTGTTTCTGTTTGAAGCTTATTTCACGTTGTAGCTGCTACTAGTTTTTCAAGCGTAATTAAATTTAAAAAAAGAGAGAGAAAGTAACATTATCATGCACAATACAAAGAAATGCGGAAAAAAAGAAAAGACAAAAAACCTCAAAAAAGTTTAAAAACCAGAAAAGACGAAATTACGAAGCTAAAAACTAGAAGCTCAAATGAGCACTAAATATGATAACAATCAGTACTGAACTGTACCTATGTACTGTTATCCATAGCCCATAGGCCATAGAACATCGGACAAATAAAAAAAATAGTTTACAGAGATGGAGTGGTGCCCAAATTTAACACTTTGGTGTAATGAGCGATAGTGGTAGAACAAAACATGGGAGTTAGGGTTGCAGTTAAATGCAGCAAATTAAAAGCTAGCAACATGCTTGAACCATCTATCGTGGATTCGAGGATGCGGTTCTTGGCACAATCAAGGCACTGATCCCTGAGTGCGGCTTGTGCACAACATCTCAGTCCTATGCTCCATTCTACTGGAGTGCAAATGGTCCCCAGTGGCTTGTGTGACCTCTCGCACTTGGACAACTGCCCCTTTGATAAGCTTTGTTTTCCTGGTGCCTTCCATTCCTAGTGATTGACCTACACCTATCAATATTTTTTTTTAAATTGAAGATTTTAAATTGAAGATAGAAATCAAAGAGGGAGAATAAAAACACTAGATAAAACATACTTGACAGCAGACTATGTTCTATAGAATTATCACACCTCCCCTTCGTGTCTGCTACTATCGTGTGTTCTAAATACCATCACAACGGTATTTATTAGATATATCGTGAAGACACACAGTAAAGGAAGAGAACTATAGGGTACACATAGGGCCTGTTTTTTTTTTTTGTGCGGTTTATGGTTTTTAACTGAAATTTTTAAATTTTGATTGTTTGTGACATAGATTACGAAGAGAGATACTCGCTTGCGATTTTGGTTGATACAGATGTTAGGTTTTTAACGTGTACTACAATTAATTTATAGATCCCGTCTTAAAAAATACTTCATTTAAAAGTTAGGTACTGTAGCTAAATCCAAAAGCCACTTTTAGAAACCGTAAAAAACATATCTATAGTCACAAGCAGTGGGAAAAGCATTCAGAGTGGTTCCATAGTGTTTTTTATATAATAACTTACGACGGTCAAATGTGTGTATGTTGGAGACCATGTTCGTATCTTAGATAGCATGTGTTTAGTAATGGAGGGAGTAATTACGTTTGGCGTCACTATTTTTCTGCATTCAACGTATAGCAATGTTCAAACATTATTTTACCAATCTCAAAGGTTTTATTAACCATATTGCACAAGCCTGTTCTTTTCGGCTGCGGCTTATGACTTTTAGATGAATTTTTTAAATTTTAACTGTTTACGGTACAGATTACGGAGAGACAGATACTCACTTGCGATTTTGGTTGGTACAGATGTTGGACTTTTAACGTGTAGATCATTTAACTTGTAGACCCCATCTTGAAAAAATACTCCATTTGAAAGTTACGTACTATAGCAGAAGCCAAAAGCTGATTTCAAAAGTCCAAAAGAACAGGCCCTATGTTTGCATACACTGGAGCTGTATATGTATGAAGCAATCGAGCCAAGTAATCTAAATAGCGCAAATAAAATATGGGAAACGTATTAACAACGCATTGGCGAGAGGCATGCATGGGTAGCACGGTAGTGCTTCTCGGCATCCACCGGTAGCCATGGCGTGAGCAGCTGGTACCGCGACTTTGTGCCTGCACGAGGTCAGACAGACCATCCACTGGTGCCAAGCTGCATCACTAATTAACTAGGTCAGAGAGATTAACGGCGTGGTTATCCCCGTCGTCGCCAAGTACACAAGGAATCTGGCTATTATCACTTCCATCGTCTTTCCCACTGCTCGTAGGATACTTGGTTTTCCCCTTGATGCCACCCAACCCAAAAGAAAAACAAATCTATACAATGAAACAATTTTTTTATTACATTGTCTACCTTTCATCATTGGCTTAAACTTTTTGATAAATTGATTAGTGCATACAGCTTAATACGGTATTAAAATCAAGAAATCCTGAGTTTAAGGCTTGGTTAACATAATAGTTTAAAAATAATTGTAGCCAACTCTGAGTCCATGCCTTAGAGTTGGTGAAGCTTAAACGAGAGTGAGAGTGTGCTAAGATTTTAGTGAATAGCTCCGTGTGTGAGGGTGTTAATATTGTCTACTTTCCTTCGTCAGCTTAAGCTTTTAGTGAAGGTCGGTGCGTCCAACTCAACAGGATCAGTGATCTAAGTAAGGACGCCTTTCATCTATATGAGTTTGCCCTCTGCTTGCATTGCGTGCGGTAAGGCACACTGAAAAGAGAGACGACCATTTGGTAAGCTATAGCTAGTCGTGGATACCCATGACAGGAGAGTGCACAAGTGCAAAAGTTATTAAGCGGCTTAAATAGAAGATGGTTAGTGGTTCACATGCATGAGTGATGATGAAGTAAATTTTGGGTTTATGACGAAGATACGAAGATCGATGCACATAAGGACAGCCTGTAAGTACGGTGCAATCGGTGCGGATTCGGGCAATAATAGCTTATCCTGTATCTTATATCATATTTTTTTCTCGGAGTCAGAGTCAAACACGGATAGTGCCGGATACGAATAAGAACACGGATAGTATCAGTCACAAATATAGAACGAATATGGAGCGGATTCGATACAGTAATTATATTTCATCGGATAACATGTGAAAACAAAGATCCTAAATAATTAAATATAAATCATGCATATCAGGATAAATAATTAAATATGATATAGAAATATCATGCATTTGAATGTTTAGTATAGAGAGCAACTTATATACATACCAATAATAATGAACAGAATAGTCATCTGAAACCACTTCCTGAGAAGTATTATCACCGGGAGTAATCTTAGTGCTAGGATTACACATATCCAGTTTAGGATTGTTCTCATCCCAGCTACTATATTCATGTTCGACGCTACATAAATGAACAATATAATAAGTGAAAGAACAGAAAAACAGATCTCAAATTCTCTCTGGCGATAGATAGTGAGACTACCAACAGCAGCATGTGCTCACATATATACTAGTAAATCATCGGTTCAAGCTACTATTATAACATCATTGAACACAGCTTTGTTAAACATATACTAATTGAACATATATAACATACACTGATAGTGATACACATCGTTGAACACATAAAACATATACCAACGATATCTTGCACTCAGTGGCAGAGCCAGGAATGAAATTGAGGGTGGACTGAACTATTTATAAGTCTAAACTAAGTTGACACAAAATTAGTCTTTTATTCTTATAAAATTTTAAATTCAAATAGAAATTATAAATTAAATGAAGACAAACAATGAAAAATAGAGAAATAGAAAGTAGGTACTTTAATAATAGAAAGCGCTATGAGTGTGGAGTAGTGATAAGTCACTTATGTGTAAAACATATCAAAATTAGTGATATAATAGAAAATTATGAATGACAATGAAAATTTAGATCATATAAAACATACCAGAATTAAACTAATTTGAATCACGAGATAATAAAAACAAAAGACGACATCTTTTTCACACTATATCTAATGTTCTTATCATTTTCACGGCAGGGGGCTCGGCGGCGACGGTGCACTCGGGGCACGTGCAGAACCACATCATCGCGGAGTGACGGTAGAGGGAGAAGGTCAACCAGAGGTTCATCGAGCTCTCTACCGTCATCCTCGGATTCAAGAAGGTTCATATATATTTCACTTTCTTTCTTCTTTTTTCTTTGATTGATTATCTTTTCTTTAATTTTATGATTTTCACTGCTACTCCTCCTCTTCGTCTTTATTTTTTTGATTTATATATATTATTTCACTTTCTTTCTTTCTTTGATTGACTGATTAACTCTTCTTTAATTTTATGATTTTCACTTTTTCTCCTCCTCCTCATCGTTGTCTTCTTTAATTTCATACTTATTATTAATCTTTTCATTAAAGAGAGCCAGCTTCTCTTTAGATTTATTAGTTTTTCTCTATTTTTACTCTATATAAAATTACCACCGGGGGAGGTGAGACTGAAGCCTCACCAAGCATCTCCGGTGGCTACGCCCCTGCTTGCACTAGATGTCTAGATCATAGCATCAGAAACTACAGTTTACATATCCGGACGGTGGTGATGGAGAAGACGGGGGCGTGGGCGCTGGGGGCGATGGCACACGGCGCTCGAGGCCGAAGGGAGCGCAAGCCAGGGGTAACAAGCAATAAGGGCATCTCTAATGGTTATAGCTAGCAACTAACTATAAGACTTCCACATCATTTATATAATACACATTAAAGCTAGCATTCTAAAGAACTATCTATAAGGATATCTATTTGATGCTTACATGCACACGTAATTTATAGATCTTTGCCTCGTTTGACGTTATAGACTAGTGCTTAAGGAAGAGCTGGCTCGGTTTTTTTTACATACTCTCTTTCCTCCACATAGGATATATGCTGATGTGTACATGCATATAGCTAGCTGACTCACACCATTAGAGATGCCCTAACAATGAGAAGTCTTGTCAATTTAATTCCTTCTATCACAGGCTCGCTGGACTTGCGTTTATATTCTCCACAAGCATTTTTTTTACCCTTTAATACATCCCTTAACAATGATTGGTAAAGATGGTCTTAACTAACAGATTCATTGAAACTTGGTGCGAATAGGTAAAGGCTGTGTTCAATATGGCTTAAGGTTATGGCTTAAGTTTATTTTTGTACTATTCATAATTTCGTCTTTTTCTGAATTTTTAACTTTTTTTTGAGCTTTTTTGTCGGTTCTTTTTTTCTCGTATTCGTTTACGTTGTTTGTGATGGGCTAACATATTTTTTATATTTTTCAATTTTTTAAATTTAATTATGTTAAATAAGCCTCATCATTCTGATGTTTTTTCACCAATACAGTGTTTTCAACCATAAACTTTCAGCTTTCAGCCGAACCGATCACCACCAAAGAGCAAGTGGACTAGTGGGTGCATACTGCATTGTGGATGAAAATGTAAGATAAAAAAATCAATACTCTCCATGCTCTTCATCTAAATATATTTCTATATTACTTCTTACCTGCAAAGCTACATACATATACACCTAAGAAACCACATCATTATCAAGATCTAAAGACTCATTTTCATCTGCTACACCCCAATCCGACAGAAGTGGAGGAGGAGGAGAGAAGAGTTACTTGCCTTGGAGGCCTTGGCATGTCTTTCGGGCTTCTGCGGCTTTGGATTTAGGGATTCTCGGAGAAGGGTGTGCGTGACGGCGCCAGGGGTCGCCGCATGGGCGATGGGCACTACGGCCATCGGACGGCCGGAGTGGAGTAATGGTCTCACGGAGGCAGTCTCCGGTCTCCAGATCTGGAAACTTCGAATGGAGATTTGGTTTGGAGAGTGGAGATGTGCGGACTGGGGTGGGCGACGACCGACAGCTTCATGATGGAGATGGCCGGGGGAGTTAGTGCTAAGGGCGGTGGGCCTCATGGACTGGGTTGCCAGCCTGCCAATTCGGATATTACCGAATAACTAGTACCAAATATTACCGATTATATATTTGAATATTCTTCTATCCGTCGAAAACTACTCTTCTGATTTCAATTCCGATTCCGACAATCACTATCCAATTCTAATACCATATCCAGTAAAATCATCTGGTTACCGACTATTTTTCTGAAATACCATCAGAATAGACTTGATCAGAAAATATTTAAACTGATTGCACCCCTACCTATAGGAAACTTGACGCAGAGAGTTCCTATAGGAAACTGGGCCAGTCCTGACTTTTGGTAGGCCCTGGGGTGAAATAGAAACCAAGGGCCCTTTATAAAAAAAAGCTATTCCTATTTTGATTGTCAAAGCTCGATGCTCACAAAGTTGTTTGACTGAAAGCGACTTACGATTATCTAACGGTCCAAGTATAGTATATCTAGTTGAAGAATGTCCGTTACTAGTCGTTGCCTTTCGATTTGCAAGGAAGCATTTTGGGAATCAAGAATCCAAATAATTCATGTAGTGTAGCGGATCCAAAAGTACTACAAAAGCAATAAGAACAAACTACCACAGGTGCTAAGGGCCAAAGTTCACTACAAATTTTTGTATTTATGCACTCCTCTTTTTTGTTGGTATACAATTGTCCACCACTAGCTATATGTATGCAAAGGTTAATTCCTCCATCCACCACTGTGCCTTTATTATCACACCTCAGGTGAGGACGGAAGGATTAAAAGCACAGGCTGATCTGATGCTATATATATATATATATAGTAAAAATAACGAGTGTTCTTTGATGTCCGGACACCATAAGTCTAAAATAGGCATGTATCATGTGCGAAAAAATTCAAAATTTCTTGGATATCAAGTTTAACTAGTTTACTAACTAGTTCAAACAAGTTTGAACTAAATTTTGAATTGTAGTTGCCTTTTTTATAATAGTTTGATTGTAGGTATATGTTGATTATATATAAATCAGCAAAGTATGTGATCTAAATTCGTTCAAAACTTTAAATTTGAGTTTATATTTTTAAACTTATACATTTTATTTGAATTATTATAGATGAGTATATACCCTAAAACTGATTTTTTTAAAAAATATACCCGAATAAGATTGAATTGATGCATTTGAAATCATGGTGCCTGGGCACCATGATGTCCCATTTCAACGTCTCGAATAAGATGGAATTATATATTTATATATATATATATATATATAATTGGTAATTAAAACTTACAAATTTTAAATCTCGAAATACATAGACACCTTATAGAAATTAACGGATGAGGGTAGAGCACACACTTTACCTGTGGCCTATATACGTCGAGGAGTTATTAGGCCTAAATTGGGAAGTAGGACACTGCCATTGAGATAGAATGCTAAACGACCAAGACTACACCAGTGTATGTAGTGGTATCCCTAAGGTACTTCTAACGATAGGCACTGCTGCGCTATTTTCGTACTTTTTACATTATCAAGAAATAGCTATAGACATCATCAAATTTAGTGGGTGGTGTTTATCAGTGGGATCCGATAATAAACTTTACCAAGCTGTCTCTTATCCTTTCTCTCTCTTGGTGTTGGATTTTGTGTTCAAACAGTATTTTATGTTGTAGACACTACTTACGTAGGACCATTAAGAATACCCTAACAATATAAATGTGCATGAAACATATCTGTTAATTAAATATATCTAAAACCCCAATTCATTCCCCGTTTGGAACATATGAGTTTTACAAAAAGTTTATAAAAATTATTCAATTTATAGAGGAATCGAGAAAAGTTCTCGGCGTCCTTTAAAAGCGTCTTTTCAATAAATGCTTCATGTTCCCTGCAAACAGCAATAATTACAATAGATGATTTATTTGATTAGAAACAACTACTACATAGTACGTTCTACTATATATGCAGAGAATTCCGGTAAACAAACAGTATACGCATGCTCTGTTGAAAAAAAAGAGACCTGTAAACGCACGATGAAAAATCATCGACCATCGAGGGTACGTACCTAACTGCTCGTTCATGTCGTCAGCGTCAAAGTCAAGATAGCATAATGAAAATAGTGCTTGGACTAACTGAACGTTCAATCGCACGCGAATAGAATTTTAGGAGAGCTTTACAAAAACCATGCCTTGCCAATGGATAGTGGAGCCATCATTTCCAAAACCGTGTACTCCAACTGCGACAGTCAAAATTCAAGAGTCTAAGTTGACGGCTTCTCAATCTCATACAACCCTCTAGGCATGCAAACGTAAACGCAGTGTGTGTACGTCACGCCGCCGAAGTTGCCTCGAGACTGTCTGTAAGGACAGACAGTAGCACTTGTTTCTACTGACCATCATGAACTGTCGCTCTAGCAACATTTTTTTTCTTAATTTTAGCTTTTAATATATTTTTTTCAAAAATAGATCCCTCCTCAAACTCAGAAGACGCGACATATGATACGTGTCATTTGTCATACCACTGTGGTTTAACATATCAGATGATGCGTAACAAGACGATGTAGGCTAGGACCTTTCAAACCAATGTCTACCAATGTCACGAAGCTCCAATCGCTCGGCAAAATCACGAAATCGAGGCAAAATCGACGAATAGCGGACTTGAACAGTAAAGCCGTGCACGCTTCAATCAGAGAGGAAATTTTCTAATTTGGTGGTGCGAATCACACTCCACCTTTTCAGGTTTCTCTTTATTATATAGGCTCTCAAAACTATTACAAAAGACCTACTCCTTTTCTTACACGGAAACGAATCAGAATCGGAGATTAAAACTGGAAAAACAGTCCGTCACGGAAACAGAGCGTCGACCGGTACTACCGCAAAACTCGGTCGGTACCACCGTTCGCCCGAACTACCGGACTACCCGAACGGTACTACCGTAACCCGGAACTACTGCACTTCTCAGGCGGAACTACCGATCGTAACCAGTAAGCTCAGGGTTAATTCCAACATACTCCCCCTTAATCCTGATGCGTCCCAAGGTTACGAACGCCCAGCTAGTGTTGCATCGTTGCTGGCAAAGCCTTCGTTAGCATATCAGCTCGCTGTTCATCTGTGCGAATGAACTCCATAGTGATCTACCGTTTCTCGACACAGTCCCGAATGAAGTGAAACCTCATGTCGATATGTTTGATGCGCCTATGAAACACGGGATTTTTTATTAGCGCAATTGCGGACTTGTTATCAACAAGTAATTTCACCACATCATGCTTCTTTCCGGTCAATTCATCCAGCAGACTCTTGAGCCATAAGGCCTGGCTTGCCGCCGCCGTTACTGCCATGAATTTGGCTTCACATGATGACAAAGCAACCATTTTCTGCTTCTGAGAATTCCAAGACACTAAACACCCATTGATGTAAACTGCCATGCCTCCGGTGCTTTTCCTGTCATCATTATCTCCGGCCAAGTCACTGTCTGTGTACCCAGTGATTACTTCTAGATCCCCTCCTCTAGGATACACAAGACCATGCTCATCGACCCCTTCACATATCGAAGGACCTATTTTATTGCCTGTTGATGCATCACTGTGGGCTTCTCCATGAACCTACTCAGCACGCCGACTGCAAAAGACAAGTCTGCCAGGTGTGAAGTAGGTATCTAAGGCATCCGATGGCACTTCGGTATTACGTGGAATACACCGATTATCCATCCGGATCCTTGTTCAGTTGTGACCTCGGCTCCATGGGGATTTTCGTGAGATTGCAATCGATCATCCCAAACTTCGTAAGCAGCTTTTTGGCGTAAGCTTCTTGCTTGATCGTGATGCTTTCTTCCCCTTGTTTGACTTCGATCCCGAGATAATAACTGAGTAAACCGTGGTTACTCATTTCAAATTCAGATATCATCTGTTGCTTGAATCTTTCAATCTCGTCCGGATCTTCTCCTGTCACAATGAGGTCGTCAACATAAACACCGACAATGACTTCTACCTGGTTTTTTCCCTTTGTGTACACAGCTTGTTCTTGTGCACATCTTGCAAGGCCGAGTTGTTTCAAACTCTTGTCAAGTCGCGTGTTCCATGCACGTAGCGCCTGCCGAAGCCCGTAGAGTGCTTTACTCAATTTGAGCACCAAATGTTCCTTGTTCTTCACCGTGAATCCTTCCGGTTGAGCAACGCATACTTCTTCCTCGAGTTCCCCATTCAAGAAAGCAGACTTAACGTCGAGGTGGTGCACTTGCCAACCGTGATTTGCAGCAATGGCAAAGATGACTCGCACGGTGTCTAATCTCGCAACCGGCGCAAACACCTCTTAGAAGTCAATTCTTTGTCGTTGCACGTACCCTTTTGTGACTAGTCTTACTTTGTGCTTGATCACCTCTCCATTTGTGTTCTTCTTCAATTTGTAGACCCACTTGAGCCCAATCGGTTTGTGTCCAACCGGGAGCTCTGTGAGTGACCAAGTCTGATTTCTTTCAATGGACTCGATTTCTGTGACACCCCGGCCCATGATGGCCTATGTGTGTGTGTGCATATGAGGGTGTGGGTTAGTCCCACCTTGCTAGCTTAACTTGAGAATCCCTTACATATAAACCTAGGAGATCCAATGGTAGCATCCTCGATTAACCATTTTGCACGAAGCGAGGACGAAAGTGCAAGCGGGTTGCAAGCACTGAATACACGGATATGTGCCAAGAGGGGAGATCCTTATCATTTGCCCCAGTGTGGGTATGTTGGTCCAACGAGGATGTCGGGTCCTTTGAGGGGGTGTATGTGACACCCCGGCCCATGTTGGCCCATGTGTGTGTGCACATGAATTTCTGGGTTAGTCCCACCTTGCTAGCTTAACTTGAGAAACACTTACATATAAGCCTAGGAGTTCCAATGGTAGCACCTCCGGTTAACCGTTTTTTGTGAGCGAGACGAGCATAAGCGGGTTGCTACGTGTGTGTGACCTATCCAGAATGGGGTTAGGCCTAAGCCGGTTTAGACCCTAGGGTGTTACAATTTCACTTGCCATCGTGTCTTCCCAAGCTTGCTGTCTGGCAGCCTCAAGGTAGCAGGACGGCTCCTCCATCTCCGCAAGCATGACTTCCTCTTCTCAATCTTCATCATCGAGGTGTACTCTCCGAGCACCTTTCATGATGTTGTCGATATGTCTGTACCGGACATACCGCTCATCAGTGCTGCTTCTCCCTCCTGATGAAGGTGAAGATATTGCCAAGATGGATGTAACCGGTCCTTCTACTGTGGCTGGTCCGATGAGCGTCTTCATCAACGGACTTCACCCATGCGCTCCACAGCTCGTGAACTGGTACCTTTCTCTTCTGGCGTTGCCTCGCAATCTTGCGGAGTCGACAAAGAAGTTAGATGGAGATGTGCTGCCGGGCCGTTTGTTGGCATGAAAAACTCTCCTCCTGTCAACTCTGTGCTGAATTCTCCCTCGATGATGAAATCTGATGTATCACCATCGCTTATGCCTGCATTCTGCTGATTGCAAGCTTCTTCTTCGTTTAGGAGTGTGATATCCTGCCGTTCCCGTTGCTCCGACGCTGATTCTTCAGACACCGTAAGTAATAGTGCCGGCTCAAATTCAACTTCGCGCGTGAGGTTTACCTGGTTGGTACTTGGTAGTTGGTGCTACAGTACTTGTTCGGTAGTCAGTGATCAGTAGTCAGTACTACAGTACCTGGTCGGTACTCGGTAGTTGATGGTCGGTAACTACAATACCTGGTCGGTGGTCGGTAGCTATAGTACATGGTCTATTGTCATAGGCATCGTGATGGTTGTTGTTTGCTTTGAGTGCTATAATTCTTGTGACTTTCAAGTACCCCGGGTACTTGTAATCTTCGAGTACTCATGTTGGGCCAGCTGTATGACCGGCCTGTGCATAGCGGTCAGATGGTCTTTCTGAGTGGTATGAGATTAATTTTTGGAAAACATAGATATTGAGGTTGTGGATGATTTGGTTTGTTTTTATAGATGGACAAGGGTGTGTTATGCATGTGTGGACTGATGTCGGTCAAGTTGGAAAGAACTTATGCTGGAGAAATAGTTCCTTGGTCTTTGCGTGTGCAGGTTGGCATGAAAATCGTCATAGTCGGTGATGAGGAGGACCGGGACTAGGAGAGGAAATATGAGGTCCAGGCGATCGAGGATGTCACGACATAGTCGGGCTCACGCTGGAGCATGTAGAGATCAAAGGTGGATAATACATGAAGAAGCTACGGGAGGTGCAATCCTGGAGGCTTCGACACGTGATGGGTTGGAAGGAGTTATGGAAGGTGTTCATAACTGGAAGCTTTAGAGATTTTGGAAAAACCCGTGTTTGAAAGGGTTTCAAGTCCCTTGATTTTTGGAACCAGTTAGGATTTCATGTCTCTGTTGATGAGGACATGGTTGGGGCTCTAGCATATAAAAACAGGGAGAGATTAAGTGTTAACCTATGACTCTCTACGGCTTTCGGTGGCTTTGAGATGGATTTTTGGAGAGTTTTTGTGCTAGGGTTTGAGAGGTGTCATGAGGGCGCTTTGTAGCCATAGAACATCATTATCCAACAATCCAAATCAACATCTAATTCAATCCATAGAAAAATCTTACACCTGTTCTTAGTCTTTTGTGTCGTTTTGTGGAATCATTTGTTTTTGTGATCCATGCGATTTTGATTTGATTCTTTTTGAGGAATAGGGTGAAAAAAGGCCTAGGAACAAATCTGCAAAGTTTTGATGGAAATCTCCAAGTCGCTTGAAGGTTATTGCAATTTTCGTGTTTGACCTAGTTTTTTATTATCTCTTATTGTGATCTGGAATTCTTCAAATGTAGTTGATGTTTCTTGAAATTTCTTGTTGGAATAGGTTCTAGATATCTTTAGCATCGCGTGTGTCAAATTTGAAGTCAATTGGAGTTGATTTATCGAAGTTAGATCAATTCTCGTGCTCATTGGTTGCCTTGTTTTCTGTCAGTGAATAATGCTAGAGGTCAGACTGCCCTTGCCATTGCGGTTTGATCGGTCAGAAGATTGGTTTTTCGTTTTCTGTTGCTATTTTGTTTAGGGCTTGCTTCTTTGGTTCCAGTAGATGTAATCTTTTGGTTAGGGTGTTTTTCTTCTGGTTTGAGTTTTGCTTTCATGTTCCAAAAAGCAGAGGCAATCATTCACCCTGCTCTAATTGCGGTATTCGATCCTACAACTTGCAATACATGTACATGGCATTGTTAGTTTCGTTTCTTGTGCTTGTGTGCCCTAAGATTGTAGTGCTTCTTGATAGTGGCGCCATTATGAAAATGAAGGGTGGTCTCAAATTACTAAACTAAATTGACACAAACATAGCTTTTTACACTTTAGTTGAGTTGTTCTCTCATCGGGAGCACGAGGGGCGAGGGCGGCGGCGGGCAGACGTGCGGTGCGCGTAGGCGAGGGCGCGACCAGCAGACCACGACGTCAGGAGCGTGAGGGGCGAGGACGGCGGCTGGCTCTGCGGCCTCTGATTTGGGGATTGTTGGGTTTTCTTCACTTGACTGGTGGGATTAGACTGTCGTCACTTGACTTGGTGGGTTGAGGCAGTGAGGCCCGAGGGGGCGAGTGCTTGGGCTGTCGGGCTGCTAAGTTTCTAGGTCTCAGGCTGGGCTAGCATAACAGATAAATCATGGGCTAGGGCTAAAGAGGGGTACTACTAGTAGAATTTCTGGGCCTCAGGCTATAGTCTACCTAGCCTGAGGCCCAGTTTCACCCCTGTCCAAGTAGACACATATGTTGACCTCGTCTCGGTTTCGTAATCCCCTAGAACTCTTGTTCCCTAGGCTATATATGCACCCTTATAGTCACACAGTCTCAAGATACGTCAAGTTTTTTACGCTTGTAAACTTTCTTCATATAGTGAATTCTTTGCTCACTAGTCTATGATTTTTCTGTAAAAATTTTTCACGTTAAATTCGCGTCTTCTTGTCTTTTAATCTTCTATTTTTATTGTGCGTTTTATAACTGAGCTACCTACATGCTTATCGGCATTTTTATGCTTTCTCGAGGGACGTTATATAGTTCCTTAATGCATAAAGAAACAAATTGGATCTGGACTCATTCATTTCATCCGCGGCCAAAGTGCAAAGAGGCTCGACCGGTCGATCGTTAGTTTGTTCTAACCCATAACTTCTCCTGTCTGTCTCCAATTCCCATCCCTTCTCTTAAAGGGATAGTTGATTATATGCTATTGTAATCATGTTCAATCTAAGAAAATATTATTGTAATCATGTTTTTTTTTGAAAAATACCACTCTAATCATGAAATACTCCTAGAAATACCATTATGCTCAATACTAGTTTATTTTTATTGATATAAAATAGGTTTTTATTGATTATAATGGTATTTTTGCCAGTATGAGATGATTTGAGTGGTATTTATCTACACAAAAATATAGATCGGAATACGGAAGGTGTATTAATGTAAAATCGGTTTGTATTAACCATAATGTATCAATAAAAGCCTATTTTATATGAGCACATCTCTCTTATGTCCATATGTATTTTGTTTATACAAAAATAATCAAAATACGAAAGATGCATCATTAAAAATCGGTTAGTATTGAGCATAATGACATTTCTAATAGTATTTCATAATTGAAGTGACATGTTTGAAAGAAATACGACTATGTTGATTTTTTCAAACCGAACATGATTGCAATAGCATATAGCCAATTATCGTTTCTCTTAATTAGCGTTCCGGTTTGGAACCGGATACCATGCCGCTCCGATCCACTGCCCCTTCCTATGGTCTTCCTTGTATTCGACTACAACTTCGCTTTACAATATAATACCAGTCAGGTGTGCAACGTAACCCTGCTGCTGGAATGTTGGACGCCCAGCTGGGGATTGAAGTGTTGCAAATTAAGATTGGCACACTTGAACTCATTTGCTTGCATGCATGTGCCGGCCACGTGGCATCAGTGACAGATCTAGAAACTCATATATGTAGGTCAAACCTCTAACCTCCCGTAAATTGTATATGTAAAAATCATATGCGTGAAGGATGAATATGCATTTGTGATCAGATACATTCACTGCCCATGCCATTCTATATCAAGGAAGTAAACCACCAATATAGGAGTTTAGGAATTTCAATTAAAACAAAGCAAAACAATAGAATAGACTTCCAATCAATCATTAATGTTGACATTATTGATACACCATGAATTTTATTGCAAATTCAGAAAACGCAAAACCTTGTAAAAGTTGATGCCCTGAAAGGCTAGGTGGTTTACAACTTCGCTTTACCTTGCTATATAGTACATAGAAGAAGCGCTGAACGGCTAGTTTTCCTTCAGGCTGCGCTGCTTGTGGCGTGCAGCACCATCGTCTCGATCGTGATCCCCGGACCGAACGCCATCATCACGCCCCACTCAGCCGCCGCCTCCCCTTCCTTGGCCCTGCGGCGGCGCAGCTCGTCGAGCACGAAGATCACCGTCGTGCCACTCATGTTACCGAACGAGCTCAGCACCTGCCGGGTCGCCGCTAGCTTCTGGGCGTCCAGCCCGAGCATTTCCTCGATGTGGTCCAAGATCGCAGGGCCCCCGGGGTGGATTGCGTAGAAGAGGTCGTTCCATTTAGCACTGACACCAAGGGACTCGAATGCATCGATAAGAACACCTTCAATGTTGTTTCTCAGCAGCTTCGGCACCTGGCTGGAGATGTGGTAGTCCATGCCGCCCTTCATGAGCTGCATGGTGATCGCGTCCTCGGTCTCCGGTATCGTTGTCTGCGAGGTGAGCGCCATCTCGAACAGCGGGCGTTCGACGGGGTCGATGGGGTCGGCGCCCACGATGACGGCGCCCGCGCCGTCGCCGAACAGCCCCTGGCCGATGATGGTGTCGAGGCTGCCCTCCTCGGGGCCGTAGAACGCAATGAGGGTGAGCTCGGAGCAGGCCACGAGGACGCGGGCGCCGCGGTTGTTCTCGGCGAGCTCCTTGGCGAGCTGCAGCGCCCTGCCGCCGCCGGAGCAGCCGTTGAGGCTGATTATGGTGCGGCAGACGGTGGGGCGGAGTCCGAGGAGCGACGCCAGGCGGCGGTCGACGCTCGGGGCCTTGGCGCCGGAGTAGGTGCTGAAGATGAGGTGGGTGATGTCGGTGGCCGGGCGCCCCCACTCGGCGATGGCCTTCTCCGCGGCGGACGCGGCGAGCTCCGGGACCGCGTTGTTTGCCATTTCTACCCTCTGGTCGAGGGTTGACAGCGTGCGGTCGTTGAAGTCCGGGTGGGCGTCGAGGAGTTCCTCGTTGAGGTGGAAGAAGCGCTTCTTGATGCCTGATTTCTTACCTGAAACACATATTACATTGAAAGAGCATGCAATATATTCTTGAGTCAGATTAGTTCAGCTTTGGTTTAACTATTACAAGCTGAATGAAACCATAACAAGCAAAACGCCAAAATGGATGGAAATTAACGTCAGGTTAGAGCCGCATGCATGTGCTTACAGATTCTCGTGAGCTTGTCCTTGAGGTCGGTGAGGTGCTCGCTCTTGGTGACGCGGAAGTAGTAGTCGGCGTACTCATCGTGGGCCATGCAGGTCTCCGGGTTCGCCGTGCCGATGGCGAGAACGGCCGCAGGGCCGTCCGCACGCTGCGCGCGCCGGATCTCGTGGACGTT